>DF237047.1:39356-121014 GCA_000708835.1 Klebsormidium nitens
TGCAAATCACCAAACCGGTCCTCGCTTCTTTTCCAGGTGCTGCAAGAGCCAACTCTAGTCACGGAACAAGCGCCGGGCCTGCAGCGGGAACTGCTGACGTGCGTGCTGACCGTGCTGGAAGGCCTCGACGCGCCGCTCGTCACGAGCCTGTGGCACGGCAAGGAGCACAGGGCTCGTGCCTTCTTTCAACTGCTGGAGCGAGCTTTGGAGCTCTTCCAGGTGAGTGGAGCTGGGTCCACAAATTTCAGAACCCTCAGAAGTTGGCTCAATCTATGTATCGCCTGTTTCGGAGGGGGCTAGTTGCTTCCAAGTCCAGATAGGTTGGTGACGCTGATTCGTAATCATGCCTTCGGACCGTTCAAACCGTCTTGTCGGACTTCGCAGGCCAGGAAAACATGCTGGCTGAAAGCTTTGACTCGAACAGACAGCTTTGAATTACCGAGCTAGAGACTCCAGAAACTTGAAGACCGCACTACGCCGTGTCTCGCAACATTCAAAGGACCATCTGCTTCACAGGTTCCAGAATACCCAAGGGAGAAACTGACGCTTCGCTCACGATCTTTCCGGAGTCTAAGGCAGGCTACTTTTGTCTTTGCAGTGGGCACCTGTCCCCCCGGGGGCTCAGCCCGGGAGTTCCAGCCCTCCGGGGTGGGGGCTTTCGGCGCACCTCTTCTCCGAGAAGCTGTCCCCCTCGGTGCAACATTACATCACGAACGCGATCCGACACCACAAAAAGGTGAGGCTTGTGCTTTAGGAGGGCGCCCTTGAGGTCCTTTTCCGGTGTGGTGACGACGTACCTCAGGAATGCCGCCAAACCTGACGTCATGTAGATGTTGTCTCAGAAGTCAAAGAGAAGCCCATGTAGTCACCCATTAAGGCGATCGGGACCCTCTCAGCGCCAGCCGGACGGACTTCCAATACCATGTCAAGCATCGTAAAGAGCCACGTGTGTCTATCACGCCCTTGATTGAGCCTAGCGGATTATAAGGGCGCCGTCAGTCCCGTTGAGCAGATTCAAGCTCTCACGATTTCGGCAGCTCACTTTAGGTCCGATTCCAATCCGCAGGCTTCCTTGGAGCAGTCGTTTGCCCGGCAGGGCATCGCCCACAAGGCTCATCTCCGGGAGGCCCTCTCTCAGATCCAGGCAAGCCGCAAAACGACGCCGCGCGTGCCGCAGTCGCGAGAGGACCTGCCCGCCTTCCTGCGGGAAAGGCTGGTAAGTATGTCGCCCCTTTGGTTTGGAGGAAAGCATCACTTCGCATCTTTTCTCTAGGCGCTTGCATACGTAACAGTGGTACCTTCCGCTTCGGTCTTCACAATCTTTTGCAGGTTTAGCATATCTCGGATCCAGGGGAAAGAAACAATTCACAAGGGGCTTCATTAGAAGATGATACATCGTATTAGCTTCATTAGAAAGCAGATTGTGCCTCCGTTCGAGACTCTGCTTTTCAGTCCAGTCCCTAGCCTTTGGTTCCATTGATCAACTCCGCCGCCAAACAAGCGAACGATCTAACAGCGGCTGCTCTGAGCATTTTCACAAACCTGCCACGAAGGCAACTGAAAACGCACTCCCCCTTTCGCGCAGGACCTCTGGGAAGGCAATCTGAGCGCGCGCACAAGCCGCGAGGTCCTCCGAACCGTCCGCCTCTATTCCAACCACTGCACCGCCGAGCGGGGATCCCCCTCCCCGCCTTCCGAAGCTCTGCTCTTCCCCCTCCTCAACGCGTTCCTCGCCAAGCCGCAGTCCGTTGCGGTCTGGGCGCTTTTGGCGCCGCTGTTAGAGACGCTGCTCGAGCGGCATGGGGGGGCGCTTCTGGAGCCCGCCAACGGCGGATGCGTCAAGGAGTTGGCGTTCCACCTGCTGAGGGTTATGACGGCAAGGTACGTTCCGGAGAGAAACTAAGGAGGACAGGGTGAATGTAACCGGGACGGTCCTGGAAAGCTGTGCAGCCTGAACGGCATGCATGCGAACACCGGATTGGAATGCCTTTCTTGTGGTGGTCTAGTTACGTTGAAAAGATGAAAGCTGAGTGACTGACCTTTTCGGAAATGAAGCTTGAACAGGCCATCTCGCTTGATATTCTGACCGTGGTGGTATGCTGCCGAACGCCTTTGATTTCGCCAATCTTGCTTTAGCACTCTCTCCACGGTCGTCGTGGTTGAAGCTATGTCCATCGAGTGTGCACTTTCTCTTCGTGCGCATGCACCTGATCACTTCTTCTTACGCTGAAATGTTCTTACTTAGATAATGCAAAAGCTTGTCGCCTCAAGCGAGATTAGTACCCTTTCAACAGGCTTTCCAAGACGTCGTCTCAAGCATCTCACCTCTCTGCAGCTTGCGCGCCATTCGCGCACGCGCGGCCGCGTGCCTCCTGCTCCTCCTCAGCTCCATCCACCGCCGAGAGGGATCCCTCCAGTCCACGCGCACCCTCCTCAGCCTCACGCTCTCGGAGCTCCTCTCATCAATCCAAGTGCTCGACTCGTGCTCTGCCCCCGGGGCACCCCCCACCGAACCTCCGCCCGAGTCTCGCGCGCAAGTCGCGCGTCTTAAGGCGCTCCTCGAAGAACTGGTCTCTAGAGAGGGCTGCGAAAAGCTGTTAGCGGAGGCCGGTCTCTCGACGGGGGCCGTTGTCGGGTTCGAGAAGGAGCGAGAGTCCCCTCGGGAGAGTCAACCGGGGGCGGACTCCGGCCCAGCGGCCGATGCAATCGATTTGTACCTACCGACCGTCGAGGCGTTTCAGAGCGAGATCACGCCGCGGGGAGACGGGCCGGAACCTTTGCCGCGGCTGCTTACGTCAGCACCGAACGGCGGGATTTTGACGGGGCTGCACCAGCTGTCGGTGCCGGAAAGTAGTCCGGCGGGTAGTGGAGCGGAAACAGAACGGAACGGAACCCCCTCCGGGGATCCACCGGCGGAGCCGTCTGCGACCACTCCGTCCGATCTGACGGCGGAAGACTCCTTCTTCTCGATCTTTGACTCGGCGACTCCCCCCCTCGGAACGAGCCCCGGCGGCCAGCCAAAAGCTGACGGCTGGGCTGACGTCAGAGAGCTGATGCGGACCCTAACCCGTGCGCTGGAGAGCTCGGTGCAGCACTCCCTGCACGTATCACAGACCGCCACGTGGCACGACCCCTCGGAGAGCTACGCACGCATGGCGGTGGCGTACTCGCACGTGCTGGAGTTACGAGTTTTGTGGCTGCTGAACCTGTGCGAGTTTCACCAGGGGCGGCAGGCGTGGGCGGAGGCGGCGCAGTGCGCACTTACGGTCGCTGGCGTCATCATGCAGGTAAGAAGGTGGATCAAAAGCAGGTTATGCCTCAGGGGTTAGGGTTGAAGAGTCTCAGGTTATGACCACATACCTCATTTTGAGTGGCGTAGTGCGCACTCATGGTTGCGGGCGTCATCATGCAGGTGAGGGAGCGGCCGGAAAGCAGTGCTTGTGTATCTCTTTGCTGCATCGCCCTTCCGCCAATACCACCATAGTGGTGGACAAAGGCAGACTCATTTCGGGGCTAGCATTGTCTGCCACAAGCCGTGGGTCAGGTGCATGTCAATGGTCCGTCTTCCAATCATCGCTCCAAAGATCAAAGCAGCCGTCACAGGAAGCGGTGCAAGCAGTATACCGTCCTTCAAGTTCCTGACGAAGCGAGACCGCTTTCGCTAACCCCGTCGAATCCTGCAGGCGCTCATCCACCGGGGCGACCCGGTGTGGACTCCAGGCGACCTCGCCCACCTCCGCCGGCTGTGCCCGTCGCTCCCCGAAACCCTGGACGACCCGGGGAGTCGCAGCAGCAAGATCAGCGTCGACACCGCGCTGCGCTACCTCCAAATGGCGTACCGCTTCTGCGATAAGGCCGCGCTCTTCCACGCGTGCACCGACCTTATGGAGCTGCAGCTGCCCGCGTATAAGAGCCGGGCGGACTATAAGCAGCTGGCGCACGCGCACGAGATGCTGCGCGGGGTGTACGAGGCGATACGGGAGCAGGTGGGGAAGCTTTACCCTATCGTTAGCTTTTCAGCACAGATTTACAAAACGGGCGGCATCTTCGATCTCGCGTGTCCCAATGGTTTCACTTGGACGGGCAGGGACCTCTGTTTCGAGTCGCAAGAGAAGAGCAGCCAAATCACTTGAAGGGTGTGACTCGAAACACACTCGTCTCCTGCTTCTGAGTTGGTGTGTCGTCTTGAAGTGAGCCGTGTGCTGAACCAATCACTCGGCGCTTTTAGCGTCAGCTAGACAGAGCCGTCGTCACGGTATGTCAATTCATCCCTTTCGCTTGAGCGGGCAGTGACGTGTATTTCGGGCACAGCCCGTTTCTGATCAGGCTCTGTTCTCGTGCTCCTAGTCGCTGTGTCGTCCTCAAGTCTTGCGTGACCAAAACTTTTACTGAGCGTTTCTGTTGTCAGTTAGACACGTCCGTCTCCATACTTGTGTGCCCTGAATGGAAGCAGACCTGTTTCCAAAGAGACCTCAACATAAGCAATCCGTAGCAAGTGCACTGGAGTCACAATCAACAAATACAGATGAGACGTACGCTTTGCCTTTTGCTGGCCCTCCTCTGACTTTCCTCAAGCATTTTGTAACCTTCCGCAGTCTGTCTTCAACTCTAATGAAGCTGCTTCTCAGATTCTGGTGAACCTATCTGTATTTGTTAGACTGCTAAACCTTGTCGATTCGGTGATCTTTTGCAGGAGCAGGACATTTCGTTCCGCGACGCCACGTACTACCGTGTCGGCTTCTACGGCGCCGTCTTCGGCCCCCTTGACCGCTCCGAGTTCGTGTACAGAGAATCTAGCGCGGTGCGGCTGGGCGACATGATCGAACGGCTGAGCTCCTCCGCCCCGGAGGGATCCCCCGACCACAGGATAGGAATCATCTCGGACTCGCGCGTCGTGCAAAACCTCCCGGGGGGGGCTGCGTATTTACAGATCACGGCCTTAGAACCAGTTTCCGCACTAACCGACAGACCGATTGACCCCCCCCCCGGGAGCCCCGGGAGCCCCAACAGCCAGCCCCCCCGCCACATGGGCGTTTCCGAGTTTTACTGCGATACGGGTTTCGTTAAGGACGGCCAAACCCCAGGCGGGTTAGAGACGCAGTGGAAGCGGCGCACCGTCATGAGCGTCGCCGGCAGCTTCCCGAGCCTCGTGCGCCGGTTGAAGGTGACCCGGACCGCGGTTACCGAGATAACCCCGATCGAGAACGCGGTCGGAATACTGGCGGATAGAGCGCATGCGCTGCGGGTCGAGATCGAGCGGCCCGCGCCGGTGCTGACGTCAGTGCAGAGGCTACTGCAGGGGAGCGTAGCGCTGCAGGTTAACAGCGGGGTTCTGGGGGTCTGCCGAGCGTTCCTGGAGCCGACACGTGGCCTCCAGGGATTGCTGGCGAACCTGCCCGCGCCACCCGCTGTGCAGGACCCGGGACTCGAGAGACTGAAGGCCGCAGTTCTGGACTTTGTGGCCGTTTGCAAGGCTGCCGTCAAGGTGGGGAGATGATCGAGTCTCTTGCTGTATGATGCACGTTTTGAAGAGACATTGAGTCAGCAAGGTTCTCTGGCAACTGCGAGAGCACGACACAAGATCCTGTTGCTCGTTAAGTCATTGTGGACTTCTGACTCGTAGACGCGCGAGACGCTGTTCCCATCCGTTCGTTTTAAAAGGCTGACAAAGTGCATGACGATGGAGATTTACCAGCTTTACTAGGTACACCTTCTTTTTGATTGCTTTTCAGAAGCTAAGCTCTGATACACATGCTCGCGAACTGCAGGTCCATGCCCGACTAATGGGCGATGAAGACCAAGAGTTCCACGTCCAACTAGTCCAAGGTCTGCAGGGCCTCATCTTCGAGATCTCAGCATTCATCCCAACTGTACTAAATCAAATGTAAACTATCCAGGTGCTAACAAAGTTCACGGGACCATACTGTTTGATCCTCGAAAAACCCCTTTCGCGGTTGCTTTTGCGGGCCCGTGTCAGGTTGATATATTTAGTCTCAACGTGGTCTCGCTGAATCGGTAGCAGGTGCGCATAGACATAGATCAGACAGACACACAGCCTCTAGTCATAGCGTTTGGACTGCACAACTCTGACGGTAGGTTGATCTGGCGGTGTAAGGAGCCGGATGACAGGATCTCAAGCGACTTCGGGCCTTTACAGGCCTCACTGGCCCATGCAAACACGTAATTGAACGTCTAAAAAGGTGGGGTATGAGAGCTTTTCATTGGCGTTGTCAGTAAGCCCTGCTTCACATGGGCGATCCTTGTTTGGGCGATCCTTGTTTAAGTTTGGTTTAGGTCTCAATGCAGATCTGAGAGTGACGTGACCTGCATGATGCCTTCAGGATTCACCTTGCATGAGCTGTAGAAGGACATTTCTTTCGTTGACTTGATTGCATATCAGTCCGTGTGAGCAAATTGACAAATTTGCTATGAACCGCCTAAATCTGTCAAAGCCTAAAGGTCAACGGCTTCTTCCCGTTCTTTTCATTTTGTAGCTGAAAGGCCATAGGCTTCTGATGGCATACATGTCTGGATATTTCGTGAGTATCCTGGAGTTTGCAAATTATGTATCTTGGTGTAGGCTCAATTGTTATTATCTGAATGTTGGGTTCATTCTGCGCCTCTACAAATGGGGTATACGTAATATATTACTTGGGAGTTTACAGTATGCTAGTGCATTTGGGTTCGCAATTTTATTTTCTTAGGACTAAATCGTATTCTCTCCTCTTGCGACGCTGCTTCTCAACTCAACAGAGAGATTTTGTCTAGATTAGTTTCGGGAAGTTGGGTAATTTGCTTTTGTGCCAATACCTATATGGTCATGGGTTTGTTACAAATGGGCCAAAGTTGATTTGGGGTGATTGCATGACGGGATTGTCATATTTTGTGCGGCACTGCTGCTTCCTTTCTGTTCCACGATGTTGTGGCATTAATGATAATTCAAATTCAACATTTTCCCAGTGGTCGTTCTTATTATCACTGAAGTGATAATATCTAGTATAATATAAGAAGGTATTATGCAGCATTTGGGCAGTGGTTGTGTACAACACGAATGATTTGATGAAGTGCCAAGGGATAATAAGTTATTCACTCACTTCATGTGCATACATCTTCCACCGCAACAGTGTCATTCACTCGATCTCAAATGGATGTAGTGACGAAGTCAGAATATGGTGATCCGGATCCGCTTTTATTACCAAAAGCAAGGTCAATGTATCTTGTTATTTAATTAGCTTGCGCTTGTCCGTGGGGCAGTATACTACAATTCGAAAAAATGGTGTGTAGACTTAAGTCTACTGGCCGGGGGTGAAAGCGGTGGCATATGCCCAGGCGTTGTTGACAGTGGGGTTGTCGAGGTGGTCAGCCAAGTTCTGGAGGGGGCCCTTGCCGGTGACGATGGCCTGGACGTAGAATCCGAACATGGAGAACATAGCGAGTCTGCAGGGAAGGAGAACGAGGGTCAGTTTTGGACGTAGTTTAGGGAAGGGAACTTGTGATAGGATGTTCTACAGGAAAGTACCGGACAATGCAGAGATGCAGCGACTGCATATTATGTCGCTTGAATAATTCCACTTGTAAACTTTGTTGCAGGTCTTCGTTGGATGCCAGAACTAGACGAGTGCAGACCAGAAGACAGCAATGGCAAGAGACACTGTCTTCTCACCTTCCGTTCTTGATCTCCTTGGTCCTCAGCTCAGCGAAGGTGTCGGGGTCCTCAGCCAGGTTCAAGCTGCAGGAATGGACAAGGTCATGTTATTGTTGATAAGGAAATACTTTCCACTGTCGCAGAATGCAAAGGATCTGTCAGCATTACAGGGAGTCCTCTTGTTCTGGGGAGCTGCTAGAGAGGCAGGTAAGAGGACAGAATTGTAGTCGAGAAGTATTGTAGTCAAGGAGTATGTGGAATGAAGGCACAATGCAATGGGATGAAGTAATGGGAACTGGAAACTTACGGGTCGAACTGGCCACCGGGGTACAGGGGGTCCTCAACCTCGCCAAGAGGTCCACCGTTCACCCTGTATGCCTCAACGGCACCCATCAACACAACCTGGATAGACAGAAAAAATGTTAGGGCCTGGTCGACACTTGCAACTCCTTCAGACTCTGCTTCGGCTGGAATTGGCAGTCTTGCTTGGACTGGGAGGTTGCATTTTATTGTCAAGGATGCCAGTCTTCATTGAAGATACCCGAGGTCGTCCTACAGATGCAAAGACCTGCTGTCTGAACTAAAGCAGGCAATCTGCAAGGCAATGTACAAGATAGAAACAGAACAAGAGTCGGCAGAGTCGAACAGCAAGGAAAGATACACTCCATGTCAGATTAGGTCTCACCTGGGAAGCAAGAATGGCAAGGATGGACTGGGCGTGGACAAGGCTGGGGTTGCCGAGGTAGTCCAGGCCGCCGGAGGCGAAGATCTGAGAGCCGGCCTTGAACCAGACGGCCTCACCGAACTTGGTGCCGTTCTGGGCAAGGAGCTCGGGGAAGACGCACCCCAGAGCACCGAGCATGGCCCACCGGGCGTGGATGACCTCAAGCTCGCGGTTCCTGTAGAGACACAGTTTACATCAGATGCTGGACTGGTCTTCGGTTGCAGGACTACTGAACCACAATCACTCTCTTTCACATCCTGTTTCAGCCACCCAAATATCTGCCTATTGTGCCGTGTTTAGTATTGATAAACAGGCAGATTGACATTGGTGGCTCCGTGTCAATCAGCATGAATGCACCTGGTACTCATAGAATTTGAGTCACTTGTGATCAATTACATGTCACCGGATTTTCAGTCGCAAGTAACTCTTTCAAATCTCAGATCAGGGACTAGAAGGCCCAATGTGGCAAGTTGTCCACAAATTCACGCTGTTTGCCAAGGCACCAGTTTATCTGGTCCAATCCACTTGTCCTTCCTGCATTGCCTTGCTGGTTGCTGCATCTCCTGGATCCTCACCTGGCGAAGGTCTCGGGGTCAGCGGACAGACCAGCGGTGTCCCAGCCATAGTCACCAGCGAACTCTCCCTTCAGGTATGAGGGGGTGTCACCGGAGAAGGGGCCCAGGAACTTAACGCGGTCAGGGCCATAGAACTCAACCATGGAGGTCCTGGCGCCATTGCTGACCTGGGAGATCTTCTTGGTGGCAGCGACCTTGCCGGCGAAGCTGCTCACCAGGGTGGCGGAGGCGGCGGCCAGAGCGGAAGCCATTGTGTCTAGTTTAGGTGATTGCTAAACAACAAGTGAGTTTCTAAAGTTTGTGTTGGGAATGGCGATGAATGCGAGGAATTTGGAGCTAATGAAGGCGCTGCAACTTGGAGGAGGCAAACGGAAGGGAAACTCACAAGCAGTCTGATCAGAGCCAAAAGGCAGTCACAGATCAGAGCCAGAATGCAGTCACAGACTGGTGATCTGCTTGCCGCATGCACATTGCAGACTGGGGCTGCTGTGTGTCGCCCTCGTGCTGACTGCGCGATTTTGCTGCGCAGGCATTGGCTGGGCGGCGGAGCGGAAGGTCGCATCCCATTCGCTGCGCATTCCAGGTCAGTTGCTCATTCGCTGATCCACGGCGGCCGTGCAAACTAGATTGTGTCACTGACGAAACGCGCGCTATCAATTGTTTGCCTGCGCAGTTTCAAGCGTGGTGATTCGACCGCAAGGTCTCACGCGCGAGTTTTGGGTGCGCTTCGCGCAGGATAGAATGACGTCAATGATGAGACACAAAAAGAGGAAACCCGCAAGCTCGCATTCGAAAACCACGTGAGAACTTAGAAGCGATCTGTGGTCTTCAGATTTTGAGACGAGATCACTTTCGGCACCGCGATTGGACGGCACAAGGTTCGCGGAGCGAAGTGGAGCCCGTTCTCGGCCGTCGATGCGGTCTGGGAATCATGGAATCCGTTTCAGGATAAAAGAGCGGGAGTGCTTTTGACGTCATGTATCGAGCTAGACTTTACCCCTTCGACAACCCTTCAAACCTTTCAACAAAGCTTTCATAGCCGCTCGCGCACAAAGGACTCTCTCCGTACAATACGGACTAATGATAGTTGATGACGACAGCAGGGACATTATCCACCCGCGCATTTACTCTCCAGATTGCCTCTCCGTGGTCGATGTGCTTTTGGAGTTGTTCTCCGCCGTCCGCATAGAATTATCAAGGAGAGATTAACATCGAAGGTGTGACGAGCCTTGGAGGGAAATATCGACGGTTCATACCAGCCCCTTCCGATTCGCTTTTGTGATCTCCTTCGACCGGCCGCAGTCTGGAACAAAATCTGAGCATTGGCAAGGCGCGAGCACCACTCTCTGCGCGCCAGTCTCAGCAAATGAGCGCGTCTCTTCAGGCGTGTGACTCGCTAGGGAGAGCCAGGAGATCGCTTTTAGCCAATGACTTCGCAGCAAATGATTCACCAACGAAGGGAGATCGGGCGCCACTGCCCGCAGAAGTCCGCAATGGCTGTGCTGCAGTCAGAGCTTCCTCCTCTAAGCCAACTCCAGACTGGACGGGCTATCCAAGCCGATTGCGACTGCGGCCACCTCGATTCTGCTATAAAAGCCGGGAACCCTCCACCTTCCAAAATTATTCCAAAGATTCCCAACTCTCAAAACTTCCAACTTTCTTCTTCTCTCCTCCAGCCGTAGTCACAATGGCTTCCGCCCTTGCCGCCACCTCCGTCTCCGCCCTGGTGAGCAGCTTCACCGGCAAGGTAGCTGCCTCCAAGAAGGTCTCCCAGGTCAGCAATGGCGCCAGGACCTCCATGGTCGAGTTCTATGGCCCCGACCGTGTTAAGTTCTTGGGCCCCTTCTCCGGAGACACCCCCTCTTACCTGAAGGGAGAGTTCGCCGGTGACTACGGCTGGGACACCGCCGGTCTGTCCGCTGACCCCGAGACCTTCGCCAGGTGAGAAGCCAATGCTTGGAGCAAAAGGCTGATTGATATTGCATTGAATTGCTCGCATTTTTGCGCGATTCATCTCAAAACTTTCAGTTGCTGAGAATTGCCTTCGCGCTTGAGTTGCTCGAGTCCACTTCTGGAGCACATGAATTTTGCGGTGCGGCGCTGATTGTTTGCTGGTTAGTATTGTAACTTTGGGAGGTGGATGCGCCATAGCGGCATTGACGGCCTTGAGGCAATCTGCCTCGGTGGGGAAGCATGAGCGGAGTAGCTGCAAGTGCAGTAGCAGTGGAGAAGTAATCGGCACTGGCCGGCAGAGTGGGGCAGGCGAATTGCGCACATGTCCGGCATACAGCAGTTCCTTTAGTATCATTTACTGCAAAGCTCTCTCATACTCACGAGGCGGCCGGGTTCAAACGGGGCCAGGGGCAAGTAGGTTTCTAGGCTGGACCCCTTTGACACTTGCACAATGCCAGCTCTAGTACTGGGATACTGCAAAGAGCGTTTCAGTTTTCTCACCCGGCCGGTGCACAATGCAGGAACCGCGAGCTTGAGGTCATCCACGCCCGGTGGGCCATGCTCGGTGCTCTGGGGTGCGTTTTCCCCGAGCTCCTTGCCCAGAACGGCACCAAGTTCGGTGAGGCCGTCTGGTTCAAGGCTGGCTCTCAGATCTTCGCCTCCGGCGGCCTGGACTACCTCGGCAACCCCAGCCTCGTCCACGCCCAGTCCATCCTGGCCATCCTTGCTTCCCAGGTAAGAATGCACAACCTGATTGGTTGTGAACTCGCATTATTTTTCTCTCCTGTTTGCATGACGTTTACACCAACTTGACTCTCCCAGAATCTGTGCGCTGCAGCTGACTTTCTGCGAGTGACGTTCCTGACTGTCCATTTCTGGGGCAATTCGTCTGACTCGCTTACAGAGTACTTGAATAGAAGCAGGGATGCTGTTGCAACTGACAATTGCCGCGCACCCCCCCTGGCCTTACATCCTGTTCTGACCCTTCTTTTTCATTGCCCCAGGTTGTGTTGATGGGTGCCGTTGAGGCATACAGGGTGAACGGTGGACCCCTCGGCGAGGTTGAGGACCCCCTGTACCCTGGTGGCCAGTTCGACCCGTAAGTTTTGCGAACTCTGCATTTGTCAAGTGCCGACTGTGACACACGGCCAAGGGCTTGTCTCCAGTGAAGTGTTCTTCAAGTGCACTGGGGGAAGGCACATAATGCAATGCTGCCAGGGGATGGCCCTCTCAAACCAAGCAATTTGAGAGATTCAATTGCGTCTCAAGACAGGTCGTTCTATGTAGGAATTGTGGACCTGAACACACATCCCCCTCAGCAACTCACCCACTCCTTCCCTTCTGCAGCTTGAACCTGGCTGAGGACCCCGACACCTTCGCTGAGCTGAGGACCAAGGAGATCAAGAATGGAAGGTGGGTGTTCGTCCTACTTTCCCTCCTGCACTTCCTTGTCTGAACTTCTTCCTATGTCTCGTTCTCAGCACTTGGCACACCAGGATGCACCTTGGGTGTGCAATGTTTGTCGAGTTGTATTCTCTCATGGCCCCAATTGCCTGTTTCCAGTCAATGTCATCAGCTTGATTGGGTCTGACACTCCGCCTGACTAACCTCGGTTTCCCTTGCTTCTTGCAGACTCGCCATGTTCTCCATGTTCGGATTCTACGTCCAGGCCATCGTCACCGGCAAGGGCCCCCTCCAGAACCTGTCTGACCACCTCGACAACCCTAGCGTCAACAACGCCTGGGCTTACGCCACTGCCTTCACCCCCGGCCAGTAATTTGTCAATGCTAGCCTACGGAAGTTCTGTGTCTGCGTCAAACCTGTACAGAGTCGAGCTAAGACCGAAACTGATTCATCGATTCTTAGCAACACATGTTGCCACCCTTGTTTTTGTCGGTGAAATAAAGTGGATCGGATCGCTACCAACCTGTTTTCCCTCTCACCTCAACCACTCGTGTTATTGTATTATACCAATGGTTCCATCTCATATACCGGTAGTGTCCGCACGCGACTCATGCACACAAGATGCGATTTGACCATGCCATGCTTCAAACTCAAAACTCAATAGTACTTAGATGCTATGCAATCATTCCACTATAGTCACGCATAACATCCTGCGTTCCGTTATGAACTGTGACGTAGAAGCAACTCAAGACAGCTAATATATTCGATCCGGGCTCTCGCGGCTGAAACAACTTTTAGCCAACTCATCCCTACCAACTCTAGCTTGCAGTCACTAGGACAAACATTTCAATGCGTGCATATGAATATCTCATGCATGCATGAGACATTAAACAAGTTGTCCTACACAATCACACATTGATTGCAAGCGAAGCTAAATTCTCCGGTACATTGAACTCTTTGCATTGAGTTTTGCCCATGGCTTGAAAGCTCCAGCTCACACCAAGCACAAACGTACATGCAGAATACCTTCAACAATATTGAGTATTTGCAACATCCCATCTACAACTCTGACAAGTTGTTTTTGAAGGCTGAATCGCATGCTTTCGAGCGCATGCTCGTGATGCAACACGTTGGTTCCAATGGATCACGATTTACAGATTTCTGTCTCATATGTATCCACGCAATGGGGACGTGAACTGCATGGACATGGACTGCCTAGGAGCCGCACACTTCCAGACTGGGCTAGATGTACATAAAATGGACTGACCCAAAGCACTACAGGTGAAGTTGGCAACACGAGCTCGGGCTGATCGTGACAATGTTTAAGTCGCCTGCATGAGTTCTTGCTCCAATTGCGCGTCTTGCTCTTCTTCCGTTTTACCTACTTCCCCCTCCTGCCTCTCATGCACGGTCTCTAACAGAAACTTGATCCTAGCGGAGCTGTTGCCTCGCTTCTCTAGGGGAATAATCCGGCCCCGTTTCGTCTTCTTCGGCTTGGTGTAAACGCGCACCCACCCACTGTACGGATTCACCACCTGATTGCCCCCGGCCTCCGCCGACTCGCCATTCCCGGAAGGATCCCCCTCTTCGAGGATCGCGTCCCAAGAGTGTTGATATGCAGCCACCGGGCGCTCCCTCAAGACTTCGAAGTCGTCATCCCCCCACGTATCCTCCTCCCCGTCTTCTTCGTGGATTCTCAACCCGTTTCTCAGATCTGAGTCGATTGACTTACTCGCTCCAAATGCTTCGCTGTTTGATACGCCTTCCTCCCCCCTCAACAACGCATCCTCTTCTTCCGATAACCCTTCTTCTCCATCCGCCTCTCTCCCCTCCCCTTCGGACTCCGACCCCCCCTCCCACTGCTCCCATTCTTCTCCCCTCTCCTCCCCACAAAACAAATCCTCCGCCTCAGCAACGGTTTCCGGCACAGTGATCCCCTCCAAAACAGCGTGCTCCCTCTCCCGGTTCTCCAAATCTTCCTCAATCTCACTTTTCACCCCCCTCGGCACCCTGTCTCTCGCCCCCCCCTTGCTTGCCCCCTCGGTTACACCCCCCCGGAAAATTTCGCGCAGGTCGTCCAGGCTGACCTGGTCCTCCCGGGGGGCCGGCCGCAGCCCCCAGTCGTTGTCCCCCGGTTTCTCTGGAGTCGCCCGCCGGTCGCGCCCCCGCTCCGCCCCGAGAACTCCCTTCTCGTCGAAGACGCCCGCCTCGCGGAGCGCCTCGAGATTCACGGGTGTCGCAAATGTCTCTTGGATGTCCTGCACAGAGAGTTCATAGTTCTACATCAGCGAGATGAAACTTAACAGGCGTTGCAGTTCTCAGAGGCGGCTCGCCTGCCTCCGCAGAGCCTGCAGCTCTCTCATCATTGCAAACGTTTTTCAATGTCCTGGAGGACGAAGAAACGAACATCGAAAGCGAAAGAATCATCGAGAGCCCTGCGAGTCGTTCTCTAAAGGCCTGCAGCAGGAAAAGAAACGAGTCAGAATCGAAGGAACGAAAAGATTCGAACTGAGCATCAGGAAGCGCACAAAAAGGTCGTCAGAGATGCTCGTCTGCGCACTGCCTCCTGGTGGACTGGTATTTCAACCCTCTCAGTGTTCGGCAAGAACAAGAGTTTCAAGGAGAGTCAGACAAACTCTTAGCAGAAAAGTGGGCCAGCCTTCTATATCAGGTGGCAATATGTTGAAATCCAACTACGCCTCAAAAAGCCTCAGGTCGGATCCCTTGTGCTTACGAGCGATCCCAAGAAGAGGAAGTTTGCCATACCTTCATGACAATCTTCTCCGGTCCCTCAGCATTCGGCACCTTCATACCCGCCCCCGACTTACAAACTTTGGCATCGACCCCCCGTCGCTACATTAACATGCCCACAAGCCCAGAAAGAAATCAAGTCCTGAGGCAAAAATCGCTCCCCTTACCTTCATCGTGATTTTCTCCAGGCCCTCCTGCCACGGCTCCCTGACCGGCTGCCCCGTCCTCAGAGCGCTCAGCAGGTCCTCTTTCTTTGCCCGCTCGTCCAAGCCCCCCTCCACGATGATCCCCGCGCGCGCCAACTCCGCCAACTTGCGCTCGTGCTCCGCGCGCCGCCGCTCCTCCATTGCTAGTTGCAACTCCCGCCTGCAAAATTTTGGGTTTGAAGGAGTTAGCAGACATTGGAATGTTAAAATTGGAATCTTAAGATAAGTCCCTCGCAGGTGTGAGGGACTGAGGCGGTTTAAGGCTTCTCTCTTTCAGGTTCTCAGAGTTGGGTCTGGGAAGAGGTCGTATGCTGATGTGGTTGAAGAGCGAATTCGTTCAAAAGGCAACCGGTTGAAAAAAGCAGAACTTCCTTCTGCTCGCCAAAAGATCGGAGATTCGATAAGTAACATGCAGCTTTGCCTTTGAGAGCCGGTCTGTGACAGAAGCATGGTGCTTGCGGCTTCGCCTGCACCACCGTGCTGAGAAGATCAAAAGGGTCATGTCAAAATTGCAAAAGTGGGCTGGGTTTTTTCAGCACAGCAATGGAAGGAAGCTAGATGCGACCCCACATGACGAACGGCGAGGAGAAAGGGGCAGAGAATCGCAACCGGGCAGGAGCTCGAGCGGAGCTTCCCTCACCAGCCGCCTGATTTTGACGCAACCCTTTTTTCTTTCAAAGAGCTCAGCTGAGAGAATGGAAGCAGGATGGGATTTAGGCGAGGCAAGTTGTCGAACAAACTGTCCTCTTTTGGATAAAGTCAAAGAGCGAGACACAGAAGCCAGGAGCAACTTCTGAGACTTCAATTTGCTGAGGAGCAATGCAATGTGGCGATTTCAACCGGATCATCCGATGGCGTGGTCGTACGAGCCAGAAACGTAATTTTAATACCTCAACAGTTGCGTTTCAAATATTGTTCGACCAGCCTGCGGGAGTCTCAGCATCTAAGTCCCATTGTGAAAAGTCTTGTAGGCCAGACAGTGACACGCAGAACTACTTCGACAAACGCCCGAGGAGCGGCCAGACGCCCTCTTCGCCCAGAAACTAAACACTTTCTGCAGAGCTTGGTAATGGCCGCTTTCACCATTACAGATCGACCACAAAGCCTTAAAAACCTTGACATCTGTGCCCGAAGGACAGCAAGCCGCAGATTTATCTCCTAGACAAGCTCTGAGCTTTGGGCCGCCTCCCACCTGATGGCTCGCCGCTCCCTCTCTAGTTTCTGCCGCTCAATCGCCACTTTAATCCGCTCCTTCTTGGCATCCTTCCACTTCTCCATTAGCCCTAGCTTCCGCAGGCTCCTCCCCCAGATGGGCCCCTCCTTCTGCTTCGGCCCTCCCCCACACACAATCTGCGTTGCGGTGAACCCCCTGCTAGGCACGAGGGCGCGCCCCGGCGCAGAGAACTGTGCGGAGGCTTTCTTCCAGTCCGGTGCCAGAAGGACGTCTGGCCCACTGACCGGCGACCGGAGCAGCTTGCAAACAGCGCGAGACATGGTCACGAGCGCCCGTACAGGAGCCCTGCACGACCTTCTCACCAGTACCTGGCAGTGTTGGCCTTTTGCCCTTCCTCCCCTCTACAAAGTCTCCCAACTCCAAAGAGTGTCCTCACTGCTCAGAGCTAGAGCCTAGAGCCTGAGGAAATGCTGAAGTCTGAAGCAGTTTCAAAAGGAAGAGTTTGATCAGCCTGCCATTGCTGGCGCCTCTCGAGCATCAAACGGGCGACCTCCGCGCATGCCGTCGATCAGCCGCCAAGGACCGGCATTTCGTACAGATCTCCAGCCGTTTAACTGTCCACAGCCGTGACGGGGGAATATCAGCGTCGACGTCAGGAAGTGCGGCAGATCTGGTCGCCCTCCAAATGACAAAAAGCAACTGATCAGGGCTCGTGTACGGACATTCTTTGAAGTTTGATGCGTTTTCATTCACAACCCGTCCCTGGTAAATTTGGTAGTGTCGAGACTTTACGGTCGGACCGTCGGATGAGCAATCCGACGGCCGAATATGTGTTTTGATCGGCTGACACTGCACACGCGAAAACCCTCCAATGTCACGAACCAACTTTTTAAGCTGCCCAATACAGCGCTTTCAAGATAACGGAGGCCGCAAACTCAGAAAGGTCACCATGCCGATTGCGCAAATGTCCACCAAATGTTGTGCTGATTAGTGCCAACATTAGCACGCATATAGACGATGCTTCATTGCAATTTACAGCTTCTGAAAAGATGAAAAGACCTGAAAATAAGAGTAGGCTGCCTACAATGCTTAGCGACCCCTAGCTCTTAGTCGTGAAGATTCAAGACTGCCGTCGGCCGTGCTTCAAAATCCGCAGTAAGGCGTCGCAAAATCACTCTACAAATTTGACTCCGGCCAAGACTCGACCGGTGACGTCATCAGTTCCGACCGTACGACTCCAATTTTGTACGGCCCGTGGGCCGGCGACACTGCCTCGACTCGATGAGTACTGATAGGGACCAAATGTTTCGCCGGACGGGACTTGACACAATGCCAAACTGACCGACCAAGTTCGTCCTAGATGTCTACCCCTCCAGGTGAGGGCGGACTGGTCGTGTTTTGAATTTGACGGCTGGAAGAAAGGACGTTCAAATTCAATGTGAAGAATCCTAGCGTCATGGAGACCAGGCAGGAGAGGACTCAGCAAAGCGGGGGAACAGGAATTTTCTCGCGGACAACACAAGATTTGAGGGTCCTTCGTGAGCTCTTGGTGCGCGTGAAAGAGACGCAGTATCGTCCGAACGCAGACGAATTGAATGTGCTTTCCTGGTTGAACCGGCAGATTCTGCTGGGTTATGTTGGCGGGACGTTTCTGTTCACTCTCCCAGGCGTGCTTGGTAAGTTTCTCGCGAATGATTGTCAGTTCAGTTTCATGGATCAGCGAGAATGCATCGCACGCTCTGATGCTCCTGCTGGCACGAGGATTGAGTTGCATCAGTTGGACTTTACATGACTACAGTGTACTCAAACTGTTCTCATAGCTGCTTTGAAAACCAAAGTAGGATAGGAGCTCAGAGTTTCAGCAGTTTTTTTGGTTCTGATTGAGCTGGTGGTGCTTTGCACTTTGAAACCTCCAATCTAAAATCTCAAACCCTCACGCATGTGGTTTGCTTGTTCTGACACACTGCCTTGATTGTCCAGCTTTCCGTTTCTGGCGTCCACAAACCCTTCTCCGCTTCACCGTTTCCTCTGGAGCAGCATCAGGTGAGGTTCCTCAAGCCTCCTTTTGTAGAAGTGCTCTGGCGGAGATCTTTGCAGGGCTTTCATTCTACCTCTTCGACCTGCAGGTCTGTGTGTGCTGTGACTGCTGCAGACCTATCTGAAGACCTCGGAAAAGATTGCTTTGGGAAGGATGACCTCCTCAGCAGGGAGGGGTAAGTTAATCTGCATATGTACTGTCAGTGGTCCAACTAATGAGGCCAATTTGTTTGTTATGCAGCTGGCCTGGCCTATGGCGGCTCTCTTGGGTACCCTCTATTTACCAGAGACAAGCCTACAAAAAAACTCTTGGAACTTGACGGTTCTCCACTGCAAGGAGAGCTTGTTGCAATGTGAGCAGCCGCGGCCAAGTCGCTCTGGGTGGCTGATTGGCGACTGCCTTCTTCATGCTCTGCCTGCAAAAGGACACTGATAGTAAGAAGATGTGTCGCTGAACTTGGTGTGGACCTGCCATTTTGTTCTGCCGTCCGGTGTCGCTTGTTTCTTGGCTTGGTTACGGAGGCCGTTGCAGCTGGTGCGTATCGGTCCAATTCGTGCAATGTGTTGAAAGGAGGAAGCGAGGGATTGCGCGGCTGCTGCCTTTTCTTTTCAAGATGTAGAAGAGCAGGAAGTTGGAAAAGGACCTGCTGAGGAGATTTGCAGCCTGTTGTTGCATCGTTTTGACTGCGTAGTCCGTTTCAGGTGTGTTCAAGTTTTCTTCGCATCTGTGCGATCGCGCAGAGAGGAAAAAGAGGAGGGATGGGGGCCCGCCGCTTCTTCCATTTTAAAGGTGCAAAAGAGGGGAAGTGGGTCAAAGATAGCAAGTCCAATTCATATTGCATGACGAGTGGCATGTCAGACTGGATACTTTCCAAAAGCAAGCTTCTCATTTCTCGATTTTTAGATTATGTGACATCATTCTCGAACCTTCCTCTTCTGCAGCCTGCGTGAGAAGTACCCCAACCATCCCGCCCTCGCTGCCCTGAACGCGAGACCAAACACGAGCGGAGTCATGTACGATGAGAACGGCGAACGAGCGTACCCGCGCCTGCCGCCAGCCCCCGATAACGGGTCCCAACACGAGCCGAACTTCGGACCGTCGGACCGCGCTCGCACGGCCCAGCGTCCGGAGGGTGAGCCGGCCTCAGGGAGCGGACACAAGGAACGAGAGGAGAGAGGCGGTTTGCGCAAGAGGATCCGTGCAGATTTGGAACGGAGGAGGCAGCAGGGGGGGATTTCGCCGGAGGGGGCAGGTCCAGTTGTGTTGGAGCGACAAGAGGAGATGTCGGGGACGGGGAGAGGGGAAGGGATGGGGTGGGAGAGGGAGCACCGCATGGCACGAAGGGAAGATGGTGGGAGTGAGTCGTCTCGGGTGAATGTCCCCGCACAAGGGCGGCCGGAGCTGCGAAGACACACCGAGGTAGGGCATCTAGTGGACCCCAAACGATGCCCGCTTTGTGTGATTGATCAAAATGAAGCCAGAAAGAGCGAGCCACATCTCAACAACTGAGAACGGATGTCGACGTACTAGAAAGATCAGACCTCGTTCTGCCTAACGTGATGGACAGAGATTAGGTTATGAATCACGTGCCTATGTGGACGAAAAGGTTGCGAAACTCGCCTCTGGACCGACAAGGGCTGTAGCTCCATCATCATAGTGCTTCGCTTTCTTCCAACGGCGTTCCAGTATTAGTCATCGTGTTGCGTACCAAAAGGTTCGTGCAGGGGTCTTGAATGGGCGTAGCAGAGGCTGATTGCAAATCATCGATCTGACGCCTAGACTGATTGTCAAGGGGTTTGCGAGTCTTTTCACCGTTTCATCCTTCAGGTTGGGGGTGCTCCGCTTCAATCGTATCTGAGCTTTTCGCGTCGACTTGCTGCCTACTTGCTGTGTCAAGGGAGCTGCAATCTTAATCTGTTGATTAAAACCTTGAGAAGAATGCAAGAACGTTAGGAAATGACGTCACACGATCCCCCCTGCAGGTCACGGCCGATACATTCTTTTCTGAACCGCTTGACATCGCAATGGGAGGCGATATTGCTCCACTCCAGCCTTCAGTACAACAGAGTGACTCGGAGCACCACAAACGGCTAAGTCAGATGAGTCGACAAGAGAGACGGGAGTACCTCAGGCACAGAGAGCTAGCGTCAAAAAGCAGAGGTTATTTTGACGACAGGTCGGATGACTCGACGGCGTCTCAAAGCGTTGAGCCGCCACAAAACCGACCAGGGAGTCGGATGCACGGGCCGCCGCCGGTGCGCCTAGGGGTGGCAGATGGGTTTGGTGTCTTGGGTTGGAAGTTTTGAATCTGAGATTGTCAGCCGGGGGATCGAAATCTATTCTGCAAGAGATGGTCAGCTGCCGGCCGTTTCCTTAAGGGGGCCGGAATCTGAAGACTTTTTTAACAGAGCTATGACCATCAATCTTTCTGCACGATTACTCGTAGATAAACGTCAGATGGTACGACCACTGCAAGCTGGTGTCAGTGACAATCCTTGTGCAATTCAGTGCTTGTGCCAAGCCCAATGTCAAACCTGATGTGAAGCCGAGGATAGGTCTGACGTTCAGTTGATCATTGAGCTCAGTCGATTCATTGGACTTGAGCTCAGAAGCGCATGTGCTCTTACAGAGTGTGTCGATTGATCGTTATCTGGATGAGAAGTCAATTGCATGCTGGCTGAAAAGTGGCAGGGCTGAAGATTAGACAGATTTTATATTCATTCGACATGGAGTGATTGAACTAGACTGCATGACCCTTAACAGATGGCGATATGTACGTACAGAAAGCACTCATGGCAAATGCACAAAGGTATATGTCTCCAGTCCCTTGGAAGAAAGTCACGGAAACAGATCAAGCTGCAAAGATTTAGATCTCGGGCATGCCCAGAGTTGCTCTGGCAAGCTTCAATCCCAAGAGAAGCTTGCCAATGCACTGAGCCCGGCGGGAATTCAACCGAATGCTTGATTCTTTGCCGCATGTCTGACTCATATGTCCATGCAAGTTTGTCCATGTACGTCAGCATGAGTCTACTGGTTAGTCCTAGACATGCTTTTGTGCGCAGACATGAAGTGTTCTGACTTCTTCAACATGCATTTTGCAGAAAGGTGAGGTTTCGAGTCCCTTCAGGGTTCAACACACTCATAGGGCATGCACACGAAGTTGTGTTTCATCGGGTAAGGATTGACCGTCGATGCGCACGCTTTGATCCGTTTCACCCGTTGGATAATCGAGACGGGCTGCGTGAAATAGACCCCTAAATCCGAGATCCAGACTCCCTATATCCAGTGCGCTGCAATTTAACTTTATTGGGCTCAAATTGCCAGCATTTTGGCTGCACTTGCACAGAAACTTGGAAGTGTCCATGCAACATGGGCGGTCCTTTCTACTGCTCCTCCGTCTGTAGCCTTAGGTTTGTTCAGAGCTGAAGCTGACAGATCTTCCAAAAGCTCGTTCCTCGTCAGAAAGGATGCCAAGTCCACACAGCTGTGCTGCTCCAAAACCTTCTGCCAGCCTGCAGATCAGCTGAAAGTCCCACATGATAATGCCAGTGCTGCGATGAAGACCCTCGGCTTGAAGAGGAGCCTCTTCAACCAGTGGCGCAATCGCCTGACCTACAGCGTTGTCGCCACAGGCCTGCTGCTTCTCTTCATAAGCAATGACTGGGTGAATGCTGCCGCCTGGGCTCATGATGCCAAGGGCGCTTTGAAGGAGACAGTGCAGACTTTCACTAAATCAAGGAGTCTGTTGAGAAATGGGAAGATGCCTTTCCTTGAAGGGAGTAACAACGAAAAGTTTCACTTTGCACCACCATCCAGCCTGGAAGATTGGGACTGCCCCCCAATCCCTGCATTCTCCCGGCGAGTGGGCCTTAATCCAGGTAAGATTGGATGCAGTTGTTCGCCAGGGCCCAAAATCCCCTGTTCGCCGTTGTTTCTAACCAAACCCTCGAGCTTCTGAGAAATGTTAACAAGAGGGCCACAAGCAAGTCCGAAACACATCAAGCCGTCAGGCGTCTCAATTCAAATGCCACCACTCTTTGACTTTGAATGCTGAGAGGGTCCTTCTGTTTCATCTTTGCTAAGCCACCGAGCAACTGGTCAAGTGCTAGCAAGGCACAGGGTATCCGAGTAAACGTGTACAACATCAAGACCCAGGGGGCCTACTATATTCCAATTGGGGCGTGCTGTCACAGATAAGGGTAAATCTAGAGAGAGAAGCATATTGGAGAATAAGACAATCACACCACCATTTTCTCAACGCTTACAGGGGTAGTCTCAGTTGTACGCAGCTGAGGGCCTGTCTGTAGGGTGACTGTATTAATCACCCCCTGATGATGATATATGCAACTCTGCGTTCCCTGGTCACAAAAAGACGTTGATTGGTTGAAGAGAATGTCGCTTCAAGGTTTGTTCAGCAGTTTCTGGAATCATCTAATCACTTGTGGGCCCCTTCCTTGCCAGGATCAAATGTCGTTTTCAATAGAAAGTAGTTGTCATATCGTCGAAACCCGTGGATTTCGCACCGAATGCATTTCAGACTAGCGCTGCAGAATCTTGTCCCTGCTGTGGACTGGCCGAGTACGAAGATTCTCGCTTCCTCTTTTGAGAAAACTTTTCTACCTGAACCTTGCACAAACCACCTTCGTGCTGATTGAGGTTCTTCCATTGAGAGGAACTTCTATTCTCGTCAGAAAGTTTCTGTCTGTTTGAGAACCTTCGTGCTCAGCATACTTCCATTTGTTTGCAGAAAAGTACCTGTTGTTGGGCCAGATCAATGAACAGCTGACCAAGTCGACGCGCCACCTCGCGGAGTTTATCGTGCTCGCGCGCAGCCTGAACCGCACTTTGGTTCTCCCTGAGGTCGGGGAAAGCGAGATCGGGATGCAACGAAGCAAGCCCTTCTGTACATACTTTGACGTGCACCGCTTGGGACAGTTCGTGGACTGGGTAAGTCCCGAGCAATTCATCTACGACACTCGGAGCAGGCTCAACAGCGGTCTCGACATGAGCACCGTCAGAAAGTTTTGGGCAGACGCGCGCAGCAAGGCCGTCCGCTTTGCGTTCGATGTCGAATGGCAACGGCCCGAGACACTTCCGTTAGGAGAGTACGACTGGCTAGAAGACGGCGTTTTAGAATCGGACCAGTTGCTGGGCCAGAACAAGCCCTCGGGGGGCGTACTCGTTCTCAAAGGGCCGGAGGACTTCTGCGGGCTGCGAGTGAAGCCGTTTCTCTGGTTTCGCATGCAACAGCTGTTAGACTCAGAAACGGTGATCTGTATAAACGAGCCGAAGTTTGGGGCGCCGGGGGCGCTCGACCGGTCGCTTGAGAGAGTCGTGGAGACTGCGGAAAGGTACCTCGGAGAGCTTGATGTGGTGGTCGGGGTTAAGAACCGGGCGTACAATCTGTTCTTCCCGAAGGAGGCGGTGAAAGAGGCGCTGCAGTATGTGCGACCGGCGCCCCAGGTGAGGGCCGATTGTATCTCGCTCTAGTTTCTGCTCAAGGACGGCCGACTTCCTGAAAGCAATCCGAAGCTACTTAGGAGTTAGTCAGAAGATTTCAAGTTAAACGAAGCACGTGGAAATCCACGTCTTGGCCTTCTGCTGGCTGTGTCTCGATCAGGAGATCAGAGAAGTATCCATCAGGCAAAAGACAGTTTGTTTTTCACCTGCTGTGTTCCAACCGTGGAATCACCGTTCTCAACCTTCTACTCGGATACCCTTCTTCCTATCCATCTCCCGGCAGAATACCGGATCTGAAGCTTCTCGCTGGCCGCCGAAAGCACGCAGCCAAACTCGTTCCTTCTCACCTTGAACAGATCCTGAAAAATGCGGGGCGGTTGAAAGAGTGGCTGGGGGAGCGGTATGTGGCGGTACAGTGGCGAATAGAAAAGTGCCTCATGAGGGACGACTGCGACGAGGGGGTCCTCCGCAAGTGCAGCCAAGGTGAGACCGGATCATCCCCGGCGAAACGCCCGGTGCCTCCTCTTCTTCTGCATCGGCTGGTCGTGCGCTATCGAAACTTTGAATGTGACGACGGCCGGAGTAATGGAAGTGCCGAACTCGTGCACTGCCAATGCGCGCAGCCTGAGGTTTTCAAGCGGACAACGGTCGAAAGCCTTGTCTCGTGAGGAAAAGCTAGCGCTCAGAGCAGAAAGTTTTGAGCAGAGCAGCAACGAAGTGTGATGAGCAGTTGTGGCTTTGAGGTTCTTTCTCGTCGAGCTCCGCAGCTTCAGCAGTCTTGTGTTCACGGGCGATTGTTATGCCTTCCGCTTGATCTAGCTGTCCCTTTCAGCTCATGGCGCCACCGTGTTCGTCAGACAGCTTTGCTTTCGCAGAAAAGTTCGCTTCTTGAGACGATCACTGCACACGCGTCTCGGAATCTGTTCTGGTCGCCTTCTCAGAATGAAAGGGGTCGAAAGCTTCAACCGGTTCTTTACAACTTTTCCTCTGCTTTGCGTCCAGGGCTTTTATCCACAGTGCACAAGCGGCTGGCCGCCCTGGGGGCGACACGTGTCTTCTTTGCGTCGGATGCGCCGACGAAGAACGGCACGCTCCGCTCGCACTCGTACATGATGCTGAAAGACCCGGAAAAGAAAATGAGAATGGCTAGCGATGCCGCAGCTCATGTTCTCTCGGATCTTGAAGCGGCAACTTGGGAGATGTTTGACCAGACTGTTCTGAATATTGATGCTGGTATCCAGGGGATACTAGATAAAAACATATGCATGGATGCGGAGGCGTTTATTGTGGCGCCGGATGAGTGCATCAGAGAGTCAAGCGCGTTTGCGACTAGCATCGTCAAAGCTAGGGAAGAAATGGGAAAGGTACCTGGGATGGAGACGTGGGCCCTTGCACATTAGAAAGAAGAGGTCTCGTCCATATGAGTTGACTCAATTACCCCGACTGTACTAATTGTACATGACCGTTACTGTCACTAGCCTAGACCGAAGTCCATGACATATTGACTGCTGGAGACTGCAAATCGGTTCGGAGGTCGACAAGTTGACACCGCGTACGAGCCTGCGAGACATGTCTGATGCCTTTCGGATCACAGTAATCGCACCCAGTCAAATTGTGCCATGATTGCATTATATCATGCTGCATACATATGATTCATGGGAGCACTGATTGAGTTCTTTTGGCTAGGTACGCATGGATTAATTCTGTGATATGCATGCATGGCCCCGCGGGCCACCGAGGTTCTGATGGTGGCACTAGGTATACCCGGCCGCCGCGAGCTGCAGCATTTATGAGCCTGGCCGCGAGCGATTTTTCGAAAACGTGCAGGATCATGTGCACATGAAATGCAGTCGATCACAGGTGGATCATAAACTCAATCATGGGGGCCGTAGTTGGTGATTGCAGGCCGGCGGCGGCGCTGTCTAGCCACGTACAGCCTGCATGGCTTAGCTATAGATTGCCCTGTAAGTAAGTTCGCAATAAACATAGAGCGCGCGGCCCGATACATACATTCACATGGGTATGAACCAATACAACATGAAAGCTCCGCGAAATATGCGCATTCAATGAGATGCAAGCAAGCCTGTTCAACGGTTGCAGATGCGCGCTATATACTTGCGCAGGCTCATACTAGCGCACTGCACCTGATTGATCGACCGTGCATGCACGGTTGGTCCAAATTCAATTGACCTCGACGTCTGCCCAAATGCCCCATGCATCCCGCAGAGCACGCACACTGAGAGACCTGGCCTGTGGGTGCAACGTGCACGAAACGTGGTACGTGATACTTTCCAAAAGAATGGGAGCTGCGCTCTCGCTTAGAGCGGCACCAGATGTTGCTGATTGGCCCGCCCAAGAAGCTCTCTCGCCGTCGGCCACCATTGAAATGAAGTTCTCTTGTCCCCCCCTCAGCATGAGAGAAAAGACGCTTATGATACTGATCTCGTCGCCTCGCTAGGCACGTTCAGACCCCGACGCCCGTCTCCCCACCCCCCCGGGTGCCGTCGCAACGCACCAACAATTCCGAGCCGCCGTTTCTAGTCCCGTCTCCAGAGCTGCGGCAAACAGCTGTTTGCGGTAGCCAAACACACCTCAGCGTGCTACTTTCCGCCACCAACGAAAATCCCTCCACTAGAAATATATCGCGTGCACGCAATATTCCCACTCGAAACCGGAACACTTCACTGACCCACCGCCTAAGCGGAGCCGCATCGTCACCCCCCTCTCGCGCATCATGCTTCTTGCCCCACGACCCCCTCCCCTTCCTTCGGCTCTTCCGGCCCCCCCTTTTCGGCGACCTCGCTCTGCTGCCCCGCCTCTGCCTGGTCGCCCTTTTTCGTCCCCCGCGGCCGCCGCGACTTCCACACCTTCTTCGGCGAGTCCTTCCCCAGCTCCGTCAAGCTCTTCAACCGCTTCCGGGGGGGCACTTTCGCCCCGCGCGCCTCCCCCCCGGGAACGGGCTCGTCGTCGTCCGTCGCCTCATCGTCCGTTTCCTGCTTCTCCCCCCCCCTCTCCCGCTTCCCTTTCTTCCCCTCTGGATCTTCCATATCCGACCCCCCCATTTCGGGAGCAGGGGATCCCCGCACACTACTCCTGCTCCCGCGGCGGGCCGGGGGCGGAGGGGAGGGCGCCGGAACGGGGGGCTTACTAGATCGGAGGGCTTCCTGTAAGCGCTTTTGGATGACTTCCACCTCTCTACGGCCCTCCTTTGATTCCTTTCCGATGCGCTCCGCAATCTGCTGCCATGATTGCTTCTGGCGCTTTTCGGCCGCGAGCTCCGTCTGGGCCTCCGCCAGCTGCCACGTGGCAACCCGACGTGTTAGGGGACGACATATGGGAGGCACTCCCTTGTTTGAACAAACGTCTGCTCATCCGGACGCACTCAGCACCTTCGCTGATAGTCGAAGAAAGCGGCATCTATTGAAGATCAGCGTTCAAAATAAAGTTTCGCTGTAATGGAGAGGAGCTATTCGTGCAGCGCGAGGTTTGTTAGCGAAATCTCCATACGGAAGAATGGGGAAGATGCGAAAATTCTATCCAAACGACCTCCCCATACCAGCAACTCTTCATCACAAGTCCTAACCTTCGTGTCGTATCATCCTCAGCATTGATCACGAGCCCGTCAAACAACCACTCGGCCAAAATGTGCGCTTGCATCTGCTTTGATGGTGACGTAAGCTGACCATTAGCAGACCTGTGCGTCCTTCTGCCATCTTTCCGACCGTTAGTCGACCCCTCGACGCTTCCCAATCCCGCCGTTTTCCCAGTTCCGCAAGACCAGTCCGTCTCAAACGCATTCCTGTCATCCGACATTCCGTTTCCTGCACGTTCCTTAGATCCGACTTTCCTTTTCCCGAAAACGTTCACAACCAACCGAAGTTCCCTCACCTTCGCCTGATCCGCAGCGCGCGCCGCTGCGGCCTCCTCCCCGGCGCGCTTCAGTTCCTTCTCTAGTTCCTCAACCCGCACCAGCCACTGTCCGTTCGCGCCCCGTGCAAACTCGGCGCGCACCGCGCTCAGCTCGCGCGCCCTTCGCGCCTTCTCGTCGTTGAGATCGCGCGCTAGTTGCCCCGTCATGTTCTGCCACATGACGCGCGCCTTTTTCTCCGCGTCTAGTTCCTTGCGCAGCCGCACCGCCTCCTGGACCCACTCCACGCCCGCGGCCTCGCCCTCGGTGATCATCTGGGGGCCAAGTTTTTGGGTTAGTGAAAACAATGTTTCGAGGAATAGTTGGATCCTGCCTGCGGCCTCGCCCTCGGATATTATCTGGGGGGTCAAGATTTCGGGTTAGTAGAAACCGCTTTTTGGACAAATGATTGGATCTTGCTCCCGGCCTCGCCGTCGGGGATCATCTGGGGGTTCGAATTTTTGGGTAGCGAATCGATGGTCGGAGGGATGATTGTATCTTGGCCGCAGCATCACCCTTATCAATCACCTGGCGGGTCAAGTTCCTGGATTAGTGAACACAATGTTCGGAGGAACAGTTGAATCTTGCCCGCGACCTCGCCCTTGATTTAACCTGTGGGGGATCACGATTTGGGTTAGTGAAAACGATGTTCTGAAGGGACGATTTGATCATGCCCGCAGCCCCGCCCTCTATGATTATCTGGAGAAACGAAAGTTCGAGTCAGGCAAACGACCATCGAAGGATGCTCAGAGGAGCATGCTCTATTCTTGCCGCAAATTGACGACTTAGTACCAAGTATTTGCAATAGACTACAGGACTCTCGGAACACCGCCGAAGTGTACTGCGGAAACAACTACGAAGTCTTGCAAATGGAAAGTTGAAAGCAACGCCCTCCCTCTTATCACCCCCGTCTTCCACCATGCTTCTCTAAACTGGTTGGTTTTTAAGCTCAGGTTATGGTACAAACGAAGCTAACACTGAACGCCTAAACCCAATTTAGACCCGCTCCGCACCTGTACCCAACTTAACTCCCATACTAACCCATCCGTACCAGTACTAAAACTCGAGCTTACGAGACCTTTTCTAGAGAACCATAGAGAAGCATCCCCTGTCGTCCACCCCCCCCACCTGTGCATCTGCCGCCTTGTCTTCCTCCAGCTCTCGGTACGCCTGCCTCTCCTCCTCTAGTTCTCTCTCCAGCCGCCCCGCCCGCTCGCCGGCGGCCGCCGCCGCCCCCCGCAGCTTCTCGACCTCGTCGAACGCTGCTTTGAGACGCGCTTCGAGAGCTCCAAGCTTGGCTTGCATCGCCTGCAGGTGGATCACATAATCACGAAATGTTTGAAGGACGATTGAGGGACGATGCAGGTTCGAAGTGCTGATTCGGTCCAGATTCTGACACCAGAAAATGGGCGCTCTCAATCTCTCGTTCATCCCGGGTTTGTTCCCGGGTTTATTCACCCTCAATAGCTGTCCTCCCAGTTTTTGCAGACTCCCGGCGCAGGCTTGCAGACTGGATCCTCATCAATCGATTCAGACATAGTTCCTGCGACTCGAGCATTGTCAGGCTGTGGCAATCCTCTTGCCTGGTTCTTGCGCCGGCTGTCTTCCACGGCAGCTTTGAGCGCCTTTTCTTGGACCCGCCAATGAGACTCCCAGGCAGCGACAGACTCGCGCTCTTGCGCACGCTTTGCGTCGAGCTCCTGTAACGAGGCGAGAGGAGGATCCTCGATCAGCATACAGAGAGAAAGTCACATTCTCTGAAGCCGTTGGGCGCGCTTCGTGTAGGGCTCTTGCCAGGGGTGAGAAGTTCAAACCCTCTTTCTAACAGTGAAATCAAAGCATCAGAGTACCCTAGTACATACATATGCAAGGGGGACAAAGATCCATGCCCTCTGCACAGGGGAAGGGGGGGGTATGTTCGTTGCTTTTAACTGTAGAATGATCCCTTCAACTCGAAACAGCCTCACTACTGAGTGAATGGAACTTATTTTACAATGAGGCTACTCACTTGGCAGCTAATGCCCTTGAGCTGTCATTTCAAGAGGACTCTGAGGAAACTTAAATTAGGGATGCTGCATCAGAACGACACAGGTCAACCTAGCAGAGTCGAACGTGTGCTACTGATCTGGGAAAGGCGTTCGAAATCGAAAGATTAGCCTAAGAAGGAAGATTGGAAATCTGTGCTGACAACGAGGGAATGCACTGGAAAGTTATCGAAGGCCACAGACTTTAACCCTCACCTGGAAGTGCGCCCTGTCCTTTTTCTCCTTGGCCAATTCCTTCTCGAGCGCCGCTTTCTCTTTCAGCACCTTGCCCAGCTGCGCATCAACTTCCTTCAGCTTCTTCTCCGCAGTCTTGGCCCGCGCTTCGGTGTCAATCTTTGCGCCCTCCGTTCGTTTGAAGTCCTGAGATGGAGGGGGGATAAAAAACGTCATACACAGCTCAGCACAACGGGCTTCGCTGAAGGCTGACGATGTGACTGCTTCAACAGGTTTTGCCCCTCCACTGACTTGAGATCACTGCATTGAAAAGGAAAAACACCGTATTACGGGTGTTGGGTTGTTTTGGCGGTGCCTTCAGGACTATTGAAGTCGTTAGAACTTATCCACCCACGAGAAGGTTCTGTGATGGTCAAAATTTAAGCGGCAAGTGGTTTCCAAATCTCTGAACACAGTTAGTTCCTCAATGGCTGCAACAATGTGATAGGTAAGACCACGTTGCGCCCTTTGTCGTGACCAACTTTCTTGAAAACTTGGCGTAACCTGTTGCCTCAGTCTATGCTCGACGGAACACAACGACCCTGCCTGGCGATGGTTAAAGCAAGCAAGAAACGACTTCAAGATGGTAAATCTTCAAAGATGTTTCATTCACGACGGGCTCTCCTGCATGATCCAGCCGAACAGCATCCGGAAGCAGTCAATGATATCACCCGGCAACCGGAAGTCCTGATAAATCAAGGACTTTCCAATCTGATGCCAAAAGGCACTGAGAGGGGAGCCAAGTCATAAGTGCTCACCGGAGGCATATGCCCCAACGTCGCCTGCATCTGCTGCGCGGCGATAACCGGCTGAGCCCTCACGGGCGGGGCGGGCGGGATCGCATACCCCGAATACGGGTCCTCCTGGAACAGCTCCGCGACGTTCTGCCCCTGCGCGTATTGGAGCTCGGCAATCTGCGCAGTGTTGGCGTAACCCTGGTTGGCTAGATACTGCTCAGGCGACTGGGCGGACGGCTTGCCGGCAGTCCCGTCTGAGGTCAGGTAAGTGTTCGTGACATCAGCGGTGACTTCAGCTGGGGCGGCCCGCTGGGCATCGATCTCGCCCGGGCTTGCAACGGGCGGCTCTTGGATGTAATAGTTGGCGTCCATGGTCGCAAAAAGTAAACTGCCTACGCCCTAATGGGGCCACAGATCAAACGGCACTCACAAATTTCGGGTGCCATAAGCGACCCTCGCAGGCACCATCACCCCAAAACCCTCGCCATCTACTTTCACTGTCAGTGCTACTTTGTCCACTTCAGCCTTATGAACGAATTGATTCTGGAGCGCCCATGAACAGGAAATACTGAACAGATTGAATTTGAAAATGAACTGCCTGGAGCCTGGCCCGCAGGCGCGGCTGGCGCGGCTGGCGCGGCGCGGCCGCCACTTTTTGCACTTCCAGGACAAAAACGCGCGGTTTGCTGTCCCACATGTCCCCAGCTCTAGTTGGGACTTGGCCTCAAGCCAAGTGGATGTATATAGGCGACCATCCGCCGTCGGATGTGACCGGTAAGCTATCCGAGCGAGCTTGCTGAAAAGGAGCACTGCAGGCAGCAGACCGTTCGATGTGAGATTCTAAGCGTCCAGCGCGGTCGATAAAGGCAGCATTCAGTTTGCTGCATGCCAAGTCAGCAGGTGCCATGTCAGCACGATATTCATGTTCTATAATTATTGACGCGGGCAGAACCACGAACCAGGAAGGCCAGCTTGACCCAGCTGGTTAAGAAGAACCGGCCAATTCAGAGCCGGTCGGTTCAGGAACATTTTCCGCACGCTTTGAAGCTGGAACTGTCAGATTTCCTATTTGAACCGGCCGAGTCGCCGACTGACTTTTTGCATAACCACCGACTGCTCTTAAGTTTACCCGTTTTCAAACCGTTGCGTGGTTTAGACGCGTGAGGGAGGGGAAGAGAACCAGCAATGGTGCAGCACTGCATTTCAAGAAATGGTGCCATTGCGGCGCTGGCAGATACTTCCTTCTGTAAAAATCCAATCTCCTTGGAAAGACGCTCTTCAAAGCAACTTCTCACGAGTTTCCAGCACCTCAGAGGCGCAATTCCTTCTTTTCGCACTTCCTTCGAAACTATTTTATCAGCTTGCAAGATGTTGGCGGTGTTTGAGCAAGCCATCGCGCACGCCCCTGCAGGGCTGGACGCCCGTGTCCATCTGCAGGGGACGACGAGCGCAAAGAATCAGGAGCTGACAGGCATGTCTGGAATGGAGATGCTGAATGCATTCAAGGAAAGACAAGTTGCAGTGCACTTTGGGCAGGGGTCTGGCTTGGCATACAGTTTGGACTATCAGAAGGAACTTCTTCGACCAAGGTTAGTGGTGGAGGCTTAAGCACTTGAGTAAACTTTCATTGATTCGTGGTTTGGTTCTTGCTTGCAATTATGCCCTGAAGGCTCACAAAGTCGCCTGACGCATGGAGTCACACTGGCACTGCAAAGGCTCCTTTAGTGTACAGGTTTGCCATTTGAGTTGGCAGTGAGGGTGTTGTGTTGAAAGACTTTAGTAGTGACTGATGTTTGAGCCGAAAGGGTTGACTGTGCTTTCAGACCAGCTCCAATGTTTCCCCAAGCAGGGGCACAGAACTCCCAATATTGCGGTGGTCATACTCTCCATCTTTTGAATGGAAGACTTCGTGTCCCCAGTGGCTTAGGAGAACTGTTTGAACTAGCTTTTTTCACATTGAAAGGTTGGGCACAATCTATTCAGTGTCTGATTGTGGTTATCAAGCTTTCTGGGCTTTTAATCAGGAAAAGTTTATGCATGATTGAGAAGTAGTAGATAAAACCCTTGAGGAATGAGAATACAAGGTGGTCAAATGATATCTGCCGCAAGTGAGCAGACGGCATGCTTAAGGTACTGCTTGCAGATATTTTTTTGAGTCTGTCAAGAGTTATTACTCTCATTGGAAGTAGTAGTCTGCCAATAACAGGTGGGGCCGCCGCATAACCACCTCTGCCTACTGGACTGGGAAATGTATCTAGCCTTTGCGACGACCGTCAGATATGCAGATTCTGACGAATGCAGCCATGTCCACCAACCCCTGTCCTTTCTGGCTACTGTAATCATTGGCGAGTCTGGCTACATAAAACTTGTCCTGCTGGCTCCCTGTGTTCATACAAGTCTTTCAACTATGTGCAGGGCCCTTGCAAGCCATGTTCTGTTACCATTACACCTATCTGCAACTCTTCAGCCACGTCTAGAATCAGAGTTCCCGTTTCTTCTGCAAAGCTTGTTCATGCTACTCTACTGTATTCTTGCAGGGCCTTTGTGAGTCAGGAGAATGTCTTCCTCCTCTTCAAGGGCCACCTTTCCAACATGAATCAGCTGCGGCAAATGTATGGCATTACCAAGGCCGTTACGGAGGAGCTGCTAATCATCGAGGTGTACAAGGCGCTGCGCGACAGGGCTCCTTACCCGGCTGACGTGGCAGTAAAGCACCTGGAGGGCGCCTTTGGGTTCGTCCTGTTTGACCAGAACAATAGCACCATTTTTGCAGCAACGGTGAGCCCTCAAATACACCATTTCTATAAGTCGGTTTTTAAATGTTTGTTCTTTCCTGTGGAACAAAGATCATTGTAGCAGATCTATGACTGTACTTTATCGGGTCAAAACAATATAGTCAATTGACAATATTCAAAGGAATGTAAAAGGGGCCAAGATCTATTCAGAGTTTGCCTCATCTTTCCAATGCACAGGCAGTGTTAACTCCTCGTTAGTGCATTCAATAAGACATGATTTTAAGACACGACTCAGAGCACGTTGGGAGTGTTCAGACAGCAAGATCAGACTGCTGTTCTTTATGTTCCGATTAAACGAGTATCCTGTTCCTTACAATCAGAAGCGTTGTTCTGCCATTCGGAGAGTGAGGTCACGGGTCCAGCAGTCCTTACATAGACCTGGCTGCTTCAAACGGAAAATGAGCAACACCAAACGTCACTCTGAATTTTAGCGTTGCCATTTCGTCACAACGGAGATCGTCCGTTGCTCTGCAGGACGCTCGCAACGGCGTTGGCATGCATTGGGGCACTGCCACGGATGGAAGCTTAGTGTTTGCGGACAGTAAGGAGCTCATCAAAGGGTGCGGAACGTCCGCTGCGCCCTTCCCGAACGGTGAGTCTTTCCTCAATGGAAACTTTCAGTAAATGATTGACATACACCAAAAGAGTAATTCAGATTGAAACATATGCGACTTCGGAGATTGAGTTTTAGCAATTTCGAGAAGTATCATGGATTTGCAGATTCTATAATGCCTGCTGGATTGCGGTGAGGTCAGATTAGAGCTTGAAGCCCGAAGGTCAGTAGCTCAGGCAGCAAACTCTTGCTTTGTTTATCATGCCGTTCATGTCGTGACATATTCGGACGTCGCTGAATGTCGAAGTTGTGATGAACAGAACGAGGCTTCTTCAATCTGCTAAGTTACCCAGCGTAAGCAGCTTCTGTATCACCACTTCATTGTTACGTCGATACCGAACAAGCCAGTCTGCCTTCATCCAGGATTCTACTTCTCCAACTTCGAGCGGGGTCTTGTTAACTACGAGAAGCCCAACCACAGCGTTAAAGCCGTCCCCCACGTCAACAGCTCCGGTCAATTGTGTGGGGCATTCTTCAAGGTCGACAGCCAAGCACAGATGGAGAACGCCATAAAGAGCGGTATGCATCAAGTAGGAAGCGAAATGGAGATTAACCCGTGGCAGTATTAGCTGTATATAGTGGCCCGCACTAACCATGCTGGAACCAGGTTTCGGAATCGATTTGGCGACAGTTGTATAGGTCGCCTTGTAGAAAGAGAGGAGTCCCGGCCAGTCAAATACATTCAACAGATCAAGATGCCCCGACCGTCAGAGTCGTAGAAAGATGCTTATTGTTTTCAAACCGGAGAATTTGAACGCGGACTATAAGCCTGCGTAAGCTGAGGGTCACGTGTGCTTGCGTGCTTCCCAATCGCCCACAGAGCTTGGTGATCGCCTCCGACACACTTTGTACAGCGCTAACAAATATTTTGTTGAGTCGATCATCATACCGGCCGCGTCCCCATTCGACTTTGTTTCGCGTTACTCACCAGCTTCCTGTATTGAACTTTCATAACATTTCATGCGATCCACACAGATGCGTTTGTACTTATGAGTACGGTGCACAGGTGCACATGTTTTGATTTAGCAACCGCCAATCGGCGCTTTGCCAGACCGAGTGGTCGTTTAGTGCATGAGGCTTTGACCGCTTCTGACCAATCATCATTGCGGCAGAACCTTATATGATAAGATCCGCGATCCAGCTATAGGTACAAATATGAAGCCTCGGGGCCATGCATGCACGTACGCGTTGTGACTTGCAGATATATAAGTCTCAGTCGCACGATATGTTTCCCTGCATAGCGAGCAGTCTCTCAAACGCAGCTATAGATAGTTAGATTCAGATTTATTGTTTATACGTGCCGGCATGAGCATGGGGTCGTGTTTCATATAAGGCCGTATAGCTAATGCAGCCGTTTATGCTATTCGTGCCAGACCAAAGTATTCAGAAATTTGCATAAGCGTGATCGCTTGATTTCTTTGATGCACTGTTCCGAGTTTGTGCCGGACAGAGCTTTTAACCAAGATGTTCAGGAATCACAGTAATCTCCGTGTTACGTAGACTCACTTCTGTGAGAGTGGAAAGCTTTGAAATACATCTATACAGCATATAAATGCATATGATTATGCTTCGAGCACGCTCGCACAATATGATAGCATCGTCCTATTTACACAGACTACGAGCCTTCATCAGACATGTAGCTCGTCTTGCGCGCTATCAAACGGAGCGAAGCATTTGTCAACGTCTTCGGCTTTCACAGCGTCTAGCGTCGAGGGCTGCCACCGAGGTTTCTGCAAGAAGACGGTACGTCAACGAGTCACTCACTACTTTGCTGATCAAAGACAATACCACCATGCCCACAAATACTTTGAAAGTATGATCGGGCGAGTTCCGCGTCACAGACTAGTATGAGATCTGCTGTTCACTGGGTTTCCTTGTCAGCCTTTGAAGTGCCTTTGAAGAGCCGTTCAGGAGGGAGTGCACTGCGGAACGGTCATCGAACGCGTAAAAGGCAAGCACCTCAAGCTGCACAGATGCAAGTCGAGGTTTTTGACGGCTACAATGACAAGTGGGAAAGAAGAGAGAAGCATCGCACCTGGTCCTTGTCGATAAGCACCGCGCGCACGCCCTCGACAAAGTCGGGCCGCCGTGACGTTCGCAAAGCCAGGCGGTACTCCACGCGCATGACGCCCTCAATCTGCGGATGCATTGGCACATGTGGTTTTAGGTAACCCAGAAAGGAAGGCCGGCTGACAGTTCGCGTTCGTAGGCTTGTCTGAGAAGGAGAGAGCCTGACTTTTGAGATCTAAAATCCTGTTCTTAATATTTTTCCACTGCAGGTGTGGCAGATTGCCCGTCCCGCGCCTAACTTTGATTATGGCTTTCGATCGTTTGGTACCTACCATCGGACATCTCAGGATACTGCAGGCGGTTCAAAACGAACTCTAGCGAGGCGGCCAGCTTCGAAGCAAACGGCAGTGATACTGAGGGATGCGGCAAAAACCGAGCAGACAACACACCCGCAGCCACCAGAGACGAGTCTGCGTTTCACAAGCGCAAGATGTGTCCGGACGAGGCGTCGCTTCCGCAAGGTCTCCATCGCACATCGAGCCAGAGTTCAATCTCCTCAGCATTATGCCCTAAAGTTAAAAGGACCTTCGAGTGGCCCAATATGATCCGCGACAAAGTGGACGGCACGAGAGCGGACGTTTGCGTGGCAAGCCGGAGCGGCCGACTCGAACCTGAGTGACTCTGAAGTGCTGCCATTCCTCACTCCATTCCTCACTCCATACATTTACTGGAAGGGCTACCGCCCCCAATTGGGTAGCAAAGCTCTCTTCCTCAATATTGGACAATGTAGGCTCCCAGCTAAGCTGACTAAAAGAGGTCCTTTCACTCTTTGCCGCTTGCATCCGCCCATAACCGCTCTTCACATTTTCCAAGGGGAGTGACCTTTACTCTGATTAAGAGTCTGGTCCAGGACACTGCCAGCGAGGACTCTTTCGAGCGCTTACCGTGCTCAGCTCGCCGGTTCCGCGCGCCGCGTCCGCTGCAACTGCGTCGAAATGCTTTTGCGTGACCGCAAGACTGACGGGACCTCCTCGCCGCAACCCCGCGAGCGCTTCCGCCGCCCACTCCGCCTCTGCAGAAGAAATACGTGAATCTGTCACGGGATCCTTTTTCGGTTCCGGCCTGTTCCGGTCTTTCAGCCAAATTGAGGTTAGGTCAAGAAACCGTGAGGTAAGCGCAAACCAAGGCTCAAGTAACCGGTTGTCGACACGTTCCGGCGTGGAATGTGGGATTGTCTGGAAAAACCTCGCTTCGAGTCCGCCTGATCAAATCCACTGATGACCTTTGGCTTAGGAGCACCTCGAAACAAGTATCGAGCCAAAAAAATGTTCTCCTTGAAAGGGCGACCGCGCATGACCGATGTTAACGTTGTACAGTAGGCGGACTGTGACATAAACCAAGAATGTGCCGGGCACGCGTTGTGGATCGGTTGGTCCATTGCGCGCCTGCTCTTACAGCCAACCAATGCAAGAGGGTTCTGACCGCAATAGAAACCGAAGCTTCGTTATTTAGAAGTATCGAGGCTGTATACCGTAATTCGGTGTTCAAAACCTTGAACGCCCCCCTGTCACGGTTTACGTCCCACACCAACAGAGCTGAACGGCGATCTCTCTCGTCCCCGCTCACCTTTGCTGTCGCCCGAGCTCTCGGCTCGCTCTACTTCGTCTTGAATCTGAGTAACGGGGTGCCCCGCGCCAAAGACCCGCTCAATGAAAGGCTGTGCATGTTTTAGGCTGGGCTCTTCTCCGGGGGGCGATGCAAATCTCTCCAACACGGCTTCAACGGCAGCATGCGCGTCGCCGCTTGAGTCTCTGCATGAGTTGGCGAGGAGAGTGTCAGAGACGACGGTCTTTTGCAACGCCATTTAAAGCTGAGACTTTCTGACACAGTATACTTCCCTTCTGAGAAGTATGATCGAAGCAGTCCAGCACAGCCTTCACGGATGCGTGCGCATCACCGCTCGAGTCTCTGCACGATTGGCGACAAGGTATCAAGAGAGAACAGTCTTTTGCAACGCCATCCAAGGCTGCCCCATTTTGACTCTGAATACTTCGCCGAGGATTGATACGAAGCGGTCCAACTCGGCTTCAAAGGAAGCGTGCGCCGCTTGAGTCTCTACATATTACTTGACAGTACGTTTCTCAGAAGAACCTTTCACAAAGGACGGATGCTCTTTCAAGATCCGCAACGCCTTCCAAAACTGAGGCTTTCTGAAACTGTACTATTGCACATTCGGTCAAACCTGGCCGCCTGACCCGATGCTAAATCGAGCCAGTCGCAGAACTTTCGAGGGTCGCAGAATTTGGGCCGTTCGATGATTGACCTCCAGGTCATCGCAGGGTCCATGTTTCGCGCGTCGGGCAAAGTTTTGCGTTCGGCTCAATTCGGACTCGGGTCAGGAGGCCAGGTTTGACCGAATGTGCAATATTTCTCCAGGGGGTGATGCGGACTGGTCCAATACGGCTTCAAGGGACGCACGCGCATCGCCGCTTGAGTCTCTGCATAAGTTTCCCGCACGAATACTCGGGTAGAAGGTAGCGTTCACGAAGGAAGCTGTCTCATTTAACTTACAACGGCTTCCAGAATCAAAGCTTGTGGAAGTGGAACAAAAAGCCCCTTTCAATCCGTCAAGCGTTCCCACGAAGGCTCTCGATCAGTATCAAGCAATAGAAACTCGGCGCTTGATGCTAATCAAGCCTCGTGAAAAGGGCAACGCCGCATAGGCGCCCAGTGTGCCGCTGACACGTGTCCCACCTTACAGCGGATTGCAGGTCTGCTTTGAGCTCCGGCAGCTTCTCGGATGGCACAAAGTGGGACGCCAGCCCAGCGTAGAAGATGTCGGCGGGGGTTTTGAGCCGCGCTCCCGTGAGCGCCATGTAGGTGCCTGCGAAGAGTGGACCGACTTGTCAGGAATCTGACCTGACTCAGCACCATCCTTCGCCTGCGCAGACATTGTGTCGAGTCTGTCAAATCATTCGACCTGATTATGCTCAAGTGGAATGGAGGACGTCTTTTTGGAACTCCTTCAATCTGGGACATGCAGACTATTTCGAACTGGTCTTCCGACTGGTACCTTCAGACAGGTTCAGATTCAGCACGATCATGTACCCGTGAGCTATCCTTTCTCTTTTTATACCTTCGAAGAACGGACCGAGACATTCGGCCGAAACTCTTGCTCGAGCGAGTAAGACGCGCTTTCGTAGACTGCAGTGACAACCAGCCGCCAGTCCTTTCTATGCACAGGCTACTGTCCTTCGGCTAGATACCAAGACAACAGTCTGCTATCGAAGTCGGCGATTGTCGACCCTCGACAATATTTTGAGATGCCGCTTGGAACGCTACTTTCATTATCCTCGGAACCAGAACTAGTCGAGCCGCGCCTGAAAGCGAGCCGCTAAAAGATGACCACATACTTCAACACGTTTGATGACTGGGGACTGAAAACCTGGGTCTCGAGGAACTGAAGAAGGGTCTTCGTCAAACCTGTCCCGTGGTCTAATGAGATACTGAAACACCTTGCAGGGATTGTAACCTGGCTTCCCACGAACTTCAAGCCTGACCTCGCCTGTCGGGTCCTTTGCTCATTTCCAATCTGCCAGGATTTTTACAAACATACGTGGGGCAGATTTGAGGCACTTTACATCACAGACGAGATGAAAGGGCAGAGGCTCACCCAGTCCCCGTGGGGCGCGGCCCACCAGGTGTGCAAAGCCGACGTCGGGAAAAAGGCCGATGCCATTCTCAGGCATTGCAACAACCGTTCGCTGCGACACGGATGATGAGCGTGATGATTGTGACATTCGCGTCGCACAGCAAAAAGGGATTGTCGGGGTTGTGGTTCGGCGACTCTTGACTCCTGATGGTTTCCTCGAGGACCTTAACTTAATCAGGGGCTTTCAGTGAACTATGTGAGATCTCCGAAGTCCCGAACTTAGGATTCATACTAGGGCAGCATCACAATTCTTCTGATGCATCGCGCATGAAAAGACTTCCTTTCCTCTTTGAAGAGCCCTGCGCACATGCCTACAAAGTCTCAGCCAAAAAAGTTTGTAAGATGCCACGCTTGTATTGTTACGTTTCTACCTGATGCGACTGCTCTCAGGTGCGATTGATAGGGACAATGGGTGAGAAAGGCGCACCTCTGTAATAACCCGGTATTTGCCATGCCCTGAGAGACCCAGGCCAAAGCCCATGGTAATACCGTCCATGATCGATATGTATGGCTTCGGGTACCTGGCAATGCGCACCACTAGGGGGTATTCCTGATTGAACACCTGCGACCAAAAGACACTCATATCAGACATTGGTTTCTTGGTAGACTGGTTATAGTGGTTTATAGAGCAAGATAGAAACCAATCTTGGGTGATTAAAGACGTCCCTGGATACATAGACCTGACCTGCGCGCAGAAAAGTTGGCCAGCATACGAGATCTCGTGATAGTACGTGATCCCCGTACTCGCCACTTCCGCAAGGAGAGCTGAGTCCTCTCTTCAGTTTACATCCTGAGAGGATTCCTGGACCAATGACCGCCGCTTATAAACAGAGCAAGTCAACCAGCTGTCTCGCGTTGGATCTCTAATGTAAAGTCACATAGTTCGTGAAAGGTCGAATTTCTCAGGGAGATGTCTCTCCTCCTTTTATGCATGAAAACAGAGAAGGGACAGACAAGCCAGCATCAATCAGCAAGAGAAGGAACCGGGAACTGATGGTTGCAGGTTGTCAGCAGCAAGGAGCAGTGAAGTAACCTAGGGCTCTCACCTCTTCAACAACGCTGGTTGCAGGGTCGTCCCTTATTGCCGTTGCAAACCATTTTACGTCGGCGCCTAACAAAGGAAGGGGCGCAAAGTTCAGTTGCTGAAGCGCACCATCTATGGAGAATAACAGGCCGTCTCCTCACTGAAGTCTTGATTGTAAACTTCAAGGGCTAATTGAACCACCACTCAAAATGAGAGTTACAATGAAGTAGCAGAAACACAAGTATTCAGTAGGGCGGGTGTCACAAACCTCCCAAACATTCATGGCAATGAGGCCACAAGGAAGCTGACTGCTGGCATCATTCAATGCGTTCAGTGGTAGGCAAGCTGATAGAATGTGAAAGAGGGGCTAGTACCTGAGCAAAAGGCTCGCGGGGTGCTTCCTTGAATGAGAACTGCCTTGATTGAGCTGTCCTTCTGCCAAGAGTCCAGGAGGTGTGTGTATGTGCGGTCCATATCTGACAAAGAAGGACCAGGATTTGAAGTTATATGATGTTGTTTAATGTTATGTTGTCAAGAAAATGTTGCTGTTCGTTGAAAGAACTACAATTTATGCTTGTTCTGACCGCAGATGAATGTGAAACTATCCACCATGCTTTTACACCACTTCAAAGACAATCTTGAAAAGCGGGAGTCCCTGTGGTGGCATAAGGCGCTTTACAAGGCTATCCACGATAAGTTTGAAATAAACAAACTTGGGGGGCCCTGGAGCAGTTGAAGTTGCAAACACACCTTTAGTTGCCTACATTCTCACCTAGGTTCATTGCATTCAGCGCCTTCGGCCGCGCCAAGGTGATCACGGCAAGGCCTCCATCAAGCACTTCGCCCTGGACAAAGTCCTCAGTGGCAACTGATGCAGCGGCCGAAGTCATCCGTGCGCCCAAGAACACCCGCCTTTCCTTCTCTGTTTTCAAGTTTGAGTAGCTTATTGGGGCCCTATTTAGTGGTGGACCAAGGGCTGCGCAATGCTGATACAGATTGTCGTCACCACCACCTCGCAGGATCCTATGCAAACAGCTAATTGGAGCTGAGATCTGATTGTGCGAAGCACGGAACGTCTCCGTCCCTACTACAGGTTTGATTGAAGGTGAACGGCCAAGCTGCTTTCTGCTCCAACTCGACGTTCGAAAAGTGGTTTGGGGCGTACTAAGGACAGAGACCTTTCTTGCCAAAGCACCAGGCGAACGCACAGAAAGGGCGTACATTGGGCTTCCCTCGCACTCCCCTCAAAAGTGAATCAGCTGTGCTTCGGCTCCTCTTCCAAATCCACTGAATCCAATGCAGCTTGAAGCTAAATTGTATTGCTGGTGGCAGCCGCCCATGTTCAGCGTCCGGGCCCCGGTTGAGGTTTGGAGGCGGGTCAGTGGTTGACCCCGCGAAGAACCTAGGGTTAGGATTTTCCTCTGCACTTCAGGAAGCGCCACGTGGAAGTCGGAAGATACTTGCTGCCACTTGTCGGCCTGCTGACGGCCTTCTTCTTTGATGAGCTAGGACTAATAAGGGCTTCCAAGTTCCTGCAAAGCCTTGTTCCCCCCTTTCCTGACTCCATTATCGTTCAAAGCGCTGAGCAGCCATCGCCAACAATCAAAGGAAGCTCCAAGAAGGCGCCAAGCTATTTGAGAAGAACTAGTGGGCAGGTTTTCATCAGGCAAAACATCCACGCGCGCGGAGCAATTCATTGTCTGTAATCCTTTTGAGGGGGGGACTGCATGGCGGCCATGGCTGCTCTCAAGGGGATGACCACAGTCGTAACCAGGACTGTGGTTCAAACAGCTCGGGTGGGACCGATTGGGAGCTCTTCTGTGCTTAGAACGACCGTGGCTGAGGAAGCGGACTCTGTGGTGCTGAGTGAGAGGTTTTTGCACTGGTCGGGCCCCCTGCCCGCAGATGCCTCTGTGCCTGAGGCCTCAGCCTCTGCCTCTGAGGGAGCCGACAGGTAAAGAAAGAAGTTGGTGTACACGTGCCTTTTCTGCATCGTCAAATATTGAAACCATAGCTATGTTAATCTGGATCTGGAAAGATGCTCAGCTTGGCATCGCAGGCGGCCATAGAGCCTAAAGCGGGTTCAGCACTGATGCCAGACTAGTGTCTTTAGCTGCGGCATCGGAAGCCTGCATGCATGTGATAAGGATGCTTCTAGCTTTTTAGGTTAGCTTGAGGAAGATGAGTCGCATCTCTCATCAGTGGCCTGCTTCACATTGTGGTAGCCATCATGGACACATCTTGAAAAATTGTTTGGGCTATAGTGTTGGGCCAAGGGCAGCATTTGATTCTGACATAAACAATGTCTTAAATGGATTGGGCATCGAATAAGAGCTGAGTCAACCTCCAAACCACCCCTTCAAGCTTCTGGTGAAGTCAAGAGGAGGCCCCCTTGAATGTAAAAGCTCAATCAATTGATCTGAGGTGTCTTGAAAAGCAACATCATCTGCTGTTACTTGCCAGCAACTGGTCTGGCCTAGAATTAATATTGCTCACTTGCTGATTTGTCGCGGATCTTCACCGCCGTACCTGGAACGGAATGTCATGCCTCAAGTGAAATCTGGGCTGAAGAACCACGCTTCTTTGAAGATCGTAAGAGTCTTCATAAAGCATTGAAGTCTTTGTAGCACGTCTGAAAGTTTGCTTTGAGGAACAAGGAAGGAAGTATCAACGGCCTTTCATCAGCACGATCGAGTGTTTCGTAATGCTGCAATGCTAAGGGCGGGGCTCCTTTTTGTAATCTCAAAGACCAATTGGTCCACGTCAAGCAATACCAAGAGAGGCTTACAAGCTCCACTCTACCGGGAACAATGTTGTCTAGCTTTTGAGACCTGACATACATCATCAAGACCTTGGAAGATGCACAGGGGCGCATGATTAGGAACATTAATCTTTCGTGGACAACCTGTGAGGATAGAAAGCTTTGCGAGCAACCCCACAACCTGCTGACAATAGTCATCATCTCTGGGTCAGTAGGTATGGATAATTTGCATCCCCTGTGCTCATATTGTCATACCATGTCATCTGCAGGGGATATGATGACCACGCGTCTGTGGAGCACTACGCAAAGAAAGACACAAAGGACTTGTACGGAAAGCCATCGAACACGGGTGAAGCGACTGAAAGGTGAAATACGTACTCCCTGATTTAGCGCAACAACACTGCTTTGTTTGCTGCTGGCCGTTTTACGGTGCTAAAAGGTCCTAATTTCTATCAATATTGTTGCTGTTTCCCAGAGTCTGCAGCTGGTTTTCCTCTGGATGGTTGGGCAGACGCATGATTTGGCATACTGGTTCAGATACTTGAATCAGAACCTTTAGCATGTATGCTTCGGCTGGCAGCCAGCTTACTGTGTTTGAGAGTTTGACGCACTCCTGCTCCTCTGCTCTTGAGCCTCAACCTCGATACGAGGAACCTTTTGAAGAGGGCTGCAGGAAACAGGTTTCGCCGATGATCCGGGATTTAAATCAAGGCATTCTCATTATTATGTGCTCTGCTGAAGGGACATGGTTATACCCATGCGACTTGAGTTAATGAGTTTTCCCCGTAGAGACTGTGTGAAACGTAGCACACTGCTTTTTGGAAACAGGTATTGCTAAAAGACTGAAGTCCCGTATGTGACAATCTTTTCGGCCTGCATTCGGTATTTTACACTGTTGCCAATACTATCCAAAATTTTGGACAATCTGGGTGGTTCTTTGCAGTGCAGCGTATCATGTGTCTTCGTTTGCAGTTTCGTAGGTGGGGCTTGCGATAGTCTTTTGAACTAAAGGTCTCTTGCTTCCCGTGGTATATCAGTATTCGTCTGACGAAGGTCCACACTCAGCTTCCACAAAGCGCTGACGTAACAAGTGTGTACTTGCAGGGCTGCAAACACAGATATGCAACACGGTGCCGACGAAGAGACTCTGGAGAAAACAGGCTTTGACATGTCGAAAATGAGTAGGCCAGCAGGAGATGAGTAGGGACCGTCCTCAAAGACCTTCATTTGTTCTTCGTGCTTTTTGCTTTGACAGTAAATTTGGGCGTAAAATTGGATCTGAGCTTTGACCGATTGTATAGTAGCACGGTGCGCGCTAGCCTTCGTCTTCTTTAGATCGATGTATAGACGAACCTTCCGAGGACAGGAAAAGTCAATCGTAGACGGTTGACCTACCATCAGTACGACGTCGTATCGACTTCGTCAAGCATGCGAAAACTGAAATTGCTGCAAATGGTACACGTGAAATGCGCTGTATTCCCAGTACAACGTGTCGCGTGCCTCGCACACGCGTGCTTGATAAACGAGAGGCAATGCGTGCCTTCAAGTCCATGGATTGTCACAATAATGTACGTCAGGTTGTTGATTAAATGTGCAAGGTCAAAATGTGGTTGTCCAGTCATCCTGACGTGGCAATAGTTATGCACTATGAATACTGAGCTGGATCCCAACTATTATGCAGTGTTCGTACATGTAGGCTGATCGTAGGGTAGCATCTTGTTGTGCTGTAGGCATACTAACTTGCAGATCCCGTCAAGAACATGATCGATCCGTTTTTAAGGAGCAGAATTGCCAGTTGAGTTGGGTGTATGGGCTCTTCGAGGCTCGGCCGCGCTTGAGGAATCTGTGGATCGGAGTCGCATGCTACAAATTCGCGGTCGGGTCTTCGGAAAAGCAGTACGTGGACTGAGCTGGTCGCATGAGGCCGACTGATCTTCTCAATCTGGTACGCATTTGTGCAATTCTGAGTGCATCTGGATGATATGCCCATCATAAAAGTTCTCTTATATACGTGCACATATACCCAGATTGACCGCGCTGTGTAAAGGCTCATGTGCATTAAGCTATCACAAGAACTCATTGCATGAAGGGTTAGTATTCGATGCAATCATGTACTGTATCTGTATGTTCCTCCTGGCAATTTCGCAACTTCCTTCCGATCCTCCTGCGGAGCTCTCCTGGCGAGCACTAAATGCGCGGTGTCGTTGACCTTCGTCACGTGCCAGCCCCTGTTAGTTGTAAATTTCAACAGCGTGACAGAACTATTCTCTAGAAAAATCTTATGCGTCATCTTGGGATCCGACTGAAGGATGCCCCGCAGAAAGCACTTGATCGCCATCCCGTGACCAAACAGGGCGACCCTCCGCCTCACCGCCGCCCTCACCGGTCGCTCCAAAGCGCCCGCACTCGTATCCGAAACCCCGTTCGCTTCCAGAGCGCTTGTTTGCAGCCCTGCTGCCCCCTCCGGTACAGACCGCTCACTGACCCCGGTACCTAGGTCCGAATCAGGATGGTGCGACACCCCTGCCTCTGGGGCACCGTTTCCCTTTGCTGCCTGCCTCCGCAAATCCAACAGCGCTAACGACGCCGACAACTCATCTTCCCTCAGCTCCTGCTCACTTTTCCCCACTTCCCCCCCTTGTTCTCGCCCCATCCCCAACCCCCCCGTTTGCGGAACGACTCCGTTCTGACCGTCTCTCCGAGCTATTTGTAACTGCTCTTTGATCATCCCCTCAACAAAGTGACGCATCCGCGTCTCGACTTGAAGTTGGCTCTCCCCCCCAGGCGCAGTAAAGTTAGGTTGCAATGCGGGCATGCTAGCGAGAACGTCGGGCGTGTAAACCTCGGCGCGCGGCCGGCCCTCCCACTCGCCCTGGCTCATCTCCTGCAGGTCGTCTGCCACGTGGATCTCTCGCTCAGGGATGCCTAGCTCCTGAGAAAAACGGGAAGTTGGGAGAAGCTTTCCAGAGGTTTCTTGCAGGAGACCAAAGGTGGTTCAGAGGAGTGTGTCTGTTGATCTGTTCACCTTGCGCTTAGAGTCCCGTTTTGCTAAATGTGAGGCTTGGTTCAGGTTTTCAGGTTGCGAGGGTTCCTAAAAAGAACTGCATATGATACTAGGTCGTACTGCTGACGTTGCCAGTTGAGAAGGAGCTGCAAAGACTGAATGGGGAACATGGAGATCGGACCTAAAAGTGGCCAAAAACCATAATCATGAGGCAAAGGAAATGTCACCCATGAGCCTCTAGTTACAAGAAGTGATGGAAGACTGTGTTGTTTCTGCTATCGCTTGATACCTTCTCACCACATTTTTCCATCGTTTGCTAGTTGTACGAGGCAGAGGTTAGTGCCACCCCTCCTAAATGTCGGCCAAAGGAATCACAAGTGGCTGCGGCAACCAGAAGCAACAGGGAAAAGGGGGGGTAGATGGATAATTACAGGTGGTTGACACTAAGGGTGAGTAGGAACCATCCTCACCAGGCATGTGATGGCAGCTGTGTCATACGCCCTGACAAGCGAGCTTGCATACACGGCATCAAAGGTCAGCTGCAGATAATCTCGGAGGTAGGCCCCCAGGGCCTTCGCCTGCTTCGCCCCTTTGGTGGTTAGTGTGGCGTGCTGGGAGCGACCGCCAACTGCAGCAGACAGGAGTTGCTTCTGAGAGGATTGTAAAGCTGAACATTCTGCAAATGAACGCATATTGGATACGAACCTTCTAAGATATCCAAGAAGGTGGGACTGTGAAGAAAGTAGATGGTCAGTGAGTGTCAGCACTTGATTAGGTGAGCTACTGATGCACTCCTGACCCAAAATGTGCTTGGTCTAGCTTCCATGATCCCTCCAAGCAGAGTCTTAAGGGGCTAAACAGAAAGGCTAATCAAGAAATGACATTGTGAGAAGAGCGAGGGTTGCAGAGATCAGTAGGGGTCTTATAGAGGGACCTCAGGGCTTAGTCAAATAGGTTGCAGCATCACAGATGTAAATCTGGTTCTGAGATAGATAGAGCAGGTTGAGCACAAATGAGGTCAAGCAATGAAGTTCAAAGCTTTTGTTCCTGTCTGCTTGAAAGAGGAATCCAAGGGGTTGGCGCAGAGTTCCTTTGCCCCCAAAATGCAACGGCATCCTCATGAGTTGAACCATTTTGCCGAAGACATCAAAGAAGAGGACTCAATGCTTTTAAAAGAAGAGAGAAAGAGCAACTTTCTCACCGATGGACGGGTGCACATTCGCTGTGCTTTCTCCGTGGCGAACAAGGTAAACTTCAATGACAATTTCCTCCGCCATGTTGGAATAATGCTGTACGTCGGGTGAAGGAGATCAACAAGCCACTGCGCTACTTCACAACGTGACCTCGTCAGATCTCTCCTCCTTCCCCAACCTGCCGCACTAGACAAGTGACTTGAGCAGTGAGTGAGAAGTGGAGCGAAGATGACAAGAAACGCCTCAAGATGCCAGGCACCAGCTGGCTGGCCCCCAATATCAATCTGCGGACAGTCCGCACTTTGTGGGATCCCCCAAGACTTCAGCCCGGGGACCGCAAAAACAGCGACTATTTGCCCGCGCGCCAACGAACATCAGTCGCTGAGCAGCCGGCCTTTAAGGCCCTCGGACCGTCCGACGCGGAGTGTCCCATCATTGGAGTGACCGCGATTCCATTGCCAACTCAAGAAGCTGGGCAGATTTAATCGTTCTCACTTTGCAGAGTCTAAGCACTCCAAGACCTTGAACAGGAATGTGGGCGGCTCTCCCTTGCAGCTGAGCTTCTCAGATTTCTCTCACTAGAGTTGTGTGGCCATGGGTACGCTAGCGCAGGCTGTTGATCGGTGCAAAATTCTGTCGGCTGCCGCTCATTCCAAGTCTGAGGTGCATTGCAAACCTCAGGCTGAAACCGGGGCCAGAAGTCTGATATGCAGACATCAAGTAGAAAGTCTGCACGACGCGCTGGGCAGAAGGTCGGGGTTCTTTGGAGGCTCGCTTCAGCCAATTGGCAGGCGGAATGGCTTGCAACTGCAATTGCAGCGCTCTCTGAAGACTGTCAGGGCAGCATTGGCAGAAGCAACGGAGGCAGCGGCGCCTACCCTTGCAGAGACGCCAGTTGTCAAGAAGACTGGTTCGGTGGCATTGGTGGCCCTTGGTAAGAATTGTCACGTTGGCTCTGAACACCCCTTTTTGGTAATGGTGTGGAGAGCTCTGATGGGGAATACTCTGAGCCATGTTCAGCGGCAAAATGCTGTAGGGATCAAGCACTTACCTTCGTGCAGTTTGAAAGGATCAAGCATGGCTGGCAATCCTTGTATTTGACCACTTAGATATTTAGGGTTTGGGTTGGCCGCTCAGGGTGAGGGTTAAGCTCCAGCTCTTTTACAGTTTAGGAGGGTTTGGTGCAATGGGAGTGGAAGTCCAGGGTATAGCCTAAGCCCCGGACTTCCACTGAGGCGTTAGAAGGGTTAGTCGCTAACCGAAAGCTGCTCCTTTGCAGGCTGTCCAAAAAACACTGTGGACGCAGAGGTGATGCTCGGGGACCTGCAGAGGCAAGGGTACCAGATCACTGACGATCCTGACACCGCTGATGTGGTGAGTCTGGCGGGCAATGCAGACAGCCAAAAAAGATGAAGTGCTGGCCTTGCGGAGACGATGGTTGGGTGGTGTGAATGGAGGCTCTCTCGAAGGGGGGATCAGCTGTGCTTTGACGCAGTCCGCTTGTTTGCGTCAGTTTTTCTTGAAGCACATCACCCGCATTGTTCGCCAAGGTCAGCCTCTTTGAGTGTAAGATATCTGACAGTTTATTGTTTGCGGGTCATAGGTAATTGTCAACACGTGCGCTTTCATCGAGGACGCCAAGCGGGAGTCCATTGATGCAATCACGGAGGTGAGCCTCCAGCCTCCGCTCTGACCTTCGATCGACATCCTTCAACGGATCATTGTTGGCAGTCGTTCCTCTCAGCCAGGAAACTCAGTGATCATCTCGCTGGCGCCCGGGGTCCTTGCACTCTTTTCTTAATGTCACATCAAAAGCTGCCAATGCCTCTTGCTGTGTTTTCTTCCAGCAAACTTACACAACATCATGATCATCGCTGCTGATGTCACTTGCACCATCAGAAGAAGCTTCGTCATGTCTGCAGGCTGGGGAACTGAAGGGCAAGTCTGCCAAGGGCGTGCTGGTGACTGGCTGCCTGGCACAGCGGTACTCTAAGGAGCTTGCCAGGTGCATACCTTATGCACACCGTTGGTCGCTCTTTTATTGCACACCCTTTTACTGGTCACCTTGGTCACAATCTTGTTCGTTTTGCTGGTGCAAAGACTCAGAATCATGCCCTTCGGAAGGCCTGCATTACAAAGATAGCAGAGGACATCGACTGGAAGTAGTTCTTGCGCACTTACATAGACTGTGTAAGGTTGAGGGCATTTCACGGAGGAGCCTCCCTCTTCCGCATCTGACCCCGGAAGATATCCTGCTGATTGCTAGCTATATGTTTTTCGTTGAGCTGGAACTATCTCCGACCATGACTTTAAAAATGCACGGCCCAGAGCTCAAGCATCGACCGCCACTGAAAGGAGGCAAACTTTTCGATCTGCTGATTCAAAGTGCCTTGCACACTGGTTCATCTAGTGCAGACTATGACTTTCCCCCTCAGCAAGCCCTGTTCCCAGGGTGCCGCCTAGTTCTCTGTGCACTAAAAGTTCTGCTTACCCTCAATTCAATGACATTCAATTGTCAACATTTATAGCTCCAAGAATTCAGAACACTTGCCGGCAACGAACTTCGAATGTTATGTCTTGTCATCCATGAATAGCAAAAGTCTAGAACTTTGTAACTGATCAATCGAAGTCCTCAACTTTTAAAGTTACTTTCTCACAGCAAGATCATCTCCGAGGACGCCGACTCCGTCCTTTGTTTCCTTCATCCTTCAACCTACAAAACTTCAAAAAGTCATAGGGCAACTCCCGTGTGTCCCAAGGTGCTTGTCTCCGAAGCTTCAGAGCCCTGATGCTTCAGAGCCCTGATGGGTAGGGATGGTTTGGTGCTTAGGGTGGGTAGGGGTGCGCAGTGCATAAACATCGGGCTAGGGCTTCTATTTGAATTGCCCGGGACTTTTGAATCTTAGGAGACAAGCTTTTAGGAGACAACAGAGTTGCCACTTTTCATAAAGCCAGGTTCCTGAAGTGTGGAACCGTTTTCTGCAGCGAGCTTCCGTTCGTCGACGCCGTCGTCGGCTTCGAGTCCTACTCCCAGCTCGGCGCCCAAGTCGAGCGCATTCTCGCCACCGGAACCGCCAGCACCAGCACTTCCTCTCTCGAACAAAACGTCCTCGTCGGCACGCCGCACGTGCCGTTCCGTGTCGAGTCCGAGCGCCGGCGAATCACGGCGCAGCACACGGCGTACCTGAGAGTCGCGGAGGGTTGCGACCACACGTGCACGTTTTGCAGCATTCCGGGGTTCCGGGGGAAGTTCCGGAGCAAGCGGTTTGAGGCGGTGGTCGCAGAGGCGAATCTGCTGGCGGCGTCAGGTGGGAATTTGGGCACTTTGGAATACCTGTTAAGCGGGATATTTTTAGTTTTCCGGTGTACCTTTGTATTAGTGTGCAAAGATATGTTCGACAGAAATCTGGAGCAAGCGGTTCGAGGCGGTGGTCGCGGAGGCAATCTTGCTGCCGGCCTCAGGTGGGGTTCCGGAGATCGTTTTTATCGGTGACCCTATGTTTTGAAACGTGTGCAAAGATCTGGGGAAGGTTCCCGAGCAAGCGAGAGGAGAGAGGGTGACGGAGACGAGATCGCTGGCGGTGTCAGGTGGAGCTCTGGACGTCCCGGTTTGGAGATCTCAACGTTCTGAGTCGGCTTGAATTGACGCAGTCAGGAAGTGACAAAAGGCCAAGGTTTGCGAACGGTTTCCCTCACGGTTTTTTTAGGGGCAGAAAATCAGGTTGACCCCAACTTTTCAGGAACTCTCCCCTTATTGCGAAGTCAAGTTCGACACAGAGCTGACGGCGTAATGGAGAGCCGCCGGTGTTTCGCCGACCGTTCATGAGCCTCCTTTCTAGCCTGACAGGGAGACTAAGCTTTCATTTTGGGTTGTTACCGACACGCCGGTGCTTGAGAACTATCACACGACGTGCGACCGCTGTTTCCCAGCCCCTGGCCACATAAGATCAGTCGCCCAGAACACGAATCTTTGTGACAGCGGCTTTATATATAATTGCTGTCAAAATCTGGGTGTGCGCCAGTCTGGGCTCCAATTAACCACACCGCAGGCTTTTTTGCTGGCCCGTACGATCCTTGACAAGCCGGAATAGTTGCACGCGCCTGCGCGACTTCGCTTACCGTAGACGACACCATCAGTTCGCCTGGCATGTCAAGTTCACGTAGAAGTTGCTCAGGGAGCGAGATTGCAGACCGTTAGGCAGAACCCTTTGCACGGAGATTTTATGAGAATAATTACTGATCTGCGTGTTCCTTTCTGTGCAGGGGCGCGCGAGATCTGTTTGATCGCCGAAGACACGAACCAGTGGGGCAGCGACTTCGGCGAATCGGACCCCCGGCGGCTGCAAGACCTGCTTCACGCCATCGCAGAAAACCCCCGGGTTAAGTGGATCCGACTGCTGTACTGCTACCCGAGTTATTTCACCGAGGAACTGATCACCGCCATCGCCTCAATCGACAAAGTCTGTAAGTATATCGACATTCCGCTGCAACACATAAGCGCGGCGGTGCTGCAACGGATGCAGCGGCCGAGTAAAACGCACGCCGAGGGATTGCTGCGAAAGTTGAAGGAACGGATACCCGGGTTAGTGTTGCGAACCACGTTTATTTCCGGGTTCCCGGGCGAGACGGAGGGGGATCACGAGGAGCTTATGGGCGCGGTTAAGGAGTTCGGGTTTGAGCGTGGGGGCGTGTTTGCGTATTCGCGGGAAGACGGGACGCCCGCGGCGGATCTGGAAAAGCAGGTCGGGCGACGGACGAAGGATCGGCGGCAGTGCGAGTTGCAGGATATGATGCGGGACCGGCAGATGGACTGGGCGGGGCAGCAGATTGGGCGGACGCTCGACGTCATGATTGACGTCATGGACGGACACGTAGCGGTCGGACGAAGCCAATATGATGCCCCCGAGATCGATAATCGAGTCAGAATAGAAGGGTGTTTGATACCGTTTACGCCTGGGAGCGTGCTGCAGTGTAGGGTCGTGGGGGCTGAGGACTGGGACCTTATTGCGGAACCAATTGAAGTGAGTTGAGATCCGCTGAATATTAATTTCGACGATTTAGTCATTCATGGCACAGTGCCCTTGCAATCTTCTTGATCGTGCGCTGAAGTTGGTGAGCTTGAGCCGAATTCGTATGATCGAGAGAAGCATCGCCCATGCCTTCATGCAAGGTTTTGATCCTAGGAGCAAGGTGTACTGGACGGTCAGACCAGTCTAACGATCTGCTCCAGGCTCAGCTCTGGTTGAGCAAATTGAAGCCTGCAAGGTCGCAATTGCATGCGATTGCCTCAGCATGTTGCGGGACAATGGGGAATGCATCATACGATAACATGCATGTAGACGCTCGGCTACATGTAGACGCTCGGCTTTGCAAAGAACGGCCGTAGCATGCAGCATATGCATGCGCTTATAGGCCATCTTCTTGTCTCCTTGCTTTCATATATTCCGACATCATGTAATTCGCTGCCAATGATCAAGTGGTATCAAGCTAGAAACGTACATAGCCTATACAGGTTACTGCTTGAAGACTAACTAAAATGGATATGTAGGTACGTGCGTGAGCCGCCGCCCGACTTTAGCTCGGTTCCAATGGCGACCTCAAGTACTCGTGCATGTACACTTTGGATTGGATTCATGATGACTTGATTCATGATCTCGTCATATAATGTGCCGACAGAAGCATTCACTTGCATGCACGAGCATATGCGTAAAAGTGAAAACAACCATGCCACAAACAGGGCCACACTCAGCAACGAATAATCCAGGATGCACATTGTAGCTACACCCTCGATGGCACCATGCAAGAAATATAGGAACGCAAGGTTCCATCTCCTTGAAGATTATATTCTGCCACCATGAAAATGGTGAACCCATTGTAGACGGACTTAGAGTGTTCTATGAAACTATACAATCACGGAGGAATGATCATGCCGTACGGCGTTTCCAGGATTGATATGCTCTTAGTCAAACGTGAAGTCTACTAAGACTCTGAGTCCCTTCGCATAATTAAGCGTGACATGTGAAGGTGCAAGCAAGTCGATGTAGCTGAACAGAATCGATCATGTATGCCATGAGAAACCTATGGCCTGTTTGGCTACGGCGAGAATGATAAGAGACCATCATGTGGCTCAATCGGATATCAGAGCATCATAAGAAATCTGAGCCGAGTGCACTGAGGGCCTTTCAACTTGGACGCTCTCGGATCCTGATTCCTGATGCCCTGAAAAATTGACACGGTGGCAAATACTCGACGGATATCGGCGGCGCGGAGTCCGTGCGAATCTAATCTAACGGGTCGGACCGCAGTCAGATCTTGATACCAAGGCGCCGCAGATAACACCTAACCTAGGTCGGTACCTAGGTAGCCTTCCTAGTACCTACTGTAGGCTGTACTCAGAATGGTGCCGCGGCGCGCCGTCGATCGCGACTCCGAGTCACGGTTGGACTCAAATTTGGACTTGCGACTGTACTTATAGTACTACCGGGCAGGCTTCGGTCTAGACTCCGTGTGAGTATGGTCGGTAGCCTGCCGCAGTAAACCAGTCGGTTCTATCGCAAACCGACGACTAAAATTTGAGTGGTACCGTACCGCGGCTGTCCGCCCACTCCCACGGTACTACTTTAGTAGTACCGCCGAGGTACCGTTTGCTGAAAATAGAATGCAATTGGGCAGCTCATGCAGCGGCTCTAGTATCTACCGCTAATGACGCGTGCACAACTTAGAGCCTAGCTTGGCAAAACGAAAAGCTAGATTGACTGAGTTTAGGAGCATGGTTCCGCTCGACCATATACAAGCATAGCAGCAACAATTTTAGTCAATATTGATGTAAAATAAACGATCGTTGTAAATGTACGATTCAGGACACGTGTCCTTGCCAGTGCATGTGCATGAGCCCAGCCACGTCATTAGGGGGCAGTGGGACCGCCGTCAGCTAGCTTTTGCAATGGCCCGTGGGCGTGCTCCGTGCGAACACCAATGACCAGCATGGCTGATGCCGACATGATAACGTGATCGGTGGTAATGTATCTAGCTAGGCTAGCTAGCTTATCGCCACTAAACAAAGCTGAACGGCCTAGATTAGACAGATATGGGAACAACAGCCACGGGCAAGCAATGACTTGGAGTCAGTGGCTCCTACATGGTTTTGTTGTGGTTCTAAACGGTAACATATGCAGCAACCTGAGTGCATGGGCTGCGTAGCAAGATTTTGCAGGTCGTATTGTGAAACACAATCAGGTGTGAGCGAGCTTTGAAAAAGCAAGTCGACGCCCGGAAAACCAAAGCGTAGAAACATAATTAATCGTCTCTTGTGTGTAAGCTCCAATGTTCTTATAATCCGACACCAAGCAAGGTCTAGATCGATAGCATACTGAATATCCACACCCCAGTGCCACCAGATTGTTGAAAGCACCGGATCAAAGTATTGTATAGATTGTAAAGTTACCTTGACCACTTTTGACAAAGGCAATTCTGACCATCTTTTAATGTCCTACATTTGAGTTTGCGTTCCGGTTGATCTCCGTTCATTATGTCATCATGATTACGATCGAGGCGCTAATGATTCGCGAGTCCCTCAACAACTTCAAAGTCCTATTATGTGCCTGCGCAGGAGATCGTGCTTCCTAGCGAGCTCGTTGTCTCCGACTGCCCCTGCTGCAAGTGCGCTCATTCCTGGAAAGGTGATTCCGGTCAGCGGGTCCACGATGGCATAGAAATTGAGGTTACTATCAATGGAAGCATTATTGTTGGCACGTGCGGGTCCAGTCGCTGCCCATTGGGCGAAGGTATCGATGGTGGCGGGGAATTGCCCGGGGGGGGGAAGGCTGGGGGCACCGTTGAAGCGGTGGAGGGGATCCAAGGGGCTGTTCGGGGGCCCATTGAAGGCAGCCCGATTGGCTCTCGAGCGGATCAGGTTCTCGAGATTCAGAACTGCCGCCGCCACAGCCGGGCCCACCGCTGCCGCCACCGCGGGGCCCACCGCTGCCGCCACTGCGGGGCCCACCGCTGCCGCCACCGCCGGAGGCATCGCTGCCGCCACCGCAGGGGGAATAGCTGCTCCTACTGCGGGGGGCATCGCTGCGGCGACCGCTGCAATAACCACCGGCCCCATGACTCCGGGGGCTGCTGCAGTGATGGCGGGGGGAAGAGCCGCGGCAAGGGCAGCGGGCAGCGTGGCGGCGAGGCCAGCGGCAATCGCGCCCGGCATGGCAGCGCCTGCGGCTCCGATGGCGGGGGCCAACCACACGGCGGGGCCTGAGAGACAGTCAACATGGATTTCAAGACCCTCTATATTCTTTAGATTGCACATCCTCTGCGGAACCAGCTCCATCATAAACAGACCTTTCCAATTACAATTGAGACCGTAACCAGGACCTTATGTGACAATCTGCCAGACTGGAACACAGGTTTCACAACACATCATTCTACAGGAGAGCCAGTGCTCACCAGCTAGGTTTGTCGCAGCCCGAGTGGCAGCCACCTCTGCTCTTCCAAGCCGGTTCACTGTAACTGAGGCGGGCCGAGCGTCTGCAAGCAAGAATTGACGCGTCAACAAGTTGGAACCCGAAATCAAACCTGAGCAAGGGCTCTGAACCAACATTGTCCTTGATCAGATTACGTGGAACCAGCTTCCGCTTTCTTCAGACTGATTCTGGGCTTTCTTAGACTTACCGCGCCGCCTATTGAGCTTGTGCACATGCGTGCTCAGGCGACCGACGTCGTCGAACGTCTCCAACCCCGCGATTGGCACTGGCGGGGGAGCGACTGCCGGGAGCGCCCCGGTTGGAACCACAGCCATCGAGTTTCCCCGTGCCTACAGCCAATCTGCACCACATGACAGGATACTTGACTAGCTCTCAAACCTTGGTTGCTCATCCAAGCTTGCTTACGGGAATCATCAGGATAATAATGAGGGCGGCCATGAAGCTGCATGGCACTCCTTGCAGATTTTGTTCCAACAAAGCAGTTAGTTAAACTAACGACAATTTCTTGATGCTCTTGCCGATTTACCAGCTGCAGTCAGATGCAGGGGCATCCTCAGATTCAAACACAGGGCTTCGCTCTTAAACGCTGCTCCATTTGGGAACTGGAGAGGCTGCATATTGTGCATCTGGGTAGAGGACACAACAGAGTTCTAGGACGCTACAGCTCTCATTGCGACAGGAATGGGAAGGTGGTAATGCACTATTGGAAGACGACAGTCTGAGGCCGAAACAAGAGAAAGAAAAGGAAATGACTCCCCACCTGAATCTGAGCTGGAGCATGAGCGGCATGACATTCTTACCAGGAAGAACGTCGACGGTTTTGTAGCCCTTCGAGGACTTCTCCCTGGCCGCTGTAGTCAATCGTAACTTGGAGTAAGACCCACTCCTGCAGCACCTGAATAAGCACGTTGCAGATGTAAGGTGGCCCGCAATAGTTCAGCCAAATACTACATGCTCATCCCCTCAAAGAGACTGAAGGAGCACCACTGCAGAATCGCATGGCTACCAAAAATCGCAAAGCTTTCAATCCCTTGCATAATGTCTTCTGACCAGCTTGTGTCCATCGAGGCACGGGATCATTTGCAGACACGGCAACCATGGATCGGCTTCTTCCTGTGGAGTAATTGCTGTAAGATAGATAGTATCCGTGGCCTGACCAGCCTCAGTTGCCAGCAATGCAGTTAGAAGCAGTAACAACAGATACCAACATGAATAACTGTTCGCCAATTCATGTACAGCAGACACTTATGACGCTGTCTAAACTCCTAATTTGGGCAGCGTCAGAGCTTCGTAAGCTGCCAGACTGGAAATGGAAGCTTGCTTGAGAATTCCTGATTTGACTAACATCCTTGCAACAGCAAGATCATGCAATCTGTACTTCACATGGGATTTGCAAAGCTTTGCAGATGAAGACCACCACTTGACACCCTCTGATACAGAGCTACTTTATGCAGGTTTCTTGGAATATCAGAAAATGACAGAACGTTGAGTGAAGGATACATAATCAAAGAAAGAGCGCCTATCAGCTGATATGCACAAAATAGTGATGACGGTGTTGTATTTTGATTGTTTATGCTGAAGCTCAGACTGGACCAAAGCACAAGCTCACATGATTCTCAGATGCTCCATTGCTCACCGCTAAATCAAAATTAGTTAAGACTCTAATATATGTGCGCCCCGAAAACACGATCCTCAATGCCTTTTTCTATTCTCACGCCATGAAGCAGAAACTTTGATTAAAAGACTTACCCGCTCGAGCGTAATCTGTTACTTCTAGCGTCCCCTTGCCGTCTTCCGCGTCCTCTCAGCAATGGAGTGTGCCAATCTTCCAGCTGCCAATTTCGCTGGTTGTAAGATGCTGCAGCCTTCAAGCAGCTCATTCCCGCTCATTCCCAAACGCCAATGACGACAGTAAGGGGAGCTTGTCAAGCCAGATCGAACCCAAGTCTCCTGAGCCAGATGCTAAGGCCTTCAAAACATATTGGTGGTTTAGACGACCAAGTCCTCGCCGGAGAACTTGCACCTGAACCCCGCTTAAAAGCTGACCCGCCTGCAGATTTCAACAGAGCGCTGAACAAACTCTAGGCAGCTTCTTCCTGCTCCTTTCTCTTCGTCCTATGTTCAAACCTAACTTTTTGGCATGCCACATTTTCAGCTGGACGAAGAGCGTCAGGCAAAAGTCCCAGCGACCTTGTGCTGGGGAAGGCAGACAGGCAGAAAGGCATCTAGGTAGAAGAGGTTCAGTTTCTCTAGACAAGCCGACATCCTCCAAGGAAGCCGCGATTCGACCTTGTGCCAGCGTGGCAGTCCAACGCAGATTCCAGCCGTCGGATGTTCGATCATTCAATATCGGACGGTACACCATGCCCCAACGGAAAATAAACCGGCTACCGGTCCAAGGGGTCCGACGACGAGACCGGGGCTGGACAGGCTTCAACCACCGTACCAGCGGTCTGTACCGCATCATATCTTGGTCAAAGCTGAACCCAAATGACTACCTGTGGGGTTCTGTTTAACGGTTGAACGTAAACCAACGCACTCAACGCATAACTGAGAGCGTCACATTAACCCAAACCCGTCACTACTGGGTCCACATTTCTGCCCGCAGACTCCCGGACCCCGGTCAGAGCACGAACATGCATGCCCGGCAACCAAGGCACTAGCTAGCTAGTGCCCGGTTTGTCATGCTGGAATCGTAGAAATGCTCAAAATCGCGGCTTCCTTGGAGGATGTTCGCTTAGAGAAACTAAACTTCTTAGATATAGAACTTAGGCCATTGACTTGTAAAAGTGTTTACATGCTACTTTTACGCGCAAGGTGCGTCAGCATCTTTGGCCAATATGACCCCCCGAGTACTATGCTCTCCTCGGTACGGTCTATAAAATTTTGGGGAAGGGTTAGGCAACCGTTTGACAACCAAGTGGTTTCGGAGGGTCAGCTGGATCACGGTTACCGGTAAAGATTCCAAGCTGCTACTGAGCTTCGGTCTTCGTGCTTCAGTGCTGTTTGCTGACCCCGGTTACTGTTCGGTCATGTAACAAGGTTAAAGCTGCTAGTTTATCTTTACCCGGTAGATAGAAGGGAGTAGCATAAGGTCGCTCGGTGCTTTTGTTAATCGTGTTTTTGGACCAAAAAATCGCCTTTAAAGCCCTGCAAATGATTCAGGCGTGAAGAGGAGGATGTGCTGGCACCTAGAACGGCGGGAGAATGGTCCTACATCTGTCCTGACGCTCATCAAGGGATGAGCATTTGCCATGTACAGGGCCTCAGAGCTGTCACTAGGAGCCACTTCGGCAGATCTGGCTATATGTGAGGCCTTGTTTTCAAGCCCCAACCGCAAACCCCAAAACCGTTTTGGCAGGCGCGGTCCGTTTTTGGGCAAGGGTGATCCAGTAACTTTTATACGTGATCCGGTTTTGGGCGGTCTACGGTAAGCGCCAGTAACATGATGATTGGCCCCGCATATATGCAGCGAAGCCGGTTTTGGGTTTCATATTCGCCATGATTCGCCGATGCATCGATGGTGCATCATCGTTCAAAACTGCTCGATCGGAGGACCTCACAAATTTGATTATAAACGAAGCATGGTAGACTGCAGCGCAGCACAACATAGCGCCTGAGAATACTAACACGCTTGTGCGAAAACCGATGGGCTTCGAGTCGACTTGTGTAACCATGCAGGATATCGCGCTTGCGCTCGGGCTTCCAGTCCTTCAACATCTCATAGTACCGGCTTGAAATGCTATGCTACGGTGCATCGTGACCATGACAACATGGAAGAACCAGGCCGCATATGTCTCGAGCAAGACATGAGTGGGACCGTTTGATATCTCCAATACTGTCGATGCTTACCCGACAAGCTACTCGTTGCGTGTAGGTATCAGTACACGTATGTTGAAAGCTCTATAGATGTTGGCACATTAAGATTGTAGATTTGTATCAATAAGAGGTCATTCCTCTCAATTGGCGGTCAATATGACGAGCGCCAGTCTGATGCCTTAAAGAGTCGAGCGTACCCTTCAAAAGAGCTAAGATTGTAGGACTCATCCAAAGTGTAGAAGCTCCACATTATGCTTTTCACCGTCCATAAACGGCGTTCTTCGGCTCGAATGTAGAAGGGACAACTGCATACAAGACAAAGAAGTCGGTGCTTGCAGCGGAGCTTTCGAGTCCGATTGACTTTTTAAGTGCTGGGGGCTATAAGCGATTGGGAAAGCGAAGATTAAATCCAGGCGATTGCACAGATGCACAGACTCCCGCACAAAGGTCGTGGTCACAGGGATAAGGAGAAGAGACAAGGGAAGGAAAGATGGAGACCGTATGAGCAGGGTCAAACGAGGGAGTATCTTCAACTGAGCTATCTGATTGTGTTCAAACCCAGTCGTGCGCCCTGCTCATGTGCCACCGGATAGCCGTCGATAAGCTGGCTGCCAGCTCTTCATGCTGACAGCTCTTCGTGCTAAAAAGTTGACAGCTGTCGATATTATCAAAACATCGGCTGCTCTCTACAGCAACGGATATTATCGAAACTTGCGAAAGGCGGCATTGTGTCGGATCTTTCGCGTACCTTTCGCCGAGGTTCCGGCTGCCCTGCCTCGCGCCCCTCCAGCAGTTCGACGAAGCGGGCCCTGTTTCCAGGGCACCGGTCCGTCGGATCGCTGATGATGGCTTGGCTGTGCGTCCTGCAACGCCACAAGTACCAAGTCAGCAATCCGACAGGCTTGATACTTCCGAGTCAAGGCTGAAATGTTACAATCGCATCTCAGATCGTGGATTAATCTAGGCAAAGATGGTTGGAATATGTGTTTCCGACCACCGAAAGACAACGACACAACTTCGATTTAGCATCACAAACTGGGCAACTCATACTGCAAGTCGCAAGCGTTCAGCAAAAAGGGATCCGCCTTCGAGCCAGCAATCAATCCGCAATGTCGGAAGCAGTGAACAGCATTGCATCAAAGAAAAGGAACGCGTTCAATCGGAGAAATGCAACCTGAATAATTGCAAAGAGTTGCAAGGAGGGATGCTTCTTGAAAGCAGACAATTCACCTTCCACCTCCTAGGGAGGATGTTTCACCAAAAAACGAGCCTTGACCCGAAGTTCATATTGACCAGTCTCCGTTGATCCGTGTCAGCTATCGCGCGTAGAGCTGGCTTCGACGATGCATAATGAAGTACCGTCAGTCCAAAAGCGCTTGTCGTTGCTAAAGAGAGTCGTGTCACCGCGCCTCACCCGTCTTTCAAAAGCGTCGGCAGGACGTCGGCAACCTTGGGTACGGACGTCTTCTCGTACAGCACGTCGCACGCCAGCACCTGGGGACACGTGGCAAAAGGTAGGACACCGTCGGACGAGATCTCTTGAAAAAGGGCTCAAGTCCGTTCGAAAGGAGATACCGGAATCCCCAGTGTGCTTTAACTCAGAACGCGAGTGACGGTAGTGATGCAAAGCTTCTCGTGTAGAACGTTGCACGCCAGCACTAATTGACACGTGGCAAAGTTCGGAAGCGATAGGCCGTCGCCGGCGAGTCGCTTGTAAAACCGCTCGTAGTCCTGAAAGGAACCCCGATTGGGTTTCCACCGAGAATAAGAGTAACGATACGGAGCTGCTTGTACTAACAATGCACGCGAGCACCTGCGGACACGTGGCACAAATTCAGACGCTATCAGACGCTGCCACGCACAGTCAGGCCTCGCGGCACTTTCCATCAAAGCAAGCAGGCTTGTCGTATGTCAAGAGAATCTCTCGGTTGCTCTGAAAGAAGGAACTGTGCCACAAGAATCGACAAGGAGAACCTGGCACCAATCCAGCAAAGCCTTTATGGCGCAGGAACAACACCGCAACTGCTATCTTCATTGATTCTGGAAGTCTGATCTGGACGAAAAGAACGAGCAACATTGTCAACGGTAAACGACAGACAGACGGAAGAGTAGCAAGTAATTGCAGCTATCATGCAAGCCAACTGAGTTCGACGCAAAGAACGAAGCCGAACTACGACGTGAGACAGGTCCACCACAAGAACACGACGCCTCACCACGTCAAAAACCGCTCTCGACCTACTTTTGTCGCTCCAGTCAAACAGCTCCGCTCTCAACACCGGACCCACCCCCGCTTTTCCAGGCCCTCCTCCGCTATTTTCCCCTTTCCGAGAACTTTCCCCGCTTACGCTCCCTGTTCGCAACTCTCCTTCGCTTCCCCCCCCCTTTTCTCTACCTTCTGGCTCATCCCCGCTAGGTTCTGAGAAGGACCACAGGCTCGTGAGGAGCGAATCGGAGAAGGGAAGGGAGTGGTGGAACGCGCCGAAAGTGCCGACGTCGACGCCGTTGGCACGGGCGGTCATAAGCGCGCACGCGAGGGCCAGGGGCTCCCGGTCGTATAGGACCACCTGGCAGGGGGACAAATCATCTCGTATTGATCCTTTTGCATTTACTTAAGGTGAACCGTAATCAGTTGACCGGCCAGATTGAGTCAGTCTTCGACAAAAAAACAGTTACGACGACGACTGTACTTGCCGGCGAGCAATGTTCCGTCTGCTGAGCTTCGAGAACGTGCAGCTTCGGTACCGAAAGCGACGAAACCAAACGCCCGCAAGTGTTTTCAGCTGATAGTCACTGGAGGATTAGGTGGACTTTGAATTTTTGATTGGACAAAGTGGTAATCCGGTCGGACTTGCATATGTTGCTACTTGAACAGACAAGGACAGGCAGGAGAGTTTTAGCGAGGGACGAGCATCGAAATCTTCTCCGGTGAAGAACACGTTCTCAGGAGTGACGAAGGCTGACAGCGAATACCTGTGCATGTATGGTTATGCGGCATCTGCGAAGAGAATCTCTTGACACATGAAAGCTGAAAAATGGGACGAGTAGAGGAGTTTCGTACCTCACGAGCTCCTGCCAGAGCCGCAGCCAAGCCACCCAATCCTGCAATCGACCGATTTTCAGCACGTCTGAAATTACGATGCAAGAATGGAAAAGCTAAGGAGCAGTCATTCTCAATCCTGATTCAGGCGACTCCATTGCAGAATACAGACTATCAGATCAGGGGCATAGATCACAATTCTATCAGATTAGTGGTACCAGAGAAAGTCTCGAAAGAAGCCTGAAATTATAAAAGCTTCACAAGATTAGTCATGGGGAGTGCTAGGAAAGTAGATCGCTCACCTACCAAGGCCAGCGCCCAAGTCGCACACAGAGCGCCCCTTCACTAGTTCGGGACGAGTGGTAATCTGCCATCGCAAAACAAATGTCTTGACAAAATTCGAGATGGAATCAAGGTATTCACATATAAGCAAGAATTCACGGCTAGGTACAGAGTATATGCATTTTAAATTGTTTTTTATCTAGAACTAATGCAAAAATTCCACAAGATTCGCCATCGTGCTCAAGGATTCGATCCTGGATATGATTCAAATCCATTAGGAATCTTGTTGAGAGAGTAAGTCATGCGGCCCCGCCAGTGGATTGTTCCAGGCTTGCTGACTTGCTTGTAAAGCCAATCAGGGTCAGGAAAGAAGTAGAAGAAACCGCACCTCTTCCACTAGAGCTAGTGCAGAAGGCCACAGGCGACACCAGTAGGGGTCCCTATCGAGGCGGTCTGCAAGAGAGAAGTGCAGAAACTCCATTTTACACTGGAGCCGAACTTCCAAGTTCTGCAGGCTTGATCTCTCCAAAGCTAGTTGTCCCGACGCGTTCTTCTTTGGCCGACTGAGGGAAGAACAGGAGCAACTGAGGTTCTGCTTGATGTAAGGTAGAGAAAAGAATGGAAACGGACAAGGGAAGTCTGTCTACGGTGCGCTGACAAGGAAAGAGGAATAAAAAAAGGTAAAGTTGAGCAGTTTCTGTTCAACACCCACCTTGTTCTATGTACATATCTAGAACTTGGTCCATGGCAGTCGGTTGCACAATGGTGAATGTTCTCCCTGCAACAGCAATCTGCAAGTGAACACCAAGGATAGACTTAAGACTGGTTCTTTTTAGGTTGCAGTCTGGACAAAAAGTATAGCGTTCTGTTCAAAGAGAAAGACCACTTGTCACTGAGTCTTGGACTATGGTGTGATGTGAACAAGGGCAAAGATGGGTAGTTGGCCAACTCTAGACTTTCTTGCAGCCAACAAGGTTCTAACTCAGCAACCATATGACTAACGGTTGTCTGATTCAAAGAGGAGCCATCAACAGCTAACAAACAACTGGAACCAACAGACATCCGTGCCCCCGTGCTTCTGAGGCTTGCAGGCATCAGAACCAGTGGTGGCCTTGATGAAGTACTCATCAAAGCGTGTAAGTGGACTTTGAGTATTCTGATATCAAGCAATCGGTCGCTTCGAAACCTGGCAAACCTCTCCAGGTCAGGCCTTCAAACCCCCACCAGCAGAGAGTCGATGAGACTCTCTGCTCATTGGCAAACTGGCCCAGGAAAATGCATCAATCTACCAAGAACAGCCTCACAGACTGGAAAGCTATCTGTGAGTTAGGCAACTGCCCCTTGAAACCTCATCAAAACTGACGAGAACCTACTTCAGTTCTCGCTTTGTAACTCTTACCTCCACTTTCTCAATCTCCAGTTCCTGGAACTCTACTTGATCATCTCCCCCCAGCGACTCTGCTTGCAGACACCCTTGAACAACTTCACTGCCCCCACTCAATGCTTGACTACTTACACTTAATCTTCGAGTAGAGTTTCCAGCTTTGATTGGAATGGGCTCGAGCGATCCAGCACTCCCTGAGTGGTGGTACTGAAAAGGTGATGGCTTTAGTGGTCGAAGGCCGGTGTCATTGACGCACGATGTTTCAACAAAGGACCGCATTGTATGTAAAATACCGAAGCTTTCAAAACTAGCCTGTCTCCATGGAGTGTGCTGGAAGTAGCACCGGTGCCAAGTTTGCCTCGACAATCCTGCTTGGAGATGACGCCGCACAAAGTTTAGGGCGCTTTTCATCTCCAATGCCATCATGTCATGGCCCCCACGTAAAGCCATCATGAGGTGCCCCCAACCCTGCGAAGAGGGTCTGACTCCTAAAGCAGCTCCCACCAAGCCGCACCACTTTTCAGTGTCACTTCTGCTCTATCCTGCCACTGCCGCAAGTAGTACATAGGAACGGAGTTGGTAAAGTGTTACCAGCCATGTGTTACCTAGGCCGGCACTGTCGGCCGCCAGATTGCCGAAGATCCAGTCGTCGCGCGTGCGGTAGCGCGTCATTCAAGATACTTGACCAAAGGACCGAGCAACCCTATCATGCCCCTCCTCCTCTCTACCGGGCAAAAACTTTAACTAGCAAGCCAGCCTTCCTACATGACAGAACAGTGACCATTTCTCAAGTCAACTTCCAAACCGGGGTCTGAACGAGCAACAGCACTGAAGCCCCACCGAAGCTCGCCTTAACCGTGATCGAGCTGACCCTCAGAAACCATCTGGTTGTGTGCGGCTGGCTAACCCTTAACCAAAAAGCTGCAGATTGTCACTGAGGAGAGCAGAGCGCCCGGGGTGTCAAATTGGCCCACAGGTGCTGACGCACCTTGCGCGTAAAGTAGCATGTGAACACTTTTACAACTCCGTTCTTTGACCTTTTTGCGCCACTGCCACTGCCACTGGTTTGCTGGCCGACATCCTCCATTCTCCTCTTCCCTGCCGGTTAAGACTAACCGGGCTCATCGAACCTCGATCCGGTCTCCAGCTCACAGCAGCGCTGCTTAGATAACCGGGACCGTTAACCAGGTAAATAAAGTGGAACCGTCATGCAGCTCGACCCAAGGCTTGAAGCTCCTCTCGTTGTCTCAATCACCATCTCAGGTGGGCGCCTGCACTGCTGCAGACTTGAACAGCCAGCTCATTGGGCAAATTTGTGCATTCTTGAGGAGCTCGTGTGCTTAGAAAGCTGCTTGTGCTTAGGAGTATTTCCATGATAGCGAGGCGATAAGGGGCGAAGGGCGCCAGAGTCTTCACCCTGCATCTGCTTACAATCCAATCTGGGGAAACACTTCTGAGCTCATGGAATAGGGGTGACGCTGCGAGGGCGCAAACTGCTTCGCTTGTCCTCCGGTTTGGTGAATATTAGTCAGCACCGTAGAGCACCCTTCCTTTACCACCTCCAGTCCGGCATTGACCATCGTGTAATGTGGCTTGGGACGGGTTTACTTGAGGGGTAAGTCTGGTATGCTATCATTTCGTCCCCCCAAAGTACCTGCACTTGAGTAACCAAAGTGCGTGGCATCATACCTGGACATCAGTTTTCAAAGCCGCCGTCCGCTCATCCTGCTGATTTCTGGTTGTGCTATCAAGATTGAAGTCAGAAATACAAAGGGTGCTGTCGCATTCTGAACTCTTTGCCTTCCAGAAACCTCAAGCTCATGTCCTCTTTGGACCCTGCAGATGATCTCATGGTGAAACACCACCAGGATGGCCGCCAGTCAAGCCAGGTTTATGAGCACCCGCACTCTTCTCCCTCCAACTCTCATAAGGGCTCCCTGCGGTAGCCACCTTGCAAGCAGCCCTTCAGCCCTTCAGCCCTTCAGACCCCTCTTCTTCCGCAAGCTGGGGGAGGGGCTTTGTTCTTGGGGACTCGCTCAGAACACTGTCGTGTGCCCCTCAAACGATGTTACAAGGCCGCCGAAGCGGCGGCCTAGGAGAGGGAATCCGTGTCCGGCGGTTGCGGCGCAGGAGGCTCCCCAGACTTCCAAGCCCCGTTTTGATGGCTCAGTATTTGGAGAGGAGTACAGCTGGGCAGGCGGAAAAGAAGTGGGGCCGTTTCTTGAGAGGGGTCCAAGGGGCAGGGGTTCGGCGGGGGCGAAGTTTGAAGTGCAGAGGAGACGTTGGGAGGGGGTAACAACGCTAAGAGCGGAGGCGAGGCGGGCAGTTCTGGAGGTGGGGGTTACAGCGGAAGGGGAGGGTTTGCGAGAAAGGAAGTTGGGCCGGCTGCAAAAGCTGCTTGAGGTAGAGATGGTGGGGGAGGGGGAAGATGAGGAAGAGTCTGGGGGGCCCACTCTGGCTGAGGCCTTTACACTGGCCCAGAGGCGGGTGTCAGAAGAAGCGCCGGGATTGCGGGAAGAGGTCACGGGACAAAGCCAGAAAGGGAGGGGCTTGAGAGGCGGGGTGAGGCAGAAGTCTGGCAAGAGTAGCACAGCTGAGAAGGAGTGGAGTCAAGAGCGTCGGAAAGGTCCCCATCAACAGCTGCAGGAGAAGGTTGCTTCCACGATGCCACCTGTCAGCTTGACAGAGGAACAGCCCGCGGATGGGACGGAGCGCGGTGCTTTGCTAGGGGCGAGAGACAATCCGGCGATCGTAAAGAAGAACAGAGCCTTGCTGGAAGCGAGCCTGGCGGAGCGCTTGGACATCGACTTGGGCGTGGAAGAAGACATCGAGGGTGCCCTTGACCGTGACCTAGCCGCCCTCTTTACGGTGACCGCCGCGAGAGGAGAGAGTGGCCCCTTGGGGGGTCCCTCAGACAGCGGTTCTCTCCTGGGGGGGAAGGTTCGAAGACCGATGGAGTCCTTGGAAGAACTCTCCGCGGATCGAGGGTCTGGCAGGAAGAACTTCGGCCCGTCTGTTCAACACCGGCCCTCCCGAACACTCGGTGAAGGCTCCAGCCCTCAGACCTTGACGTCGTTTTTGAAGGGCGGTTGGGTCAGCAAGCAACGGGAGCCTTCGACCGAACAGAACGAGTCTGAACCTACTCCTAGGGGGTGGTTTTCTGAGCCGGACGAACCCCCCCAGGACTCGAGCGCTGCCTTGGACCCCCTCCTTGATGTTTTAGAAGACGCCTCCGCTGCAAAAGCGCGCATCTCGACCCCCCTCCACCAGCGAACTTACAAGACGCAGCACGTTCTGAAAAGGCGCCAGCAAAAGGCCCTGTCAGCCTCCGACGAGGACGAGGCTTTGCTGCGGCAGCCCTGGGAGGTCAAGGAGCCCCGGCCAGAAACAGGGCTTCCCGTTGGGCTGGAGCTGTTCGCTGACGACCGAGTGACGTCACCAGAGGTTCGAGTTGAGGCGTTCGAGCCGAAGCACGACAAAAAGCCTGGGGGCGCACGGCAGTGGCAGCCGAACAAGCGCAGGCTGTATTACGCCCAAAAGTTTGCGGACCGCTGGGGAGGGGGGGACACGCCTGCGGTCGAGACCCCCCCCAAAGCGGCTGAAATTTCGGGGGGCAAAATGGAGAAGCGTCCAGTCGAAGAAAACCACTTCTTGTTCCCCCCCCTGCCGCGGCCAGTGCCGCACGAGATCGTGAATCGGAAGAAGGTGGAAACGATGCCGGTTGGGTCGTTCCGTTCGGTTCCGCCGAAGCAACGGAAAGTGCTGCCAATAAGAGAAGCGGCGGGGATTAGTCGGGGCTTAGGCGGCCGGTTGGTGGTTCCAGACACAGGGAGTAGCGCAGTGACGTCAGAGATGAGGGAGGAGGCGAGGCGGGACGTGTTGCAGCGGTTGTTGGTTGCAGCAGAAGGGGATGTGAACCATGTGAGGAAAATCTCCTCTGGATTCTGCTTCGTTCAGAGGAGAGGGAATGCTATAGACTGGCTGGGAGTACTCTATACTCTCTTGCAGAGCTTTTCCAGCAATTGTTCTTGAATGTAGCGATTGCTTGCGTTGAGTCTGCTGTGAGCACACACTTCGTCGAGGCAGCACGGTTTATGCTCCCCCCGAGGTTTTCAAGCTGGTCCCAACGGAAAGGCATTTGGGAGCGTCAAGTGGGTGGACTTTACTGACGCAATCCGTGCGATTGTCCCATGTTCGTGCTCAGCAGCTCAAAGCTTCCAACCTTCTCGTCAAGTCATGATAAGACAGGCTGTCAAACGGGCCTCGATCAGGCATATCCGCCGAGTCGACCGAACCAGGCTTCGCAACTTATCACTTAGTTGTTGTTGCTGACCCAGCTTCTTCCTTTTCAGGTTCTCGACGAAGTCGCGTCTTTGCTTCACAGCAAGGACGTCACATTTCTGCTGCACGAGTTAAGCACCCGGGGTAATACTAACCGGGCACTCGACGTCCTTCGCTGGGCAGAAAAGGCACCCAGAAAATTGTCCCGACTACGTCCGGGGGCCGCAGCTTACGCGACAGTGCTTCAAGGCCTGGTTCGTGAAGGAGACGCGAAGAGGGCGGCGGACTTTGCCATCTTTACCAGAGCCCGGGGGATACCACCGGGAAAAAAATTGTGGGGTTTGCTGCTAACCGCGCTGGCGGGTCAGGGCGAACACGGGAAGGTTTGGGAGGTTCTGGACCGGATGCAAAAGCGGGGGCAGAATTTGGACGGGCGGGCTTGGCGGGGTTTGATAAGCACGTGCGCTCGAGGGGATAAGCGATTGGCGAAGAAGCTGGTGAGCAGGGTTATGGAGCTGGCGGACCGAGGGGAGGTTAAGCTAACCCGATTCGATTATGAGGAGATTGTCGGTGCGTGCAGCGGCGCGGGCTTACTTGACGAGGCTCTGACTTTGGTAGAAACGATGGAGACCGAGGGGTTTAGGGTCGGTGCTGACGTGTACGGAAAGGTCATGTGCACAATGTCAAAAGCGGGTCAACATAGCGAGGTTTTAGAGATGTACAGGAGAGCGTGTCAGGAATCGCAGGGGTCAATTTACGTGCACAACGCCGCGATCCGATCGGTGTGCTGCCTAGGCCGCCAACTAGAGGCGAGAGAAGTAGTGCAGCGCATGCTAGTCAGCGGCATCAGGCCGGATGTAGTTACTTACAACACGATCATTAGTTCGTTGAGCCGGTCGCACCGGCAGGAGGAAGCGTTAGAAGTGTTAGAAGAGATGCAGCAGCAGGGCTGCCAGCCCACACCGTTAACGTTCAAGGCACTCGGCAGCGGTCGGGAGCCTTAAGTCGGCGCTCGACAAGACTACTGTAGACTCGGACACAGGTGTAAACCAATCCAAGAGTCAGTTGGCTCAGTGAACTTACGATACACATGGTCCAAGTGTATATGCATAGAGTAAACATCTGCTGGCATGTGGCATGTGCCATTGGCGTGCGACAACTTATGTCGTGCCTGCCAACCGAACTATAGTCCGCGCGGCATCGTACGTTGAACATGCAAATGATGAGTCAGGGCATGCATCCTCAATGCAGGCAAAATCATGCTAGCTAAATGATCGTGAATGCATTGCAGTGCTGCTCGATCTTCGAGTGGGCTGCTGAAACATGAGTGACGCCGACCATGTGCACGATATAGAAATTCGAGAAATTAGTATGAACGAATTGTCATGCAAAACGCGTCGTCACTTACATAAGCTTCAATATAGCGGATTAGCGCGCCGGTTTGCAACAGTGCCATTGGATTGACAGCTAGAATATAGCGCTGGCAGGACATGGCGGATCAGATTTCTACCCTATGCGGAAATGCACCTTGATGATATGGACTGATCATCGATTTGTGCGCACCCAGCATCGAGGCCATGCAGCTGTTTAGACACTTTCCAGAACATGTGCCATTGCACTGGCTGACACAACCGTGACTTTGCACCTTCCTTTGTACCATCCGGACATTGCACTCTTCGTTCATGAACCTGACCTTTAAATAGCTTGAAGCCCAGCAAGTTGACCTGAGTTGACGAAACGAAATGCGGTATCCTTCAAAAGCAAAATGCATGTCAGTACAGATCGATAAATACAAGTGATCAGGTGGACAGTTTGTCTCCGACATGCAGAGTCTGACCTGACTACTCCGCACACAACTCTAAATCTCACAATAAATGAACCTTCCTGCCTAAAGGTGTTCAGAGCAACCTGCGAACAGTGGACCAGTGATCGCAAATGAAAACAGTCTAAACTGGGCGAACAAATTACAGGTGTCGAGTTGGCGGGAATAGACTCCGATTTCTCGAAACCCGTTCTGTGACTAAGTAGTAGCCGTCACGCTGGTGGCCTGCACAAAGAACAACATCAACTCAACAATCAACTCACGTCGCGTTTGGTAAAAGACATTCTGCAGTGATGGATGAAAGCAATCCAACATAGTCTTGTCGAGGTTCCAGCCTCCAGCCAAACAAATAGCAATCGAAAGTGAGCTGCGTACAGCAACGAGTCCAATCAACCACAAGCTCAGGATAAAGAATTGACAAACCTTGTCATCGCACCCACGATACAGGAATCGGAAGCATCCTTCACGCATAAACCTGTCTGATCAGGGTTTTACTCTCTTCTATTTTCGCTTTTCGTTTGCAATCGAAATTCAGCGGAGCCACTGTGAAGATCAAACGCCGAGAATAAGAGAAACTCCTCGCAACAGGACGTTAAGACATGCACCGTCTCAAGACTTCACGCACTTAACGCCAATCTCAAGTCCATCGGCTATCCTCCGCTAGCGTACCTTACGCCCCGGCCACATTGTCCACCTCCTCCGAGGCCCTGTCCCGCTCGCCCCTGCTCCGCCCCAAACTGTTCTCCCGGGACAAGCTCCCGGACGCGCCCTCCCGAACAAGGCCCGCCGTTCTTCGTTGCGAAGAACTGCCGTCGACGAACGCTTTCAGCGGGCCGCTACCCCCCTCGCTGGTGTCGGAGGAGGAGCGGCGTCTCCGGGGGGGTCCCTTTGGGCTGCTAGCCTGGAAGGGGGACGGGGGGGAGGGGCCCTGCCTGCCACCTGGGGGGGTGGAGATGAAGAGGTAGAAGCCTTAGATGATGGGGGGGTATGGACAATACAAGACTTTAGATGGGGGGTAAACGACAAACCCGAGACGGCCCTTTGGGCTGCTCGCCTGGAAGGGGGAGGGGGGAGAGGGGCCCTGCCTGCCACCTGGGGGGGGAGGAGAAAAGACTTTTAGATGGGGGTTTAGCGGCGTCTGGGGGGGATCCCTTGAGCTGCTCGCTTGGAAGGGGGACGGGGGGGAGGGGCCCTGCCTGCCGTCCGGGGGGGAAGTGTGCGAGAATGATGAGAATCAGGGGGCCAATTTTCGGCCGGGGGGGGAAATGAGAGAAGTTAATTGAGGGGACAAGGATCAACCAAGTCAATTTGAGGGGGGAAAGAATGGCGAAGGTGGAAAGCTTTGAGCCGGAAATGAATCTGAGACAGATTGAGAAACGGTTCAATGCTGTCTTCATTTGAAACTGGGCTTATCAGGAGTGCGTAGCAGAAGCCAATGGGCGTGACTCGCTTCACCCTGCCCGACTCTACAACATGATCTATAAAGGAGCACTTTCTTCGGACTTTGACTGTGGTTCGACATGCACAGCGACGCTCGCAAAGAAGAAGAGGAACGCAAGGAAGGAAACAGAATTCACAAGCAAGCAAAAAGCAAGTTCCTGAGCTGAACGGATTGCTCCCCCCTGCGTTAACACTTTCAGAAAAGCCGAGTCTTTCAAAGTCTTGACTGTGATTGGACGAGTGGAAAAGAGGCTCGCAAAGACAAGATCGAGAAAACAACGGGAACAGGAGAAGAGCAGAGGGGATACTAAGCAAGCAAAACGCTGGACGGAACGCTGCCCCCCTGCTCCAACACCCAAGAGAAGTCGGTTTTTCGGAGCGCAAAAGACTGTACTCGACGAGCGCCAAAGAGGTCCGCCGAAACAAAATCAAGCGAGTGCAAAGGGGCCCCAGATGAAGCAAAGAGAAAGAGAAGCGCGAGCGAAAAAGCTGGTGGCTGGGCTGCACGGGACGCTTCCCCCCTGCTCCAACACTTTCAGAGGAGTCGGCTCATTCGCCTTGACAGTTTCGACGAGCGAAAGAGGCTCACAGAAAACGAAAAAGACGCTCACAGACTCAGAGAAGTCAGAGCTTCCTCGTCTAGGAGCGGGAAATAGCAGAGGGAAAAAGTAAGCAAGCAAAACGGTCGTACCTGGACTGGACGGAACGCTTCCCCCCTGCTCCAACACTTTTCAGAAGTCGATTCTTTCTGGGGCCTTGACTGTATTCAACGAGCGCAAAAGACGCCCATAGGAGCAGAATAAAGTGATCACAAATGAAGCAGAGGGAAACAGAAAAGCGAGCAAAAAAGCGTACCTGGACTGGACAGAACGCTGCCCCCCTGCTCCAACACTTTCAGCGCCCGCTCCGCCTGTTCCCTCGCCTCGGGGGTTGCCCCCGACCCGGCTCTCGCCACGTCCAACAACCCCTGCATCGCCCCAGTTCCCAAAAATACGCTCATCTTATTGGGCGAATGTCCCGCCGCCAAAATCCTCAATACCCCCGCCGCATACTCCTGCGCGCGCGGCGACGTCCCAACTTCCGCGCTCCGTAAAAGTCTCGCGAGCCCAGAAACCGCGCCCGGCTCCTCGAAAATCGCCGCCTTGTTTTCGGCGTTTCCGGCCGCTAAATTCCCGAGCGCGAGGACCGCCTCTTCCTTCGCGCCCGTGTTGACCGCCGCGCCCGGTTCCGGGTTGAGAACCCGCACTAACCCGGTGATTAACCCGGGTTCTGCCGCGAGCAGAATCTTGTTCTCCGCGTTGCCCTGCGCGAGATTCCCGATCGCATACGCGGCCCATTCCTGCGCCTTTGCGTTCGCGCCCGACCGCGGCGCGAGCAGTTTTACGAGGCCCCCCGACGCGCCGGCCTCGCCCGCGATCGCGCGCTGATTGTCGGGGTTTCCAGCCGCGAGATTGCCGAGCACGAGCGCGCAGTTTTGGCGGAGGCCCGGGGACCTCTCCCGGGAGGAACGTAATATGCGAACTAGCATGGGGATTGCGCCCGGTTGGGATGCGATGGCGATCTTGTTTTGGGCGTTGCCCGCGGCGAGGTTGCCGAGAGCCCAGGCAGCTTGCTCTGCAGCACCTGCAGAGGACCAAAAAAGGGTGTGTAAAGCGTTTAAATGGCACTACGAAGTTATTGCTGGGCTCAGGCGGGCTAAGCGGAAAGTGCGGAATTGGCACGATGACCAACTGCGACTTGGACGTGGGCGTACAATGGTCCAGTGTATCCAATCTGAACCTGTTGCATTGTTTGCAGAAGCCGACCCGACTTTCATGAGCCGCGAGGAAGGGGCATCCGGTCGACTTCGCAAGGCTCCACGCACCCCTCATGTCAGAAATTCGGAAGAAACAAAATCAAACTCGCAGAAACTATGGCGGGAGTGCCTCAGTTGTTCGACTTCCCACGAAGAGACTACTGCAACAGCTAGTGCGGACTAACGAAACTACATCAACGGAATTATACGGACGTACCTTGCGCCTTGGTCACAAAGTGGCTTGCAAGCGGCTTTACCGAGCACAATCACCAAGACTTATGGTACATCGCGAATTTTAAGGGCACCTTTATACTGGGTCCTATTAAATAGCCCTTCTTGCAGCAAAAGTGCGCGCCATAGATGTCTGCCAGCACTTCCTTAGAGGCACACTATTGTAGCAGCTCGATTAACGGATTCAGATTTCCCCAAACGGGCATATTCTCGACAGGAAGCGTGAAACATTTGTAAAGGCCTTACCTTGTGCGGCCTGATCGTTCGCCAGCATCTGCATGAGGCACGGGATCGCGGGCGGCTCCGCGGCAATGACCTGCTTGTTGTACGATTTAACGCGCGCAAGATTGCCCAGAGTGCGTGCCGCCTCCTCTTGGAGAGCAGGGTTGGAGTCGGGGCCGAGCAACCTGGAAAAAGATACGTGACAGAAATGCGCATTGATCTAAGAATCCCAGCCTGGGACGGGTAGTGTTAGTCAGAGGGTTCAAGGTGGGTACGGCTGCGAGGCACCTAAGGTCACTTTTATTGGGTTATGGATAACCAAAGTGTCATGATCTTGAGTGGAAAAAATCATTCTGGAAAGGGCCGGGGAGGTTTGGTTGCTGCAAAGCGGTAGTCTGAAGTGAGCGTCGGGCTTTGACGCTCCGAGATGCACGCTCGGTGAGTCTCTCTCTGACGAATCAAATTGGGACGAGACCTGGAGATTGCCTGGAAAGCGCCCGGTTTCATAGGGTCGCATTCTCGTGAAGTTCTGAGCTGTAGCAAGAAATGTTGGCCTGTACAGCCAGGCCGTGTCTACTTGGTAGAGTGCAACAAAAAGCCGAACCTGCTGGCGGATAGCGAGCAACCGTTGAAGAAACACAAGGACAGTGGTGTACTCCTTAGAGCTTACAGCTTGGAGTCTTCACTTCCTTGAATGTTGAAAGTCCATACATTGATGACCTTCTCATGACCGTCTTTTTAGCTTCCAAACTTTCGCTTCTTCCACAATCCACAAACCCATTCGCGGACTTTCACCTGACGAGCATGGTGACCGCCACAAAGACACAAAGTCACAAAAGCACAAGTCCACAGATACACAAACCCACAACCCCACAGACTCACATGTTACAAATCCAGAATCCCAAGACCCAAGATAGTACAATCGCAACCACAAACCCTCACCTGACTAGCATCGCAACCGCCCCCCCCTCGCTCGTAATCACCGCCTGCTTATCCCCCCCCGCCAAATTCCCCAGCGCATGCGCAGCCCACTGCTGCGCACGCGACGTCGCGCCAACGTCACCCCCCCCCAGCAGCCTCACGAGCCCCGTCACAGCCCCCCGTTCCGCAAGGATCGCCTTTTGATTGTCCGTATTCCCCTCCGACAAATTGCTCAGCGCATACCCGGCCCACTCTTGCGCTTCGGGAGTGAACCCCCCCGCCGCGCCGGCGAGCAGACGGACCAACCCCGCCAACGCGCCCGGCTCTGACACTATCGCCTGCTGCGTGCCTGGCACGTCGGCTGCCAGGTTCCCCAGTGTCAAGACCGCGTCCTCCTGTGCGCCGGGGGTCGCGTTTTGCTGCGGGTCGAGCAGACGAACTAGACCGGCGAGAGCACCCGGTTCGGAGCTGATCGCGACTTTGTTGTCGATGTTTCCGGCCGCGAGGTTCGCGAGCGCGCCGACCGCGTATTCCTGGGACTCGATGGTGGAGCCCTGGTCGGGGCCACGGAGGAGGCGAACTAGGGATGGGATCGCGCCCGGCTCGCGCCCGATCGCCATCTACAGGGGGTTTGCGTGTTAATAGTGTCGAAAGCCGGTACCTTTTAGATGGTTTGAGTTCAACCGGTCCATTCCTCTGCTCCACAACCAAGCCAAACTGTCAATCTGAATTTGAATCTTACATTATGGCATCATCCACACAGTCGTTGCGCACAAAGCCCAACATACTTTCTCAGACAAGAAGCGGAGTCGAAATACTGCCCAAACACGCACCCTGTAAAGGCACTCTCTACATCAACGATTCGAGATCAACAAGGCTTCGCTTCTGAGTGAACTTTCGACACAATCCAGAAGCAGGAGACTCTCTTCCCTCACGCTTCCGAAGATCAATCCAGATTCAAAACCAAGATTAAACCCCAGCACGCCCCCTCACCTTGTTCTCCACGTTCCCCGCGCTCAGGTTTGCCAGCGTATATGCAGCCCACTCCTGCGCAAACAGCGTCGCGCCCCCCCCGGGCCCCTTCAACAGCCTCACGAGATCCGCAAGCGCCCCAGGTTGTCCTGCAATCGCTCTCTGGTTATCCATACTGCCGGCAGCCAGGTTACCGAGCGCCAACGCCGCTTCTTCCTGCACGCGGGGAGCATAAGTTCGGAATGGCTGGAGGGCAGCTCGAAATTCTGTTGCTCATGTCTTTCTTCGACGTCAGACATGGACACTCCAGGGGTTTTGCTCCCTTCGGCCCAAACCTTTTGCAGGACCGTGTCCGGATGCGGCTGGGCTGCCCATGGCTAGAGCTTGCAGATTGGGCTAGAAATTCAATCCCTGCTCGATGCATTTCTTTTGGCAGTCAATCAAATGTTTTGCCACAGATCTACAGCGCCGTCGTCATCACGCGAGAATCGCGATGGACTCGACATGTACTGATCAGTATGGATATCAAGATAAATTTGGCTATTGTAAACTTCTGCAAATTCGCCTACCTGAGCCCCGGTTGATGCCCGAGTCGTCGGTTTCAGCAGGTGCAAGAGACCGGGGACGAGTCCCGGGTTGGAGGCCATGAGCGTCTTGTTCTCGGAGCTGCCCGCGGCGAGGTTGCCGAGGGCGCGTGCTGCGGCTTCTTGAACCTGCAAACATAATGTCACGCGTTTAGAACCTCTCAAGATTCTGGCAGCGAAGGATCTTCGGGTTTTCGGGTTCTAGCAGGTGTTGTTAGTTTGGGGACGAGCGCCACGTATGCTCTAACGAATTTCCTGAAGCAGCCTCAAAGATTTGCAGTGTTGAGAGGGAGTGCAGAGCTTGCAGCTCTGACGTATCGAAGATTTTTGTGGAGGGAGACCAAAGTTCCTGCACTGTGGTCAAGCTCGGAAGAGGTGACCAACAAACTATGTAAAAGCAGCCGTCTGCAGCAAATCAATCTTGATTAGGTGGTTGAGCACGCTGTCAGATCCCCCTAAGCGGGGCTCCGACGAATCGGCTCCAATCCAAACCTGCCTAAAAGAGGAAGCAGCAGCCCTTCCGAAGCAAACCCAAAACGACCTTTTACACCATTTTCAGACAAACCTGCAGTGGCCCCCATACCTGCCTCTTCTGCCTCAGAATTGACACCCAAAAGACTCAATGATGGAACAAAACTGCCAGCAGGACGGTCAATGTCAGTGGGTCCCACCTGCGGTGCCGCGTTCTCGAGCACGCCACTCCCCCGCGCCGCATGCTCCCCCTCCGCCGACGGGCCCTCCACCCGCAACAGTCTTACGAGCGCATCTAAAGCCCCCGGTTCCGAGAGCACTGTTCGTTGATTGTTCAGGTTATCTTCTACCAGGTTAGCGAGAGCGAGCGCACCAAACTCCTGCGTCTCTTGGAGGGGGATCCCTTCCTGGCCCTGGATGAGGGCAACTAGGGCGGGGATGGAGGACGGGAAGGACGCGATCGCGACGCGGTTGTACGGGTTGTTGACCGCCAGGTTAGCCAGGGCGCCTGCAGAAGGTTAGCGGGAGGTTAGGAATGTTGGTTTTGGCTGAACGAATGTTGTCCACTGTTGCGACGAGCATGCCCGCAGAGTCTCATAGAACAAAACTGCCAATAGGTTTGATTGGAAGAAGCTCTGAAAACTTGTCCTGCAAGTCAAAAGTGTGGGCAATAAAGAGGGAGAAGCAAGTTCTCTGATAGTCCAACTGCGGCTCCACAGACTGAGGCCGAAAGTGAGCACTTCTGACAATCAGGCAAAGTTCTAAAGACAGACACTTTCTCTGCATGACAAGAAATTGAGGTACTTCGAAATGAAAAGTGCATCGCTTACCAGTCGCATTGCGTTGCGCCTGCGGCAGGTCGAGCAGCCCGACAAGCGAACGAATGACGCCTTCTTCGGTGCCGACCCGCACGCTGTCAAAGTACGCCAAGTTCCACAACACGCCGGCAGCGCGCGACTTGCACTCGGCGCTGTAACTGTGCGAAGCGACCGCGGCAAAGAATCCGACGTATTTCAGGAGCTGCGCACGGGCACGCTCATAGGGGACGAGGGCAGCCATCACGCCAATTGCATTTGCCTGGACAGGTTCAGAATTGGGTTAGAAGGTGGATATGGAAGCTCGGGGCTGATCAAGGTTGGTTAAGACCGCCGCGAAGATCGTGAGCTCGCTTGTAGGAGACAATTGCAACCATTGTGCTGATCGCAGTCGCCAGATTAGTTGAGAGTGGGTTAGAGGGTGGTTACGGGCAGGACATGTAGGTCGGGGGCTGGCTGAGAGTGGGTTAAGCAATGGGTGTGGTTGAGGAGCTGCGCGCAGGAACGCACATAATGAACAAGGGCGGTTACTACTCTGACCCCATTTGCCTGTAAGGTTTGAGACTTGGGGGTCAGAGGCATCAAGGGTGGGGTGTGTGGGTTGGGGGCTGGTTAAGTGTTGGTTAACACCGCAGCGAAGAAGCTGACGTATTTTTGGAGCTGCTTGCAGGCACGCTTGTAGGGGTTGAGGACGGCCATCTACCAATCACATTTGCCTGAAATCGTGGTTACGTAGTAGTTAAATTCTTGTTCCAAGCTGCAAAGAGGTGGCCCAGGTCTGGTCAAGTGTCGAGGGTTAGTGATTGATTTAGGCACGATCAAGAGACCATGCGTGGTGGGCTCATAGGAGGGGGGCGATCATGCGTACCGCATGTGCCTTAGTAGGTTGGTCAAGGAGGGCGGTTAGAGGTTGGTTAGGGATTGACCAAGAGTTGGATACCTGGTGGTGGCCCCTTGAAAGATGGTCAAACGATGCATGTGATTGCGGAGAACAGAGACAGCGCCCTCCCCAAGGACCAAAACAACCTTCACACCGACTGCTTTAGCCTGGTAAGTGGTGAAGGAAGTTGTCAAGAATCTGTTCAAGGTTGATGGGAGCCTGGTCAAGTCAATGGTCAAGAGGTGGTCAAGAACCAGTTTAACATTCTGTAAAGGTGGCTGTGAACACCCAAAGAACGAACACAGGCGCCATGCCACTTGCTTTCAAGGCTGCTCAAAGAGACTGATTGAAGGGTCAATTGAAGTTCTGTCAAAATTGTATAGCGGCGTTTGAAAGATCATCTCTTTCGCTCTGAGAACTTCGGAGATAATACAGCGTTTGGTGCCATACCTTGCACGCTGCCGTGGGGCCGTTCTGCGCCAAATCCAAAAGAAGATCCAGCCCTTTCTGATTGTTTAGCTTGTCCTCCGTGTATATCGCCTTTTGCACCTCAGGACCCCCGCTCCGCGCCACATTCAACAACGCCCCCGACGCCTTTTCCTTCGCATCCGGTGTCGGCCCCGTGCGCGCCAGTTCCCGCAACGCAGGAATGCACGATACCAAATCGGCGGCGCCGTATTTCATCGCGAGGGCGTCAGACGCGAGCGACCCAATCGCGGCCGCCGCTTGCACTTGCACGCCATCTGCGCCGTTCGCGAGGCTCTCGACGAGCGCCCGGAACCCGTTCTCTTGCAGCACCTGTTTGCGCCCCTCGGGGCCCTCGTTGGCGAGGATCGCTAATGCACCCATCGCGCCTTCAGACGCCCCCCCCCGGGACATCGACCGCTCCAACGACGCCGAGACTATGTCGCCGTAGGACCAGAAAGCAGGAAGGCCGCAGTCGGAGCTCGCCCCATCCAATACGAGGTGGGGGTGCCGGGCGGTGTGCACGTACCAGCTGTGCCAAGCACTGGGGGCGCGCTTTGAGACTGCGGCGCTGAGTGAGGAGGTCCCCCGGTAGTTGACACCGAGGATTCGGAACCGAATGAGAGCCAGCCAGAGGAGGGAGAGGGCCCAGGCGGACGCTAAGCAGCAGCCCCCTAGGAGAAGCTCTTCGAAACGGCGAGCGCCCTCTTCGGGGAAAGCGCCGATGTCGAAGTAACGGTCCCTGCGGTTGCCGCGCTGGTAAAAGTAGAAGAACCACAGCGCCGCCACCTGGCAACCCAGAATGAGGACACTTGGATTGCCCACAGCCCAGTAGAGCTCAAGCGCGTTTTGCAGGGAGCGTTGGAGCGGGACCTTCGCGCACGGCACGCCAGCTGGCAGCCCGCGAGATTGTACGTGCAGCAACTTACTCAGGATAGCCTGGGCTAGTATCCCGTAAGACAGCCACAGCACCTGCTGTGTCATCAAGTCGCCAAACCCCCAGAGCATCAGCGCAAAGTGCCCGAGAACGAGCCATTGCAATGCGCCCTCGAGGCCCTCCCAGAACACCACCCCGTGAATGAGCGCCTTGAGCTTTCTAGAGAGCGGTAAGACCTGGTTCCCTGTTGTTTTGTCGACCCACGGCTCAGGCACGTGCAATGTAGCTACGGTGGTTCGCACGGCGCCGTTGCTCCCTCCGTTAGCACTGCCAGGTGTACTCGAGGCCATTCCCCCCCCGCCCCCGCCCAAACCTCCAGCCACCCCCCCTCCAGCGAGAATGCGCTCCGATTGCGAGGGGCGCTTCTTGCCATGCCTTCCCTGCGAATGGGGGGAGTTGGATTGTGATCCTGAATGGATGAATCCTAGGAAGAAGCGCCCTAAAACTTTGGAGGAAGAAAGCCTCTGGCCGGTATTTGCCAGCATGGACTGCTCCATTTATGGCGGCACCAGATGTGACCGTTTGGCGCACGTTCGAGCGCCTGCCAGGGTTGCGGGGTTCGATTGCAAATTGCTCTTGATGTAACGTTTGGCTCTTTGAGAATCAGGTCGTTACGCACATTTGAAGCTGTAGATCGTATGCACGTGCACCACTTTATATATTGCAATATCTTGTCCGCCCAAATGCACCTGTTGGGCCTTGCCATTTCAAGGAGACCGATCTGCCGTCGATGAGATCGAAGCTGTAGCCCTGTTTCCTCATCCAACGGTTCAAACGGTGGAAAAGCAGCTTCAAGGCGTCGCAACAAAAACAGCTCCTTTTCTCACTCTAGTTTTCTCACGTTGGCGCGCAATCTGCAAGAGGCTAAATGAT
>DF237047.1:121260-208169 GCA_000708835.1 Klebsormidium nitens
TTGGACTACGGTACCTACTAGCCTAGGTAAGCTGAACTTGTTGCCAGCGTTCGCATTGTTGCTTGCATGCTCTCGTGAACGCTTTGTGATTTGTATTTAACGGTAGTCAGAAATTAGAGTGAACTTGTAGGCGGAAGGTGAAAGCCTCTAGGCGAAAGCAAAAAGGCACGCCGCACGATCGTCTGCAAGCGACAGAACCCTGTGTTAAGACCACCTCAGCTATTGGCAGCATTGCTTCAGTAGAGACCCATGCTGGGGCATGCCAAGTCTCCGATCCCTGCACTTGAGCTCTGCTGCTATGCAAGCGGTTGCAAATCGTCTCGGAACCCAGCTTCTTCCTGCATCTGCGTCACACCACCACTTTTTTCAGTTTCCGCCAACCACCACTAGATTTACACTCCCTAGAAGCGTTGTTTCGTGTCCTCCACCACCCCTTTCTAGTTGCAGCAACCCCAGAGCACGATTGTATGATCCATTCAAAACCTCTGTCACCCTTGCAACCAATCGCCACTTCTCGTACGCACCGCAGCTTCCCAATGTCTTGGGCGCTCGAACGCACCAATTGGACGGCGCCAGCTCATGCCTTCCTTTGAACCCTTGGGCGCCAAGACCACTTTCGGGGTTTCAGGGAGCTGATCAACACATTGCGCGGCGTCGCTTGGCGGCTCTGGTGAAATCAGCGATGGACCCGTCTCAAGTGGAGGTGCTCCATACTCAGAACGCTCTGCACAAGCTCACAGTTAGCGACCTGCGGGAGTTCATCAGGTCAGATATCAGCTGAAAAAGTTGTGGGTATATCTGGTTATGTTGAGTATCTAGTTTTCTGGAACCCTCAAAGTTCCGAGTGTCAGAGCTTAGAAAGCTTTCAACAGGTTTGAAAGATGGAATTGGACTTGGACAGCGGCTTGGCACAATCAAAGATCCCCCGGGCCACAGCTAGCATTGACCCCTCCTACCTGCTTCTCAGACCTTTATTGGACAAAAGCAAACGATGAGTTTCGGCAACCTTTTTAAAGTCAGTATCTTCTTTAAAGAGAGATGGGTGACTCTAATACAAAAGTAGAGGCCAGGCCCGGAGCGCAGACAAGAAAGATGCAAGAAGAGGCTTTGGGTAGTCTTTCTTGAAATCGCATCTCAAATATTCTCAGAATCATGTCTTTCCACTTATGCAGGTTGAAAGCGATCCAGGCCCCGTCGAATGCGAAAAAGGTTGAGCTGATAGCGTCCGTCAGCGAGTTCCTCGCATCTGAGGAAAGCATTGAGACTCTAGCTCAAGAGTCAAACACGGTGGCAGTGGCAGAAGAAGAGGTTCCAGCAAAAGACACACGCACCGCTTCTAAGAACAGGGCGGGATCTCAAGTTGACGACACAGAGGGCAGTGTTGCGGCGGTTGGTCGGAAGTCTCGAAAACGAGGGGCCGGGGCGGCGAAAGACCGAGAGGCTTCCGGGGTGGTTCTTGCGGGGGAGGATGCTCAAGATGCAGTATCGCCACAAAGAAGAAGTACACGCTCACGAAAAGACTCGTTGTCTCGACCTGCCGAAGAACCGCCCGCTCTTAGCAAAGCGAACGAGGTTGGGGAGGAAAACGGCCGGCCGAAGCGTGCCCGCCGGCAGAGCACTGGCAGCCCTGAAACGGCAAAAAAACCGCCCCCATTGAAACGGAAGCCAAAGACTGGGGTTTTGAGTTTGACGCAAGCGCAGAGCACGGTCGAGGTTACGGAAGTTCAGAGTGATGTCGTCGACGGGGCGTTGGTCGAGAAGAAGCGAACAAAGAAAACGACCGTTGCGCGCGGGTTCGGGCTGAAAGGCGACGTTGGGAAAGTTGAGATTTCGCAGAGCGAGGAGTCGTGGAGCCACTTAGTGCACAAGAAAGCGGAGCCGGATTGGATCGCGTATAACCCGGGGTTGATGCGCCCCCCACCTCCCAAGGGGCCGTTCAAGAAGGTTGTCGGCTGGAATGTGGCTGGGCTACGCGCGGTGTTGAAACTGGAGCGGCGATGGTTTGACGAGATCGCAGAGAAGGAACGGCCGGATGTCATCTGCTTGCAGGAGACCAAGATCCAGGTGGGTACGGTCGGGCAGCTAGCTCGTTGAGCATATTCAACTGACGTGGGAAAAGAGATGTGCATCCATTTTGCACGGCCCTTGTTGTAAGTATGAGTCGGTGCTCTTTTTGCCCATCACTTAAACCTACGAGTACCTTGATGCTTGTTCCCTGGCTTCCTTATGGGTCATCCGTCGTGCGCGTCGAGTGGACTTCGAGTCGGCAGCGCCGCTGTAAGAAACTGAGCATGGATACGAAGCGTGTAGCTGTCGTGGCACTTCAACAGAGCGTATATCAGGAACGCGCTTGATGAGGATAATCTATTGACCCGCTCATTGCGAAAATCGATCTTTCCACCGGATTTGGAGTTTACAAAACTCTGTCTCCGGCCGATCTTAGATGCCGACTTGTACGCCTTTGTACCAAAAAGTCTGTGCCTGCACGTGGCACCGACGCCAAGAATTCCGAACCTTTCAACGTGAGCCCTTTACCTTTTCGTGCAGGAGAAGGATATTGCGTCGGTCGAAGAGGGACTGCTCCCGGGGTATCACAAGTTTTGGGCGACTAGTTCAGCGAAGCTGGGCTACTCGGGGGTCGCCCTCTTCTCCAAAGTAAGCGCCTGCTTGCGGGCAGCCCAGGTTCGACTTCTTGTTACGCATTGTGCATCGTTTCATAACGGTCTTTAAGCTTCGAATCGGAACAGAACCAACACCAGCTTCCTTTACTCCGGTCGGCACCACCTGCTTCTCTCCAGTTTGGATTTCTGAGTGGAGCCCGCTTCGTCAGAACGAAGAGTGTCGAGCTACCATATATCCGGTGTGCATTTCTAGAGTTGATCAACGTGTATGCTTTATGCTGCTTGTGCGGCAGGGTTATTACGTTTGCGTCTTCATCCGACTGTGGAACTTGTAGTGCTTCAACAATCTAGCATCTCCGTATGTTTGGACTCGAATGCGAAGATCACAATCAGTCACCGTTCTCGTCCGTACCCTCTGTGTGAACAGGCCTTCCTTTGTTCACTCCTGCACCTATCTCTTCGTCAACGGCCATTCACATCGATGCGAACGGCCACCCTTGCCTCTATCCAATGGGCAGTTGCTTGACCATCAAATAGATGTGAATGACCCCGCTTCGGTGTGAACGCCCACTCTTTGCCTGCAGGAGGAGCCCCTGTCCGTCCGATACGGGCTGGGCATTCCGTCGTTGGACGCGGAGGGCCGTCTGATCACGGCGGAATTCGCGGACTTTTTCGTGGTCTCCGCGTACGTTCCAAACTCCGGCGACGGGTTGAAGCGGTTGGAGGAGCGGACGCAAGTCTGGGACCCCGCACTGGCGCAACACCTCAAGGTGGGTTAAGATAGTTTGCGTAACCTGAAAACTCGCAGAATATTCCTTGCGAAAATTTTCTCTTTCTAAAATCCTAAGATCTGGCGACGGTTGAAGCGGTTGGAGGAGCGGGCGCAAATCTGGGACCCCGCTTTGGCGCAGCACATCGAGGTGGGTTAAGAAGGTTTGTGTAACCTGACTTATGTGTTCTGGCTAAATCCTTGAGAGGTTCTGAGGCTTTTGCAAAAGGTCCTCATGTGAGACCCGAGTTTCTTGGACCTCCCGAAAGCACCGAAAGCACTAGCGGTCGTCCATGGATCACTCAAGTCCGAGGCCCCGGAATCGGCGCAGCACTGAAAAAATACTCTCAGAGTTTTGTGATCTGCGCCCTTCGCTCATTCTCTGACATGGGCCGCGACCTCGTTGAGAAGATTGGGCACTCAGAGACGGGTCTATTGCTTATTTGTAATGGAAAAAGGGCGGCCGATGCTGGCGTGTTCGTCCTCTTCGAAATAGAGTGGACGGAAAACTTCCCCTCGCTTCGCAGGGACTGGAGGCGTCGAAGCCCGTGGTTCTGACGGGAGATCTGAACGTAGCCCATCAAGAGATCGACATCTGCAACCCGGATGTGAGTCCGCCTTTTCTCGTTTGAAGACGTCAGCGTGACGTCAGCACCCGATCAGCACGATGGCAGCCTTACGGCAGGGATGCATTAGCATCTAAGATGACGTCAGCTTCTTAAGGAACTGGGTACGAGCACGCTTGTGCCGGCCAAAAGCTAAAGTTTCGTGTACCTAATAAGCCTTGTTCCTTGATCAACAAGGCTTGCTTGCATAAACCTGCAAAATATAGAGCTGCGCCCCGGCCGAAACATCTCTATTGCGAATCCCATCTGGCTATTTCCAGATCCCTAGGTACTTCAACAGCTCATTGGCTGGCTCGTACACAAAGTCTATCGCATCTGCTTGTCTTTCGTGCTCATTCGCTGACGCATTTGTCCTTTCTGTTGCAATCATTCGCTCTTCTACAGTAGAAAGCAATCTCTACAAACCACTTTTTCCTATGGTCATTTCTTTTTGTACAAGCTTAGGCACCTGGGCCCATGGCGCAGAGGCAAGCAAATTCGGCGTTCGGGCTTCATCAAAAACTGTTCCTATTGTAGTTACCGAGCGGTTACTAACAACGAAGCAACATGACTAAAATGACATGCTAATCCCAGGGCAACAAGCGGAGCGCTGGCTTCACCGTTGAGGAACGCGAGTCGTTCGAGCGTCTGATAATGGCCAACGGTTTCGTGGACACGTTCAGACGTCAGCATCCGAAGGCGGTCGGGTACACGTACTGGGGCTACCGCTTCAACTCGCGCGCCAGCAATCGAGGCGAGTTCCGGTTTGTTGTTTTTATTTTTCTTTACTTTTCTCTTTTTGCTTCTTCTACTTCTGAGTTCAGTGCGTTATGCAGCAAACGGCTAGTCAGGAGACTCACAGCAATGCGATGCAGTTTGGTTCGTTGTGCAATCTTTCTTGCGGTGAAGTCGCTGTAAGGGGGCGTGGCAATACACAAAAGCGTAGCGGCAGAGGACTAGAGAACACTAGTATCTGGTGGCCCGATTATTACCGCGTGGTCATGCGCTGACGTCATTTTCTGGCGACCAGCTGGCAGTAACTAATGGCCCTCTGTCGCTGTTGACGTCACCTGTGGACGCGTCCGCCTTCGCCCTCTTCAGTGAAATGAGACGACGACTAGGCCACTGACTACTAGTTATCTTTTCCCCGCGCAGGATGGAGATTAGACTACTTCGTTGTTTCAGAAAAGCTCGCGCCTCTAGTTCACGATTCGTACACTTTACCGAACGTCTTGGGGAGCGATCACTGCCCCGTCGGCTTGATAGTAAAGACTTGACTCGATCAATGGCCGTATCTTGAGAGTGCCTTCTTTGAGATTCCTAGTTGCGCTTCGACCGACGCAGAGTTTGCACGTACTGATACTTGAAGGTCTCGCGGAATTTGGATCACGTAGAACAGCATGCTTTACAATACCCCCAGAAAGATGTGGGCGTTCGCAAAGGTGGCCCCTGTATTGATTGGGGCAAGCAATGTGAGAAACCGTGACCCTAAGCAGCAGTAGAAAGGAGCGTCCTTAAATGAAAGATGATTCGTGTTGAGTTTATCAGTCTTTTTGAGCCATGTATCTTGTGTGCACAGTATTCTGAGTATAGATCTACGAACAGGCGTTCTAGCGGGTCAATGTATTGCTGACCTGATTGGTTGCCAATGGGCAGAGTCGGTTGCGAGCGTTTGGAATTGGCAGTTCCCCATGCACTGACACGCACATAGGGCGCATGACCGCCAACTTCGAACACAATTGGACGGCTTTCGGAAGCTACTATGCGTTCACCATCTCGTTGATCCGGGTCCAATCGGGCATCCATGCGCCGGATATATGCTTCAAAGTTGACTTTATTAAGCACCGCGCAGCACGATGGTCTGCAACATTACTGCAATTCATGCATGTGATGGTCTTCATTCGTTCTCGCCGTAGCGTCAGGTTGGAATAGGCCGTATACAGGCTTCTCATGGCATACACGTATCAAAGATGTGTGTGTCTCAATTCCAATAAGAGCATGCATATATCCTCCGGACAGCTGCTAACATCCTCAGGTGGCTGGCAGCTGTTTTCACTCTGTTCGACGTGCAACTAACATAAGGACAGATTTTTTTGGAGAAGGCGGACCTACTTCAGGCTCTGTTCAATGCCCTTCTCATGCCAGCTAGGGCTTCAAGCTTCTCAGCGCAGACCCTCGTCAACCGTTGTACTGCAGTCACAAGCTTGCATGGGGAGGACCTATAACGAAAGGCTACCGTACTGTGGCCGGAAAAGCTAAACGTGCAAGACGACTACAGGCTTACCTACTCAATCAAGCTGCAATTCATCTGCATGTGGCAGCCACTGGCAGCGGCCGGCCGGCCGCGCCGCCGAGCCGGCCGGGCACTGGAGTTCAAACCTGCAAACCCCGCGCAGTAAACCCACACAAAAGGCCGCCGCGGCTTGGCGCCCGCGTCGCCGCCTTACCAGCGCCGCGCCCGGACCGTAACGCTACCTTGCTGAACTTGCGCCAGTTGCTGTCTGTCGCCTCAGCCTCATGCGCTTTTCTTTTTGAGATTGATTATATGTAAGTTGCTGCCGCGGGAGTCTGAGAAGCCAGAATTAGCCCGCAAAAAGAGCTTAGAGAGTCATTCGTTGAAGCATACAGCTTGGCCTGTTCAGCTCATGCTGCCGCAAGCTGTCAATACTGTATTGTTGTCGCCAATGTCTTCGGCAGTAAGATTGCAGTCAAGGCCAGTAAGCCGCTTTTCTACGGGCCTTTCTTTGCCCTATGGCGTCCGCCCCTCCATAAATTCCGCGTTCGAAGCTAGCGGTCGACTGGGCACATTTGTGTCAAGAAAGGTAATGTTAAAGGGTGGTCAGATCCTGTGAAGATTCCTTCGTGTCAACTTGAATTCGTACGGGATGCTGGCAAGTTGATAGGAATTGCTTTCAGGTGCATCCAAAGCTCGAAATAGCTCTTGACGACTGGTAGTCCTGGTGTGTTCTGGATTCTCAAGGTTGTGAACTACAGCAAGAAAGTGGAGTTGGCTTGTTTGTATCGCTGCTATACATGTCCGTCGCTACTCACAAGCGCGCAATCTGTTCTGCAGCTTCCTACAGCATCATGCGCTGCATCCATATTCGCAAAGTCTCACCTTAGCGTGTCCTCTGACAGCCACACCTTTCGTGGGCTCAGCTCCTCAAGACAATCCTTGTTGAAGGTATAGTTTGATCTTCTCAGCTCAGGTACCTGACTCAATTAAGTCACGCATTTCCAGGCTCCTGTACATCTATTAAGATAGTTTCTTGACATCTCAACAAGACAAATATTCCTGCTTATGTGACTGTCGGCCACATATGATCACGTCCGATTGCCATACTATGTGGTAGAGTTTGACTTTTGACTACTTCGCACGAATTAGGTCGCTTGTTCGGTATCTGCATTAAGTCCTTTCAGGAGCAGATCGTAAACTTGGGTACTGTAATGTGGAATTCATAATGCGTTCCCGACTGAAAGTTGTTATGATGCATTGCAGAGGAGCTCAGTCGATAAAATGCACAGGGGTGCCTCAACGCCTCCTACTGGCACCTTGTCGGACAGCGAAGGTTACGTTGAAAGAAACGAGTCCGATTTCACTAAGGAAGAACTCGATGACATAGAGGCATACACTATCGTCCACGTGGGCTATGACGAAACTGGCTTGCTCATGTGGATCTGGATCTGCCCCAAGAACTACAAAAAGGGGGTGCCAAGGTTGCGGGTTTCAAGGTCATATGGACAAGTGGTTTACAAAGACTGGTTCACGATGACAATCGAAGACAATCCAAGAACGTTTGGGGACAGAGGGAACATCTCTTCCGGCGACGTTCTTCTAGTCAAAAAGTTCATCCATAAGAATCGGACGGTTTTAGAAAGATTTTGGGAGCAAGAGGAGGATTATGATTGGACTGAACTTCTTGCTGATTTGCAGACGGTGTGACACCCAACTGGAGCTTTACCTCTTAACTGGCTTTTGACCATTTTAGCCTAGCATGCGCCGCATATGGAGTCTTTCTACAATATGCATGTCACTGCGCCCCGGCCGACTTGCATGCAATTGGAAAGCTTCATGATAAACCGTCGGGCATATACACTGAATCAGGCATAGGCCCGCCAGATTGGGCACAACTGATGTATACACCGTCTGGACCGCGACTCTACCAAAAATAAGTCAATGATACTCATCTATACTACTTATATCATTCGTATGATCGCGCGCGATTCAAAGATTTAATGTAGACTACATATTAACGATCTCGACCCGAAAAAACTTGGAGCTGCTGAAAGAAGGATTGCGCGCATGCGCGTTGCAACGTGCATATGTCGTTGAAAACGTTTCCACTTTCTCAATGTATAGGCCGCAATGCACACGCTGAAGCTATATCGCGGCGGCCCTGCCAATACACGGTGGCATCATTTAGCAAGTACGTGGACATAAAGCTAGCTGTACGGTAACGCGTGTGCACGTACAGGCTAGGACATGTATGTGCCCTGATGAAGATGAAATCAAACTTGTTACCTGATTTACTATTCCTAATGTCCCCACTGTTCCCATTATTCCCAATGACTGTTCTTGTGTGGACAGGTAAACTTTGTTTGAGATCCCTGTCCAATGCTCATGTCCGGCCGTTCAAATGAATTTGCCCGCTGGCGGCACACATGACTGGGGATGGCAGCGCTGCAAAATGCTAGCCTCTTCAATCCAAGCCTGCTGCTTCAGACATCCAAACGGTATACTCAAGTTTGCAATCAAGATTGGGCAAGAACGTTGTAGGGGAATGACAATAGGACTATCTCACTCATCATGACCAACCCGCGCAAGCTTTCGCTAAGCTCAACCGATGAACAAAATTCAAGCACGTCCCTGGAATTCGCCTCGCCGCTAACAAAACTCTACACGCGATTGCAAGACTGCAACTTCTTGTCTTCTGCCCGTTTGGGCACTTGCAAAAAATCTGCCTCGTGCTGACTCGAGCCTCGGTGCACGTTCAAATTGGCACGATGTCTATCAAACACAAACCCTGTGACCGAACTCTCGTTGACTAATATGACTAAAGCCGTGAATAAGCATCCCCCTTCGCTAGGGCTTACAATGTTCCGTGGACTGAGTTGTCGCCGACAGTCGTAGCCTGGACCAGATTGGCGCCATGGACTTGGCCCTCAGCCTCCATCGAATTGGACGGTGCCACGGTATCTGCAGGTGCGGGCAAACAAGGGAGGACTTCAGATTCAGCGACTATGCACTTCTTTCGATGCTTTCGGGTGTCTTTGCGAAAACCCCCCTGGAAAACTCACGTGAGCTTACGTTGGATGGGATCAGAACAGTGCCTTAAACGTGCGGAGGACTTGCAAAGCCTTCTGCCTGAAGGGAAATCGCGGATCAGAATCAAAGACTGCGAAAGACTTTTGAACCGCCCTAGAGAGAGGGGCAGCACTACGTAAGTTTGAAGCACAGCGAATCAAGCGACGCGGACGCTTCACCAGTGGGCAATCGTGATCGTCCGGTTAACTCCCGTAAGCCCTTTCCGCAACGACAGTCGTCAATACTCGGCCGAAGCCAGGCTAGCACCGACTTCCTTCACTCACCTGTTCTGAGCCCGGCTTCTTCCGGCGCAACCTGCGCCCCATTATGCGCGCCCCCGCTTTCCGGCCCAACCCGCTCTAGTTGCCGCCCGTCCAACCCCCGCTGCTCCAGCGGCACCCTGGCGTCATTGGCAACCCATCCCTCCACCCGCTCCATCGGCGGGATGACGTCATCCTTCCCGTCCGCCCGCGGCAGCACCAACTTCTTCCCGGGGAGGTCGAACCGTGGGTGGTCCAACACTATATCCGGCTCCAGCGCCACCCCCCCGGACGTGGCGCCAATCTCCGCTTGCAGCACGTGCATTGGGAACTGAATAATGTGATGTCGGACGGGCGCGAACGCTTCTCCCGGGGGCCGCCGCCCATGCGCGGAGCCCCCCCCGGAAGGATCGACGGACAGGTCGATGTAGCTGACTCGGCTGTGGTGCGTGGAGTCTGCGCCGCCGTGCAGAGACCCCCCGCCGTGAAGGGAAGGGTTGAGACGCCCGCCGCGGATAGAAAGCCCGACGTGCGAGTCGGAGTGGGGCATGAAGGCTTCGCCGCTGCCGGTGTGGTGCGTCAGGTCTTCCATGGGGACGTCGAGAACGTCGGGGGACCACCAGTAGAGGGGGTACTGCGGATGGAAGGGAAAGCATTTGCTTATCTACATGAAGTTCAATTGTGTTTTCCCGCCAGAGTCTTTTAGTAAAAGAGAAGGGGCATGGGAACGTCCAGCACGTTAGGGAATGGCCAGGACAGCAGGTGACTGCGCAAAGGGGGGTAGAATCGTTTGGGCTTTTCTTCTACTTTCATTTCTTATTCTTAAGTTCTCCCGAGGGGTAGTAGTAAAGCATGGGAACATCGACAAACTAGTACAGCGGCTTCTGTGCGGAATGCGGGGTCTGTTTGACAGTGAATGAGGCTACTCTGCAGTCTTTTGACGGTTCCTGCGAGATTGCACCGAAAGTAGGGGTCTCGCTTGCCTCAAGCTGGCTTGTTCAAATGTCCTCTATTTTCATCTGTTTCTTCGACCGAAAGGGAGTTCCCGAGGTTTATCTGGGGTTTCTTCGGCGAAGCAATGTTGTCGTGTCCCTACTGTCGTCCTACCCTTTACTTCAACCGAAGGAAGTAATTCCCAACGCGAACAGTGCCAGCTCAAGAGCTAACCATCAATCAGACGTTGATAAGTGGCGCTCAACGCTGTGGAGGCAGCTTTCTATGGAGCTTGCAGCCTTACATGACGCTGAATGTTGTTGATGATCAGAGCCACCAAGAGCAGAAGCAGCGCCCCCGCCAGGACGGGAATGACGATGAATAAACCCTTGAGCCGCAGCGCAGGGGGAGACGTAACAGCGATCAGAGCGGTCGCGCCTCCTGGGGGGTGTACCTGCACGAAGGACTTGCCCCCCATTTGAGTAGCTCGATCATGAAGGGGTCTTCGAAGTGCAAAAAGAGGGACGCGAACGGTGACTAAAGGGCTTGCATACTTCAGGGTCTCTACCTGCGGATTAAAAAGGGCTGTTCATTGAGAAGCCGGGTTGTGACTGACAAGGATACCACTGTCGAAGTAACAGAAGGGGTTCTTCAATCCATTCGTCGTCATGCCTTGCAGCAACACTCCTTAAGCAGAATGTTGGAACAAGCGTGCAGAGGAAGTCCTTTTGCTCGGAGACAACTTTCGAATGAGATCTGGAACCTAATACCAAAACAGCCAAGTTGAATATAATCGTGTTCGACGTCAAAAGGCATCGACGGAATGGAGCAATCACACTCATATCAGAACGAGAAAATGTGGCTCAAGGTGCTAGAAATGATGCGAACATAGACATACCAAAGAAACCCGAGAACCTCGCTTTAAAACAAAGTGGGAGACACCCTCAAATGAGTCTTCATACCACTCTTCCGTTGTGCAATTAGAAAGGATAAGTTTATTGATTCAAAAAGCGCCGGTTACCAAGAGAAGCATCAGACTCGGCTGTGGAGGCGCTCAAAACGTTATACAATGTCACCATCAGCCATGTCTGCCATTGCCCCATGCCAGAAAAGATGGTCTCCGTTGTATACAGCAGAGCACCAGCTCAGGAAGCTGAACGGTCAGGCAAACTTTTCGATTCCTCTCGAAAGTCTCAGAATTTCTATCAAACACGTCAGGATCTAATACCCATTCGCCGGCCAAGTCCTCTCGGATGTCAAATGTCAGGCGGGAATGAGAACGAGGTTGTCCTATGAACACACCAGAAGAGTAAGTAAGCTTACCGTGCGTGTAAATTGCATCAACACGACTGCAGTTGCGACTGCCATGCCTGCCTGTACCCAAACATACTTGTTGCTATGGCCCGGGTATGCCAGGCCCCCGGCGTCAAAAGCTTCTGAAGAAGATAAGGGGAACAATTTAAAGCAGGGAACAATCTAAAGCATGAGACAATGACTGTTCAATAATCGTCCTGATATAGCAACTAGACATAAAGCAGTTGTCTGGATCTTTTGTCTGAGATACCGTCTGAAGGGGAAAACAGGGACCTTGTTCCATTCCTACCATGCCATGAGAGGTTCCATGACAATTGAAATTGAGCAGATGGAGAAACTGGGCTGTGCAACATCTCAGCACTCCTACAACAGGTTTGAGAATGAGCTTTCCCTGGAGGAAAGTTCAAGACAAAGAACATTTGATCGCACGTGTTAACGTCAGCTGTTGGAATGTCGTTTCAGACACCTGGAACTTGTAAGTATTCAGTTTTTGGTTCAAGTTTCAAACACCTGAAACGACCCACTTGACTTATCCACATCTGCTTCGGCCTCTTGCGGAAACTTCAAAGCCTACTCTTTGAAACCTGCAACAAGCAAGCGTCGAGCAAGAATGACTCACCAGCAACTGCAATGCCAACGCAAGCCGACAGAACGTGCCCCCCCACTAGGTTTCTCGGCTGCGCGAGCGGCGAGTCGATTGCTCCAAACACCAGAACCGCCGACGCCCCGAAGGAGCCGATTATGAAAACTAGGTGTGTGTGAATCTTCTCATGCAGGATCTCATCTGTTGGGGCGTACCAGGGGACATTGTATGTGAGCACTGCCAACAGAGCGATGCCACAGAATGCAGCTATCCAGGACCAGAATAAAACCCTCAGAGTTGGCCGGGGGGGAAAGAGACCCTCGTTGGCCCCCGTCCACTTTCTCACATACTGCTTGACGGTCCAGTTGAGGGAGAAGCCGGCCTTGCTGTCCGGCGCTTCTGCTGCGCGCAGGTTGGCGAGCGAACGCTTGACACTGTGATAGTGGACCAGCCCCACATGATGAATATTCTGGAGAGCGCGTGGTTTCCAGGATGACCTGCGGCTTCTTGATCCCCGCCGGCTGGCAGGGGCGGCTAGCTTTGAGCTGTCACGTCTCTGTGGCTGTTCAGTTTCAGTATCGGGAGTGCTTACATTCTGCGCAGCTGGCTGAAGGGTGAGCTCAGGAGTGACAGCCTCAGGCGCCATAGAAACAAGAAAGGGGGGGAACTGCCACCAGTAGTACACACGGAAAGTATCAGCCTCAAGAAAGCTTCGATTGCAGTTGTGCGCTCCTACTCAAAGTTGGCGTTCATGTTCAGTTCAATGCCTGTCGTGGTCAAGAGCAAAGCATCGTGAGCGGGGACTACTGGCCATACATAAGAGGCAATCAAGGAAGCGGCTTACTACGTTCCCAATAGAGGTATAATTTCTAGTAGTCCTCAATAATGACACACAAGGCAGAGCAGCAGAAGACTGTGTGTCATTGCTGTTTCAGCTGCATGTGTATGGTTGGACAGGTCACAGAAACAGATGGATGAAGTCTGTGTCTACACCACTCTTGCTGAATTTGTTGCAGGTTCAAGCGGCGCCAAGCTGAAGGAAACAGGTGCAATGCATCATCCGTCATAGGCTGTCACCCTCCCTGCATTGCATTGCCTTGAAAGACGCTCCTGCAGGTGCACTAGAGCAGACGTCGCCTCCATTTCCTCCAAGATGTAAAGCACGTATTGCACTGTGCAATGCACTGTGCATGCAGGCTTCACTTCAGTGTAGTCTGTGTGTACAGTGTAGCCTACTACCGGTAGTACAGTCTACAGAGTACGGTACCTAGCTGCAGGCCCTCCTGTGCATTTAATGCACATGTGGCCATTCGAGATTGTGAAGGGACTGGGGGGTGCGGACGCCCCCGAAACATTATACGAGCGTCCCCCCAGGAAATTTCGCAACTTCCTCTTTCCCACAGCGGTTTTGAGCCGTCGATGGCAGGGCGGACTTCCAGACCTCGGCATTCAGAGCATGCCACGTCAGAACAACACCATCCAGCATCGAGGGTCTTGCACCGTGGATGCTCCTGACTCGACGGCTGTAGACATGTATCTTCACATTGAACTGGCGACGGCTCCCTCGCTCTAGATGCTGGACCCTGGTGCATGATGAGCACCCAGGCAGCCACACACACGCAGGAAAAAATGGCGATAGCGATGGTTTGCGTCCTCGTCTAGCGCATGCTGGTGGCCTTGGTGGTTAGGGTGACTGGTTATGAGTAGCACTTAAGGTGAACCCACCCTTTCATTGTAGTAGTAGGCGTTGCACCATGGGGGGTAAGTCGGGGAACAAGAAGAAGAAGCCAAGCCCTTCTCAGGCGGCTAAGGCGGCGGAGAAGAATGCGGCACCGGCGGCTGCTGAGCAGCCCGAAGACAATCCGGAGAAGGTACGTATGCCAGCAGAAGTTTTGACACGCATAGACAATATTCAGAGTGCTGTCTAGAGCTGATGCTGACAGCATTGTACATTGGGGTTTGTGTCTGAAGCAACGAAAGTATGTGGTGGCACTATCATCAGCGTTGTGAGAGAGCTGTAGCAAACAATGTGGTATGGGAGTGCATCTTGGTTTAATGAAGCTCTGCAAGGGGGAAGAGTAGCCCCGCCACGGTAATGACAAATGGATGCTAGACTTAGTCAAAAGGGTCCATTTGTTGAGCTTTGAGAACAATGCCAGGTCCGGTGGAAGCCGGTGCAATACTCCCCAGTGTCAATAAGTGTACTCTTGTCGCGGAGCCTCAGCTGATACTTGGTTTCGAGTTGGAGAGGGGATGTCAAACATCCTTGGGGTCAATGAAAGGGTTAGAAGCTGGTAATGGTGACGCAAACCGTGGTGCGTCATCCTTGGCATGAGCAGTTTTCTTACCGGTTCTGTCACTGTGGCGCTTCAGCTACCCTTTGACCGGCTGCCGATACTTACTTTTGGTAAAGGATGTTGAAGTTGGAAAAGCATTAACTCACACCAGTCGTGCCCCTCCATTTATCAAGTCCTTGATAGCACAGTGTCATAGCGCCAGCGTACTCTCACAAGCAAACACGCTCAAAACAAGGGCACCTCAAGTGCCAGAAGTCCCTGCTCCTCGAATGGCAGCTGATGTGTAGCACGTCCCCAGAGTTGCATTTCAGTGCATTTTTCGAACAATCACTGTTGCTCACAAAAGGCGCCTGGCTTGGGAGACCGAACCTTTCACACTTGTGCACGCCACTCGAACGCTCCCCTTCTGATACTTTGCTTTCTCCTTCAGGTCATCATTGACCGTGCCCGGGCCCTCCGTGAGCAGGCAAACACCCTTTTCAAGTCCAAGGAGTACCAAAAGGCACTCGACTTTTACGACCAGGCGATCGCTCTCCTTCCGGGGGGTCACTCGGACCGCGCGGTTCTGCACAGCAATAAGGCTGCGGTGCTCCTGTCGCTGCAACCCCCCTCCTATGTTGATGCTCTAGAGGAGTGCAACAATGCGCTAACAATCCAGCCGCGGCACATACGCGCGCTCCTGCGCAGGGCGCGCGCGTTTGAGGCGCTCGGGAAGTTTAAGGAGGCGCAGGCGGACCTCGACCTCCTGCTTTCGGTAAGGAAGGGGGGCGCAAGCTTGGGGTTGGCTGTCAGTTGGTGCATTGCTATGGCGAGGCTCCAGTGTTTAGGAGGTTTTTTTTTATTGTGGGTTTAGGCACCAATGAAAAGTGGTGAAGAGAGGCTTATCGATTATGATCTTTGAGAACATACGATTTTATCCAGGTGCACGTGTTCTGTCATGTCTTCAATTTGAGAAGGCGGTGCTCTATGGGTTTCCTGTTGTCAACTCGCGAGAAGGGCTTTTGAGGGGTAGCATGGGCAGGGGTCGGTGATTGCGGTTCCCGGAGTAAGGCAGTGGCGGTGACTGGAGGATGTCAGTGGAGAATCGTTCTGGAGGAGTTCGCGTCACTGTCAAAGAACAGCCCCAGATGGATGCCCTACAGGAGCTCATTCTCATCAGCTTCTCGCAGCCAAACCTGGCCAAGAGTATGTCCAAGAGCTGTGGCTGTCTTCAGGTGCTGGGAAGCCTCTTCTAGTCCTCAGAAGCCTATTTGTCACTCAGTTTCATGAACAGCTACTGTCAACAGGCAGCCAAATTAGAACATACGTCGACAACTAAGCGGTCCTTGCAGGACATCCGTACTGAGTTTCTTCTTTAGCAAGAGAAGGGGTCTTTCTATTCTACTAATTTTGTACGAGCAGTTCCCCTACCACTTGGTATGGGTTTCTCAAATTCGCAGAGCACTGTAGAACCTGGTCTAATTCCTTCCTGGATTTCCAAACTCACTGTTTTTGAAGTGGAGGAGTCTTGGTGACTCATGCTTGGACCTTCGCTGCAGACGGATCCTGCGAGCGAGGACGCCAAGCAGCTGCAGGAGACGGTCAAGTCGCAGATGAACAAGCCGAAGGCGCCTCCCAGTTCCGTGGCCGGCCGTAAGAGCGCGACCTCATCCCCTCTTTCGTCTCCGGGTGCTGATGCTGGCCGAGCGATGCCCTCGCTTCCAGAGCGGAAAGCGAAGCGGAAGTCGACGGAGGCGGACGGGGCCGCACCTGCGGAAGTAGCGAAGGCGCCGAAACTCAAGGCGTCGGAAGTGCCGGTTCCGAAGGAGTTGGTGGAACTGATCCCGGAAGTGAAGGCGGCGATCGAGGAAAACGAGCGGCTTCTGGAGGAGGAGAAACGGAAGATTGCGGAGAACGCGGGGGCGGCCGCGGCAGCCGCGCCGCAGGAGGGGGCGAAACCGGAGGGGGGGGAAACGAAGACGGTGAAGCGGACGGTGAAGGTCGTGCGGAAGAAGAAGCTCGACCGGCCGGCCATTCCGCTGAAGCTGGTTTACCAGGGGCACGACATTCGGAAGACGGAGCTGCCGGCGAACGGGGGGTTGAAGACGCTGCGGGAGGTGGTGCAGAAACGGTACCCCGGGAGCAAGGCCGTTTTGGTGAAGTACCAGGACGAGGACGGGGACTGGATCACGATCACGAGCAACGAGGAGCTGCGGGGCGCGCTAGAGCTCTGCGGGTACGCAGGCAAATCGGCAGACGCGAAAAATCCGGAAGAGGGGGCGAAGAAGGGGCCGGTGAGGCTGGAGATCACGGAGGTTCCGGAAGAGCAGGAGCCGGCGGTGGAAGAGGGAGGGGAGGATGACGTGGCAGGTAATGCACTGCCCTTAGTCGGGTTCAACCCCTGTACTTCGAACCTTAGTACTCTCTCTGAGTGCTACTATTCTCGTATGGGATAGGCCGTTTGACCTAAGGAGATTGTGCTGTTTCCGGTCCATGTGGCTTCCTGCGTGAGAAGGGGTGAAATGCTTGATTCGAATCACGCCGGCCTTTCTTCGTGAAGAGTTCCTTGATCAGTTTCAATTGCAAACCCACCGCGTGACGCTCAGACATGGTGCGCTGGTTTTCTTACCTTAATATTTCCAATATGGAAGTCTGGAGATGACGTCCTACCTAGACTGCTGGCGTCCAATCCTGAAAGCCTAACACCGACGGATTCATTCGCGGCAGATTATGAGGAGGAAGAAGTTGAGGAAGAGATCGAGGAGGAGGTCGCTGAGGAGGCGCCAAGTGGCGCTGCGCCGAAGGCGGAGCAGGAGGAGGGGGCGGCGATCCAGGAGGACTTTTTGTACCACCTCTCGTTGGCGGTGAAACACAAGCTGGGTAAGCCAGGGGTGCCAGCTTGGGTTTTTATCCTAGTGCTTGTCACCGGAATGGAGATCAGCGGCCTCATACGGGACCAACGGACAAGGCCAACTTTGCGAGTCGTAGCAGCTTGAATGTAATTACCAGAATCATAGGTTTTAAACTGCTGGCCAACCCATTTCGTGAGAGTGACCAGTGCCGCAATCGAGCTCTCCAACCACGTGCTCTTCTTGTGATAGGCAACTAGGGAAGGGTGGCCGCAGATTGTTCAAGGCGCGGCAAGGTCCTGCAGAGTACGTACGAGAAGCGTTTCTAATTCAGTGGAGGAGAACAGTAGAACGAGAGAACCGCCTCTGTACGACAAGCTTGACAGCTCCTCGCCAATATCGTGCCTGAAGTCCGCTGACGGCATTTCGGTTGCCGTTCCAGGCATGACGTTGGACTACAACCCGCACGACGCGTTCCACCAGGGCCATCAGCCCCTGCTGCAAGCCATTGACGAAACGCTCCAGTCTGACGAGGCTGTGCCATATTACGAGCAGGCGGTTGCGCACTACAAGGAAGTGGTGAGTTTGCGGGTATGCTGAGGCTTGTTTCCTTCCGTCTTGTAGATAGGGTTGGTACGTCCTACAAAGATCAGAAGACTGGTTCTGAGATGTATGACCGTTCAATTCAAGTTGCAAACGAGGGTCCGCCAGTTGCGGGGCTATGTGCCTTTCACAATATCGCAGTTTTTTTGGGCCAATCATTTATGATACATTGGTACTCTAGGACCGTTCATTCACCATTTCAGTGTTTTGTCTTTTCTTTCACCACCCCATTGCTAGGTCTACCAACCACCTCTCATGTCAGCAGGTTGTCTGTTCAGTTTCAGGTCGAGAATCGAAGATTTCAACGGCTGTCGTACCTAGGCCTACTCCCTGGCTCCAAACAAGGGTTCAGTCTAGCATAGATTCCCGGGGGTCCATGGCTAATTCGTGGCTCGCTTCTGCCCCCAGATCGCGGGCGGGTACATGCAGTGGGGCAACATCCACCAACTTTCAATGACGCTTTTTTTGGTCAAGGGGGTTTTTGACTGATTAACAACCACTGGTTAACAATCTCCGGGAAAAACCGTGGCTCGTTTCTCCCCCCAGATCGCGGGCGGGTACATGCAGTGGGGCAACATCCACAAGCTGCTGGCGGACAAGGTGCTGACGGAGGCGGGCCGCGTGGGCGACAAGCAGGAAAAGCTGAAGCTGCTGCTCAGGCGGCGCGACGAGATCCAGAGCCAGTACAACGAGGCGCACAAGATGTTCCAGCAGGCCAACGCCATCGCGCCGGACCTCGTCGAGGTGCGTTTATTTCTTTCTTCTTGGTTATTTCCTTTTGTGGTACAACCTTCTCGAGATTGCCATTCTCGTATTATATGTATGTAAGTAAAGTTATCGGACCTTTTCAAGCGTCAGTACAACGAGGCCCACAAGATGTTCCAGCAGGCCAACGCGACCGCGCCGGACCTCGTCGAGGTGTGTTCTCAATAATGGCCTCAGATTTCAAGGTTCTAGAAGTATTGGATTCTGGTGTCAAGAGTGTTAGGGTTTATTTTCCTTTTGATCCACTTCGACGTTTCGAAAATTGGTTCATACTGGTGTCCGCCTCACGCGCCAGTGCAACGGCCCAGAAGGTGTTTCAGCAGGCTCTGGTATTCGCGCCGGACCTCCTCGAGGTGGGGCACAGGTTCTTCTGTTGTTTCCTTCTTCAGGTCCGCATAATCCCGTCGATATGTCTTGACGCTTCGAACTTTGGTTTTGTGTCTCTTTTCTTTCACGAGCCAGTACGAGGACGCGCCCAACATTATCTAGCTGGTATTGTTGCCATCTTAATTGCGCCGTCTGTTTCTTATGTTATCACGGTCTCTGCTCTTTCTCAGGTGACAAAATGCTGTCTCTGACCGGCTCTGTTATCCGAGACAAGATATTTCAGCATCGGTATTCGTCTGCTTCAACGTCTGCAGTGTTTTGCGTCTCTTTCTCCAATCTGAATCTCTCTGAACTTTTTTGTACCTTGTGGCCATTATTCAGGCGACCTCTCTGTAGGTGTACAATGTTGTATCTCTCAGCTATACATGCATCTCGGAACTCTTTCTCATCTCAGTTCGCCGTCTTCCCTTTTCCAGGCGACCTCTCTGCTGGTGCAAAACCTGTCGTTTACGAGCAAGCCACACTTTTCATATGCAAACCTGTCGATTACGAGCAAGCCACACCTTTCATATGCAAAGCTGTCGATGCATCTCATGCGTTGCCTTCTTCTTTTCAAAATCCTCGGAGCATCTCTCCTTCAAGATCTCCCATAATCTGGAGGTTTTTCTTATCCTGATTTGCGAATCCCCTTCTTTCAGGCGACCTCTCTGCTGGTGCACAACCTGTTGGACATGGCCAAGCCGCACCTGTTGTATGCGGAGCTGTCGGTTTATTCTACTCGTTGCCTCTTCCTTTCCATACCATATTCGCAGCATCTCTCCAATAAATTCATACATCACCTGGAGGTTTATCTTATCTTAACTTGCAAGTCCTTCTTCCAGGCGACCTCTCGGCCGGTGCACAGGTCCGTTAGATATAGCCAATTAGCACCAAGCCTTTGTGGGGGATTGTGGGTGCCCCCTTTTGTCCTTGAATTAGTGCTCTGGCATACGTTTACTTTATAGTCCTCTGAGTTTGATCCGCCCTTTTGTGCAGGCGACTTCTCTGCTGGTGCACAACCCGTTGGACATGGCCAAGACGCACCTGTTGTATGCGGAGCTGTGCTGTTGATGCATCTTTTTTAAACCCTCTGGGCATCACTCCGTTGTGTTTCCAAGCAACCCCAAGAGCTTTTTCTTATCTTATTCGCGGTCTCCCTTCTTTCAGGCGACCTCTCTGCTGGTGCACAACCTGTTGGATATGAACAAGACGCACCTATTGCATGTGGAGGTGTCGCTCCATCTCCCGCGTTCCGCATTCTGTTCTTTGACCTCTTTCCGTTCAATCATTAGACAATCTGGAGGCTTTTTTAATCTTGATTTACCGTTTCCCTTCTTGCAGGCGACCTCTCTGCTGGTGCACAACCTGCTGGACATGGCCAAGACGCACCTGTTGTATGCGGAGCTGTCGGTACCGGACCTGACCCTCTGGAACAGCACACAGGTCTTCAAGCTCGTGGGCAATGCGATCGGCATCCTCAGCGAGCCAATCAGGGTGAGACACGTGGACATGGAAGAAGCGGTCTCACCCAGACTTGGCAACGTTGATGTGCTGGCAATCGAATGGTCGCAAGGATTGGTCTGAATAAGACGATCCCGTTTTCACTTACAATCTGTCGCTAAAAATATCAGATCATTGTCCTCGCAGAATCTTTCGGATGATTGTCAGAGGTTTTCTTAAGGGCGTTACAGTATCTTGTGATGCACCAGATGATGTTTCCGCGTTCACAAATGGGCTCCAAAAGTTGGTCGTAATAGAACTACAGCCGTTGGATACGAGTCTTGAACGGCCCGGATTTGCAATTCAGCTCAGGCGGTCGAATCTGACAAACAGTCGATGAATCGTTTCCTGCTCGCCATAAGCTCTTGCAATGTAAATTACGTCCTTACATCCTGCCGTCGTCCAAGTCTGGTAATTTTGACTACCTTGTTACTCCCCCTACTGAGTAGTTCATAAGTCAACACACAAGTTAGTCCGAGTTGACAGCTCATTCCAATTGTTCAGGACGCGGTTCTCTTTTCGCTTGTCTTGCTTTCTCTGAAATCTACGCGATCCCTCTTATTCTCTTGCAGAAATTGGAGATCCAGATTGCGGAGGACGAGGAGAGTCTAGCCACCGAGGAGAAGGCGCGCAATGCGAAGCTGGCGGAGGCGGGCGAGTCGCTGACGGAGGAGGAGAAGAAGGAACTAGACCAGCGGGTCGAGGAGCTGCGCTACTTCGTGGCGCTGGCCAAGGAGCGCCGCACGCAGCTCAAGCTGACCATGGCGGAGATCCTGCTGGAGCAGTCGTCGTTCGAGGTGAGGGGGGTGGAATTTGCCTCAATTGTGGGGGGTGGGAAGAGCTCGTATTTCGTAGGGGGATACTGGGTAGTGCATTTTTGAGAGGGGGGGAGGTGTTTGTGACGGCTTTGTAGCTCAAGCTGACCATGGCGGAGATCCTGCTGGAGCAGTCGTCGTTCGAGGTGAGGGGGTGGAAACGGCACTGGATCCGGGGGGTGGAATGTAGTTTCCTTTTAGGGGGGCTGAAATTTCGGGATCTTGGTAGGGGACATTGGGCAGTGGGTGACTTTGAGGTGGAAGGAGAGTTTTGGCAGCGAAAGAAGGCAGCTCCAGATGACAATGGGTGAAATTCTGCTGGAGCAGTCGTTGTTCGAGGTGAGGGGGTGAAAATGGCAGTAGATTCGGGGGGGTGAAAACATCCAGAGGGGGTTACTGGGCACTTGGTTTTGGGGGTTGAAAGCTTAATAGCTAACGCAGCTTAAGCTGTGTAGGACGGAGATCCTGCGGAAGCAGTCGAGGTGAAGGGGTAAATTAGCAGTCGATTCGGGGGAGTGGGAGAGGAGTCACTTTTCGGGGGGCAATTGGGCAGTAGGGTATTTCCGAGGGGGAGAGGGGTTTCCGATCGCTGATGCCGCACAAGCTGAACATGTTGGCTTTTTTGAAGATCGCTGGTCACGATGTCTGACGCACCACCTGCCCATATCCGTCTGGGCACTACGTCATTATGATGCTCATCTTGCTCACTTCCAGTGGGGCCGCAGTACAAGACAGAAAAGCTCACGTGGGGCTAGACGTTAAGAATGCTTGGAAATCCTTCCGGAGCGCTGATTACTGCTCGTAGTCCTATGCACGATACGACGTCAACATGAGCTCACGTTGCTTCCGTTTCCGACTTGCAGTACAAGACTGGAAAGCCCACGTGGGTCCAGACGCTGGAGAACGCGTGGGAGCGCTTCCGGAGCACCGAGTGCAACATCCTAGTTGTCATGGCCGTGCTTCTGCCGAACCACGAGTGGATCAAGCAGCAACTAGAGAAGGCCAAAACGCCCGCGGCGCCTGCGGTTGAGGACAAGAAGGACGAAGCTGCGAAGGGCTCGGGAGATGCTGCGCCGGGCAGCAGCGAGGGGGCGGAGGAGGGGTCGGGGGGACCTACCGAGGAGAAGCACGAGAACGGGGCGGTTGAGAAGGGGGAGGAGAAAAGTGTGCCGGAGAAAGGGGAAGAAGCGCATGCCAACGGGGGGTTAGAGAGCTCCGAGCAGAAGGCGAATGGAGAAGGGTCGGCGAGCAAGAAAAAGAAGAATAAGAAGCAGGGTGCGAAGTGAGGGGCTTGTCAGGGCGGCGCTTTTGGTCGGAAATCGAGTTGCTCGGGGGTGCTTGGTCGCCATTCGTTTTGTCTCAGAAGTGGGCTGGTTTTCGCGGATAGAAAGGGTCGTCGAATTTGCTGCAGTACGTTATGATTGGTTCTTGAAGTTTCAACCGCAGCGTGACCTGCCGCATCGAGGGGAAAATAGCATGTCTTCAGTCGGATCCTGTTGACGATGTCTGAGTATACCTCAGTCAATGTGCTTTCGTAACAAAGTTTTGCTCAAGAACTTTGGCCCAAGCTTTGAGCTATTCAGGATCTAGTGCACCAAGCTTCTGTGAGTCCATGCATGGTTGCTTGATTGGTTGCGGGCGTGCAAAATCCGAAATCTGGCGTGCTCATGTGACAGTGCGAGAAAGTTGATTGATCGGTTTGTCGTTGACAATTTGAGGTCATCTATATTAGAATGGACTGCCATCATGTTCAGCATGACGGTCCAGCTCCGAAGATTCATGGTTACTAACCTTGGTCACAATTGGCGATCTCAATGGGAGGCGGTTTAACTTGATTCTCTTCATATCAGTGATGTATCATGCAGCATGCTTGCATTTCAACTATAGCTTGCATGAAGAGTGGCATGTGCATGGTTAGAAACCCGAAGGATGGAACAAGCGATCATGTGTTGCAGATGCATGCGGCAATACATGATGCAATCGATCTTCGGTGTTTTCGCCAGTAACTGAAGTGGGCACAGGTTACCTCATGGCATACGTGTTACACATGCGATTTGTGTTCTTTTTGCTTTTTCATGAAGGCTGCATGGAGTTATAGTTTGTGCATGTGCTCCGCCTGTCAGTCGCAATCGCCTCTAGTACGGTTGCCAAGCTCCGACATCCTCAGTCCTCCTTAGTATGCCTCGTCTTCTTCTCTGTAGTGGCAAATCGGGTAGAATGAATCACTTAACCGTCGGTCACTCGAAATCAACAAACACTACTAGTAGGTTTGAAAAAGGCGAGCCCTTGGCTGCTCAATTGCAAAGCAGAGTGTTGTTATCAGACTATATGTTCGAAGCAAACCCGTTCAGTATGTGAAATCTGAGATATAACTTACGTTACTCATCGCCTCACACAAGCTGCTTGTTTGAAAACGTTAGGGCCGCATCTACTCGATCATCGATGTGAACTGCCTTCAACTTTCAAATAGTGGATCTGAGCTAGTCTGTTGCTGGGATCGTCTAGATGTAAGATCTTAAAAGCTATTCTAATCTTGATTACGATACAAAAGAGTGCTTGCTTCTTCTGATGCTTGTCACAGCTGTTGATCCAGGTCAAGTATCTTCCCGTACGTTATCACCGTGGCCCCTGGGATAGTTCTAACCTGAGAGCAAAGCTAAGGCTTGCCTAGAGCAGGAAATCACACCCAACCAAGCTTGATCAGGAACAGCCTAAGTGCCTTCTACTAGGCCAGACTGGTTGAATGCTCATTAACACCCGTTCAGTGGCTTTGATTATGAGCAAAACCTTCCTGTGTTGTAATTAGGAAGACGGAGCTGGCCCAAACAGCACTGTGTCCACGCAAGGCATCAGCCAAGACAGATGCTTTGCTCGTTTCGGGTGCAGACGAAGTTCCCGATCCAACACCCAGTGGTTCCTGTTCGCCAATGACACGTCCAAGATTATTTTGACGGTCTTCACTTTTGGCTCTCCATATGCGTCAGTCTCTGGCAAAGCCTCTCCAATGCAATACACTCGGAGTATGTCAGTCTTTGGTACCCGTTTCTCCGCCCCAGGTGCAAATGGTTGGTTGTCGAAGTACAGCTGACGGTTGGCGCAGTTCTCAATCGTCACTTCGGTGACGGGCCGTGGACGGGCCAATCAAATAGAAACAATGTAGTTTGCTGCAGTTCACGCGTTTCTAATTTGGTGTCGCATTAGCAGATGATTAAACTTGAGAATCTTGCCCTGAAAGCTGAGCTGAGCTCTAGCAGATCAAGCTAGTGCGAGCAGAAGCCTGAAACAAACGAAAGTTGAACAAACGCAGCTAGTGAAGTAGGTAGCTGTGAAGTGCAGATTGCACTGCAACTACCTATGATGATGACCGTGACCGTCCTCCTGCCTCAGTGCATCCCCACTTTCGTCGACCCTGGCATGCAGAGCCGTACGATGATACGTGTTGTCTGACTCGGCATTCAATGGACGGCCAGGAACCAGGTCCGTACCACGTGAACCATCTGACAACTGGCATGGAAGAGTAAGTTGGATGCATGTTGCATCACATAGGTTTGCGGAGGGTATCGGTGGGGGTTTAACCTGAGACCGGTTCAGTCACCGGAGTGCTTTTGCCCAGCTTTGACCGATTCCCGGGAGGATTCACCGGCTGCTTTTGTTTTGCCCCGGGGTTTCGCTGGTCAATGCATCATTCAGCGCGCGCTAGCATTCTTTTCTGAAAGTGCAATGCTGAGCTGGTTTGCGAAATATCGTGTCTTGCTAGCAGCTACATGGTCGTCTCACTTTCCAGCTACACGGGTGACGGAACGCGGGTTTGGGTGGGGCGTTTGTCATGAACTTTCTGCTCGTCAACCTCCTTTCACAAATTCAGAAAAGTTTCATTCCATCTTCGAAGGAGAAGCTTGCAGTCGCATTGAAAGTAAGCGCAGGATTGCGTCCAATTGAGTTCAAGCTCACAACGTTGCCCTTCCGCACCTGACAGAATGGCCGCCGCAGAGAATGGCACAGCAACTGCCGCCACCTCATCAGAAAACAACCACTCTCCCCGCTCTATCCTGGCAGCAGTGGACCCGTCCGAAGAATCTTCGTACGCTTTCAACTGGTATCTGGACAACATCGCACGTCCGGAAGACAAAGTAACCACACTGTCTGTAGAGGAGGTTTCGGACTTCAGCTTCTTCCTGAAACCAGAGGACATCGATGAGTTGGAGAACCAGAGGCGGGAGGAAGTCCAGAAGCTGCTGGCAAATTTTTCTGAGAAGGCAAAGGAAAAGGGGGTGAGCATAGCTTATCAGCAGTTCCTGTTGGCTCATTGCACCACCAATTGTGGCTTTTGAGGGTTTTTGGTATTTGCACCACTTCTATTGGGGCGGAACAAAACTTGGTTGTATTTGGTTCAAAATTGAGTTGCTGTTGTTTCATGATTGCTGCACCACCAAGAGTGAAGTTTTACAGGTTTTTTACGAATGCTCCAATTCAGAATATAAAACCAGAGAAGTTTTTCTTTAAGCTGCATTTGACCAGTTCATTGTTGTGCGCATTACTAAACAGCTGCACAGACCAATGCACCTTTTTCTGAAAGTTTTCGCTGAGCTGCAGTTTCGTGTCTCTCAAAAGACCAAGCTGCTATAAGTGAACGACAGCTAAACCTCTGGTCTGGTGAACATTGGTTTCTCATTGGCAATCTAGATGCAATAGAAGAAGACCATTCAACTTTTTCGAACATATGTTGATCAAAGACCGCACTGATAAGAATCGCAGAAACTCAACAGCAGCCTTGAAGAGTATTTGAACACCACTAGTTAATCTAATAACTCCATGATTTACAGCTCAAATGAAATATCTTCGTGTATATCTGCCTTGCACTTTGCAAACCGTCCACCTGAGAGTAACGAAAATTTCTTTTTATGTGCCTTGAGACAACTTTTTGAGTTTCTAATGTGGTTTGCAACAAGCCCACTTGTTTAATTTTGTCGTTTTAAGACCCGCCCATACTTACATGAAGGTTGCGCCCTAGGTCCTACATCGACTGGTCGCCCTAGATGCTACATCAATTGTTTAGTCTCATATTTCGTCATTCTCAGAATCAGCCTCTAGAATAAGGTATCCCTCACTTTGTATGTCACATCCAAGTACTCTGTGAACATTCTTCTCCTGTACTCAACTCTTGTTCTGTCTGGTCATATTTTGCCATCAAAGGTATTCAAACAAGCTGCATCGTAGCGCATTTCATCCTTTCGGTCTCATCAATTCCAACGTACAAATATTCACTCTTCCTCGCTCTTGTCGCAATGGTCTCCCTGAATGCCTCACTTCTTCTCCTTGCAGGTGACCACTGTTTCCGAGACGGCTGCAGGCGATGCCCGGCAGATCATCATTGAGAAGGCCGAAAAGGATGGCTACGAACTGCTTGTCATGGGTTCCAGGGGACTGGGGGCCATCAAGAGGCAAGTGGGCCATCTTTATGGATTGCTCCTGGTCTTTTTGATTCTGCAAATTGGTTTTTTCATTCGCAAGTTTTGTTGAATAGTCGATCAAGGAAGAGCTATTTGTGTTGAATCGATTGAGAAAGAGCTTATGAAAAGTGCAGTAGTTGCGCAGGAACAATATTTCTTGGGCCTGATTACAGTTTTGGAAAGAGCGGGCTACTCATCTGCTCCAAGTTGGAAACATGCTGCCTGCCACGCCGGCAGAGAACGTGAAGACTAAGTCTTCTTTGTAATCTTCCGCCAGTGGTGAATCGTTTGACCCAAATCTTTCCGATTACAATCGAGGTCCTCAGCGCTTCAAGAAGACCTGCTACATTCGGAGAACTCAGGCAATTTTCTCTAACAGAGCAATTGCCTCATTTGTCATCTTCTCATTTTGAAGCACTTACTACACTGCCCACATCTTCACTGCGAACGTACATTCGAATTGTACTGGTATCTAATTTGGCACTAAACTGCTCAACTTGTAATACTGGACGGGTGTGGAGTGAAAAAGGGGTTTAGGCTGGGCACAGATGCGGACCGGCTATATACAATGGTTGAGGTGGCTTCGTTCTCACTATATTCTGAGCTTATCAGGATTATTCTAGAAAGATATTCCAACTTTTCTCCACACCAATCGTCCAGGTCACATTGTGGCTGTTGAAGTTTTCCTTCCACAAGATCATCCTCCGTGCACCGCTTGTGAATCTTGCCTGGCCCTCTTTACTTCCCCATCTGCGGTGCTCTTTTGTAAACTTTTCGTGCTTGGTTGACTCACCCTTTTGTCGTTTTTTTCTCATATCACCCGCGATGAGGATGAACGCCCCCTCCCCAGCAGGACTGGCTTGTTCTTGCCTACAAAGTCTTCGAATTTCAATTCAACGCTAGCGACAAAAACACTTTTGAAATGACGACCCCGTTCCAAGAGTGAGCACCTCTCTTTGGGACCGTCCTGTAAAGCATCTCAGGCTTAGAGCTCACCAACCAAGTCTCATTCACACCATCAGATGATTCTCACAGCCCTTAATTCATGCCAACCCCGGCTCTAATCTTCAGCAGGACCTGTATGGACAGAGCGTGTCGCAGGTCCGACAAACACATCTACACGTCCAGCTCGTCGGGAGAATAGGCTATCCCACGAAGAACTCATTCACACCGATTCCCTCTCGGTTTGCAGGGCAGTCCAGTACAGTCCAGTACAGCTTCTGTGAATGGAATCTCGATTAAGGGCAACTGTCGTCGAAGCTCAAAATCTGGTCATCCGCTTCCAGAACGGTCTCATGTAAGGGCTAACTGCCATCAAGTGTAAAATGAGCCCATTCACACCGATTCCCCGTCGGCTTGCAGGGCGTTTTCTGGGCACTGTCTAGCACTGAATTCGCCTAAGGCCAACTGACGTCAAATCTGAAGAAGAATTCCCCCGCTCCCACTGACCTACCCAGAACGAGCTCATTCACACCGGCCCCCCCTTTGCAGGACGTTCCTGGGCAGTGTGTCCGACTACTGCCTTCACCAGGCGTCGTGCCCCACTCTAGTTGTCCGCAAGAAAGCACTTGACGGCGTCCCAAAGCAGGCGGACGGCCCCCGCAAGGTCGCCGTAGCGGTCGACGATTCCGAAGGATCGGCGTACTCGTTCGACTGGGCTTTGAAGAACGTCGCGCGGCCGGGGGATCTGGTGCTGGCAATCCACATCCGCTCGCCCGCGTATCTGCGCTACCCCGTGGCAGGTGAGGGGTTGAGGAAGCAGTTAGGTGTGGGTTAGGGTGGGTTTGGAGGGGTTCACGGAGACTATTTTGCGGGTGGGGGACCTGGTGCTGGCCATCTATATCCGCTCGCCCGCGTATCTGCGCTACCCCGTGGCAGGTAAGGGGTTTAAGATTGCGGTGAAGGATGTCGTTGATTGTGGTTAGGAGGTTTTTGGAGGGGTTTTGAATGAAAGTCGCGCACGTGGAGGATCTGTGCTGGCCATCCATGTCCGCTTGCCCGCGTGTTTGTCGCAGGTGAGGGGTCAAAGACAAGGTTAAGGGGTTAATCTGGTTAAGGGGTTAAGGAAAATGAGATGCTGCCTCTGGGGGTAGATTGTTAAGTTAGATATCTGGCGAAGTGGTAGGGGCTTTGAAAGATAGGCTGATCGATGGGTGCGGGAAGGGACTCTGTGAGCGATACCGTTGTTTGGATTTCTCGACATTCAGTGTTCTTTGGATCTTACGGCGGCCGCCTTCAACTCGTGGATCCCTCCTTTCTCCAGTGAGTATAGAAGTCATACTCAGCCTCTTTTTCTGACGATCAGGGGATTAGGAAGCGTCTCGTGATTCCAATCCGTTTCTAGTACAGGATGCGGAATACCCGTGCCCCCTCCCGATGTTGACACTCCTCGTGAGTGCCCAGATTCCAATTTCATTCTGAGGTTTACCACCAACATTGAAAACATCACAGTTGGAGAGGTTTCTTTCGCTTGCTGTCTGAACGACTCTTCCCAACGTCCTTGCTCGTTTCGAAGCAGCCCCTATTACTCCGCATTTCCGGTCAGCTTCCGGTCAATACCGGTCGGCTGTGCGCTTTTGGCGAGTCCAGTCATACGGGACCCGTTTCTTGCAGCCGGATATTCCCTCCCGCCCCCTCCTCTTCGAACTTCGCGTGAGTTGTCCGGCAGTCGTACTCAGTTACGAAGTCGGTTATGTACTTGGTCAACACTTGGTTGTACATTCGGTTTTAACTGGGTTATGTACTCGGTTATGTCATGGGTTACGTACTCTATTATGTGCAGGCTTATATCCTCCATTATGCTCTCAAGCATTTTTTCGCACATTTTCTGCTCATCACAAACAAAGGGGTAGTGCCTTAGGGTGTTTACGACTTCCTAGAAAACCTGTCTCCTATCATTTGTTCAAGTCAACTGGTTGGACAGACCTGGGCGATTTGTTACGAGTGTTTCCTGTGCTTGAGCTGCTCCTTACTCTCAGATTCGTCCTTCGTAGATCCGCCAGTGTTGCCGCGCTTTCCAACCGCAGCCACTTGCTCCCTCGAAAGCGAAGATGTTGAGTCTCTTCCTCCACTGCATGAAAGTTCCTTTCAAAGGGAATCTCTCGGGCGGGAATATTTGGCTCCATCGCACAGTCCTCACCTTTCTTTTTGATTATGTGTTTGAAAAAAGTCCTGTTGACAGGCACATAGCTGTCCATGTCCTAGCTGACCTTGTCCGTGCGCTCCGCTTTCGAAAGATGCCCACTGATATCGGCCGCCGAGTCTTTCTTGAAGCCGCTCATTCGTCTTTTTCCTTCGTGTCGCCTAAAGAGATCGTCACCGATTTTATTCGACAATTAGACCAGCGACAACCCGCCCGCTTTCCCCTGTCCTCCGTTTTGTCTCTGCCAACGACTCTCACAAGTTTCAAAGATAACTTTCAAGCAGAACAATAGTTGAGATTTACCCTCATCTTTGGACAATCTCGTCCCAGTGGCCTTTCCTTCTCCTTTCCGTTCCGCCTCTAGTGACGCCCATCGTTCCTGGTCACCATTTTCTGGGGAAGCCGCTCACTTCTGTTCCTTCTTTTCTCTGTTCGCGATTTGCTGGTGCTATGCTCGCCCATCGTCCGCTCAGAATCGAGCTCTCCTCTTTACGTATAGCCTCCACTGACTCCTGTCATTTCTGAGATTCCTTGATTCTGATCCTTTCATTCCTTCTACTGATCTTGGTCGTCTGTATTTTCTCGCAGAGATGGGCATGGGCGAGTACTACATGCCGCCTGACGTCATCGCTGACATGGAGAAGTCGTCAGCAGAGCAGGCCGAGCAGCTCGTCCGCAAGTTTGTCAAGCGGGCCGTGCACGAGTACAAGGTAAAACCCTCAGACCCACAGGTTTGCTTAACCCTGCAACTCTAGTTTTGTTAGCAAAGCAAGCTCCGCCAAGCGCACCGTGCACCAGTACAAGGTAAACCCTCAAACCCAAAGTTTGCTTGACCCTGAAACAGGCCAAAAACCCTGTAACCCTGTCAGTGAATGCCTACGAATACAGGGTGAAAATCTCGAAAAAGGTCTGCTTAACCCTAGTGTAAGTGCGTAAGCTTGTTATCAGGAGAGTACGCTTAGACAGCTCACCAAATCGTCGTCAAGCGCGCCGTGCACAACTATGGTACAAGGTGAAGCCCTAAACCCACTAAGTTTTTTAACCCTCAATTCGTATTGTCGTCAGCCTGGAGCAACTCTGGGCGGCGTTCGAAAAAATGTCAGGTGATCACCCAAACAGTACATCACAAGGACCCCCAATTTCCTGTGTGTATGAAACGTAGCAAATGGTGGTGTTGAGCTCGAGTATCCCATGAATGCAGCCCTGTGAATCTTTTCTCACAGATGAAGTGCAAGGACTACGTGCTCCTCCATCGCGTATGCAACTGCCGTCCCCTCATTCACTCGCCAGAAACTGCGTGATAGTGCAAAGATTGCATTTGTGAAGCTCTTTCGTTCAAGATCTGATGAAGCTTTTTGTTTTCTTTCTTTCCGATGAAGTGCGAAAGCTACCTTTCTACACTTGTTTGCCTCGAACACCTCGATCTGCTTGAGGGCAAAGCTTCAGCCACAAACAGAAACTCTTTGACTCCTTGCTTACAGATGAAGTGCGAGGGCTACGTGTTCCACACCTGTTTGTCCTGAAAACCTCTATTTGCTTGAGGGGAAGGCTTCAGCCGCAAATGAAGCTCTCTGATTCCTTAATTGCAGATGAAGTGCGAGGGCTACGTGTTCGCCACTTGTTGTCGTTGAAACCAACATTCACTTGAAGACAAAGCTTCAGCCAGGAATGAAACTCTCTGATTCCTTGCTTACAGATGGAGTGCGAGAGCTACGTCTTCCACACCTCTCTTTCTTTGAAAACCTGTACCTGCTTCAGCCAGGAATCGGAAAACTCGGATATTCTGCTCGCAGATGAAGTGCGAGGGCTATGTCTTCCGCGGCGATGCGCGCGAGCTTTTGGTGGAGGAGACGGAGAAGCTGGGAGCCGCGGTGCTGGTCATGGGCAGCCGGGGACTGGGCGCCATCTCCAGGTAACCGCTGACACTCTCTTTCTATTTCAGCCGTGTCCAGGTAGTTAGCGCATGCTTGGTGTCAAGATCGTGGCTGGATGGTCGCCATCTCCAGGTAAAGCGCTGACACCACCCTTATCTTTTACGACTTTCTTTGAATGGTATTGGCAGATGTAGTGTCAATATCGTGGCGGGTTGGTCGCCGTAACCAGGTGAGCGCTGACACTCCCTATCAGTTTCAGCCGTGTCCAGGTCTTTAGTGCATACCTAGTGTCAAGATCGTGGCTGGTGGGTCGCCCTTTCCAGGTGGGCGCTGATACCACCGTGCCTTTCCCAGCTTCCTGTAACGGCACAGCTTTCGTCAAGTCGTTAAGAGTTGCAATCAGGATTGCTACTGGTTGATCGCAGTCTGCAGATGGACGCTGATAGCACAAGCGTTCTGCATTTCCTCCCTTTTTTTCCATTTAAATACTGAAGTCGGTGGCCGCAATAGCTCTTGACCAATCAAGCGCCTATGACCATTCTAGATTATCGATCGTCCAGTCGCAAAATCCAATTACTCAATCTGTACAGAGGAGGACGCCTCCATTGAAGCCATCCTCGCCTTTTCAGCTTTTGGGGGGTAGGCTGCGGCAGTGGGCTCGTGCTCGGACGTGCAGTATCTCACCAATGATGGAGGGACCTGAGGACGTTTTTAAGCCGTTAAAATTTTGCGAAGCCAAGCACGTTCTCGCGTTCTTTATCCTTCGTTTCAGCGGTTCAAGGAGATGCCACGTTCTCTTAATGTTTGTGACCCTCTTTGCAAACCTCGCTCCACTAACCTTTCTTTCTCGATGAACCCTCTCGCTGACCTTCTTTCTAACCACCTCATTGAGCATCTCGTGGGCGTGAGCGACTACTACCCCCACCACTGTTTCTGACCCACTTTGTGACCCTCTCCTCTTGTTCTGGTACCCTTGCTAACTCAACCTTTATCCTCTTCTAACCCTGTTTCTAACCACCTCGTCAACGTACAATGCGCAGGACCATCCTGAGGAGCATGAGCGACTAATGCGCCCACCACCGCCCGTATTTCATAACCTTCATTCTAACCTTCCTTCTAACACCTTGTTAACCATCACGCAGGACCATCCCATGACCGAGCCCATCTACTGCCCGTACTTCGGTAACCTTCTTTCTAACCCTCCTTCTAACCACCTCATTAACTACCTCGCAGGACCATCCTCGGGAGCGTGAGCGACTACTGCGCTCATCACTGCCCGTGCCCGGTGCTCGTTGTCAAGCAACCCAAGACTGACGTCAGCGCGACGCTGAAGAAGGAAGAGGAGGGGGCTAAGAAGGAAGAGGAAGAGAAGAAGCAAGAATGATCACAGGGCTTCATGGATCGAGCGGGGCTCAATATATCTCTTCTCGATCTTGATTGGGCCTAGGGAAACAAGATATTAACGGTGCTTGAGCGGGCAATACTTGGTCTTGGCAAGAGGTCAGTTTCGAGCTCCTACTGTTCGAAGAGAAGAAGAAAAAGTGTTCACGGGGGTCTCAGGGATCGAGAGGAGCCCAGTCGTCACCTGTTCTACGAAAAGGAACAAGAAGCTGCTATTACTTGTACTAGCTTGGCCAAACTCTGTCTTAGGCAAGTTTCATTTTCGACTTCTTACTGCTTTCGTAATTACATAGAAGGTCTAGGCAGAGGTCAGTCAAGCTGGAGAAAATAATTTGACGTGGCGTTAAATGCATCCGGAGGAAGTACTTGCCCCGAGAGTGAGTCGAATACCTATACTTAGTCAAGTAGAGGTTGCATAGTAAACAACGTTATCGGCGTCATCAGTCCGTCGGGCAATGAAGACTGGACATCAGAATCGGTTTGGAAGCATTCGGGCGAAGGTGGTGTGTCTCCGAGTCGGTGCCCAAGTAGTTGTAACAGACATGTGTTAGCTATAAAGGACCTTATCTTACTGTAGAATACTCCATAAAACGACAGTCACAAAACTTGGCCATTGAAAAGCCAGCCGGCCGGGCTGTAGCGTCATTGTGAGCAAGCAATGATGTATGATGCCTGACACAACATACTCCAGGTTCAAAGCATAGCTAGATGCACCGGGCGTCCGACCAGTGGCAAAAGCTCGATCCAAGCGCCGTGGCGGACAAGGATAGAAACAGAGGGAGCCGGGCGCCGTGGGCGCATGTGTATAAGATTTGATGGCAAACATTCAAATTTTGAAAGGATAAGGTGACCGGTGTCTTAGTATGACGTAGCTAGCCATATACAGGCTGCCCGGCGAAGCATCACGGGCAATCAGCTAGCTTTACGCACGGAGCTGCATGTACGTTTGTATTATATAGTCGGACCGCGTTTCAGACGCATCAACTATAACTCAGTGCCGGCGCCAAGCTGGCTCTGCGGCCAGCCGCGGCGCCCGTCAAGTCGGTGGCCCTATAGGCAGATGTATTGTACGAGTCCCCTGGCGCGCTAGGAGTTGCATTCAATGAAACTTCAATGCATTCCCGACTTGAATTGTATTATAGCTAGCACAGCACGGTCATGCTTAACAGGTTAACCACGGCACATAGATCACTAACTTGTCACTACAATGCAACGATACCCGATCAGTGGATGCTCAAGGGCTTTCAGTACACAGCTTCCATTTTGAGTTACACGGCAAATGCATCCATGCTCACACGCACAGCTTGTGGCAGTAGAAATCAAAGCTCTTGACCAAACTTCGTTGCAAAGATTCACAAGTTCAAGTGGAAAACTGCAGCGATCGCTTTGAACTCAACTAAAGGAACGTCTTCTTTACGATTTTCTCAAGAATTAACCACCTGGGATGCAGCCTAATCGATGATGAGTGTGAGCAAGTAACCTTAAGAACTTGTGACCAACTTAAGACAAGGTTTCCTTTGACCTCGACTTCAATTATCCCCTAACGCCTACTGATGATCCACAGAGGCGGTCCTGACAAGCAACAAACCTTCGACAACAAGCAACGGGTTAAGTTCGAATGGTCTCAATGTTGTTTCATCCATTCGGGAACGTGGTGACCTTCGACGCCCGCGTGTGAACCTCGTGATACCGGTGACAACCCACTGAACGCTTCAGAAAGCATTTTCTTTGGCGCTGATCATAGCTTTACATTTGGCGACGCCCCGTCGACATCGTGGCTCCCCTTATTTATGCGAGAATGCTCTTTGCCGCCAATGTGGCAGCCGCTGCGTATGCTCCTGCTTATGTATTGATCGACTACGGCTATATACCAGCAGGTTTGCTGACTTTCTGTTGTGCCAGGAATATACCTTTCTGTAGCGGGCTGTATCGGGCTCATCGTCTCTTGAGTGCAGCCGGTGTCGGCTGACGTCGGCATGATCGTCGTCCTTGCTCACAGGGGAGCCTTAGTAACTCTGAACCGGCTTGTGGATGTTCTCGCGAACCCGTCTCCTCAGCTCTTCGTTTTGCTGCAGCATACATTAAAAAAGAGTGTGAGAACGGGACCGTTTCGAGAAGAGAAGTGCTTTTGGTTCGGTCGAACAGGTTGTGTACTAAAAACAAAACGCTTCCATAATGCTTGGAGGTCTGCTTCCGACTGCAAGCAAAGAGAAGTGAGGTACAGAAGGAAAGGTCCGAAAGGAGTTCGCCTCGAGCTTCTGTCTTATCTACAAAAACAACCGTACAGACCGAGTATACCGTTTTGTCCACTCTATCCCGACGCTTAAGCGACAACACGGTTTGACTGACGTGATCCAGCATACTAACAGCGTCGTAACTTGGACAATCGAAAACTGGCTTCTTGCAAACATCCCCAACGTCGAATCGAATCGAGGATTAGAACGTCGCATAACATCGTCAGCAATCAGCGTAACCCAAGCCCCTCTGGTCTGCAGGAGGGGTTCACTCCCAGCCAGTACAAACAGATCAATTCATAAAGAAAACGGACCTGAACAAGCGCAGCGGCCTCCTCGTCAAGGCTCGCGTTTCTGCTCTCGAGGTCCGCGACCCTGGCCTCTAGCTGCGCCAGCAACAGCTTCTTCTTCTCGCGTGCCTGCTGGGCACTTACGCGGTTGCGCAGCAACCTGTAAAGGGCGGAAAGGTTCGTAAGCGGCCGGACGTTATAATAAGCCGCTGTGGCCTGTGGCATAAGCCGCTGTGGCGAGATCATGAGCAGCTGGACGATTGATCTGACGCGTTTTGTGCAGCAATTTGGAGTGGGCGCACTGAAGTTAAGCAGCAGGGAGGACAGATGAGCAGCCGAATGAACCTGACAATTGCAAAGAAAAGTTTCAAGATCGACATATCACTGTGGTTTCCGCCCTAGAGGGACCAATTTGAGGCAAAAACGCTGCATTGCGCACTGCTTCGGGTTAGATTTGGATTCCGCAGTGAAACATCCGCCGACAACTTGCTAGGGCTTGAAAAAACTCGCTCTAGTAAGGATGGAAACGTTGGTCCACTCAAGCGACTTTTCAGCCAGTTTTGACAGCTTGGGGCAGCTGCAAAAGAAGCGCAAAGAAGCTGACGAAACCTCGTCCTACCTTTTCTTTCGTCCGAGGGCCTTAGCGGGGGGAAGCCCGACCAGGGGCGCTCCGTCCAGCATGACCGGCTCGGCCTCTTCACCAACCTGGGGGTTGCTCCCCTCCGACGAACTAGACCGGGGGGTGGAAACACTAGGCGGTGCAGCCCCCAACAACGGGGAGGGGATGGGAAGCGAGGGGGGGCGGGAAGCGCTCGGGCCTGTGACAGGGAGAGTTGGCAATCAGACTTTGAGCCTGCTGATTGTTATCCTACTTCTCAAGACATCGCGTGTGGCCTCTTGGGGTAAGGCTTCTTAAACCGCGCGAAAAGGGGTGTCTATATGTGCGAGGGGGGACTTCCAGGGGGGCATCCTGCCTGTCCCAGGACCCTCTACATTCGTTTAACTCAACTGTGACATTCGTTTCCAGCGGAGACACAAAGGATGTGTTTGCAATTGTTAGAAAACAGGACAGATGCATGCACCCCCAAGAGGAAGGAAGAAAGGCGCCACTTTGTGAGGAAGGGATGCTAAGTTACCTTCCAGCACTCGCCGCCGCTTGATTTTCTTCTCCTGGTCTGCCGTCTGCCGCTGCATCCGCTTGACTGCGGCCTCCTGAGCCCTGCAGAACAATGGACTAGAGACCTAAGAACAAGGGAATCGGTTACCGGAACATTGGTTTGTATGACAGTAGGATCTGAAATGGAAGAAGTTTTGGAACAGGCATCGAGCTGGTCGCTCTACACCTTCAATCATGTGCTTGCCGCATTTTCTAGCAGGGAGGCAAAGTTGAGTCAACAGGAGCTCTCATGCCACAGAAACATGAACTGCTGACATGACTAAGTGAGCCACACTGGGGGAGAAAAGCTTACGCATTTCCCATCGGCAACTGAGGCGCGGCGGTTCCAAAGGGCGGGAAGTATCCAAAGGGCGAAAACGATGGCATTCCGTGCGTGAAGCCGGGGGGCGGAACTCCGAGCACTGGCTTCATGTCTGCAGCAAGAGCGGTGTATTCAGAAACAGCATCGATTTTTCTTTACCAACATGAAATGTTGCTAAACTCTAACGGACTTCTCAGACTATCCCATTTTCCGCCTGACTAGAACTTCTTGCTAAGGCAACTGAAGCTCTCCTTATGTCATCTTTCTTCGCACCCCCTCCCTTTGAATCACCAATGTAGAAACCAGGTCTCTTGGACTTTACCAACCATTGCAGTATGCATAGACTTTACCAACCATTGCAGTATGCATAGGAGCCATAGTTCACCTGCGCTGCTTGTGGTCGGGGCGTGATGTGCCTGCAGCAATGCATTCTTTGCCTCTTCTTGCTGTACTCTCCGCAGCATGCGCTCTTTTTTGCTGTGACCAACGTGCTGGGGGCCGCTTGTGCTAGGGCCCTGCTGTGCAGCAGAGTCCCCAAGTGTCAACGGCTGGTTCCCTGCAGGGTTAGTGCAGAAACCCTCAGTAATGCGCAGGGATGACATCAATAGATGAGGAAGCTGTTGAAAGTTGCGACACAAGTGATTGATGGATGGACTATAGCGCAAGAGATGCACAAGATACGAAGAAAGATAAAATGGCAATGAGCAGACTGGGCAGGAGCTTTCTGTGTTCAGAGTCCCAGAGGTTGATGTGCAGCCACAAATCTGCACGACCGTCTAAAACTCACAATACCAATATACGAGCTTGTGCATCTCAAATCAATAATGAGGGGCTAATCAACAACCAGCAATGTGCAGATTGACAACTCCCCGGGCATGAGCCACAACAGTTTGCCAGCTTACCTAACACTTGTTCAATCAACTTCTGCATTTCGAGCTCGTCCTGCGTCAGGGGCTGCGCAGGAGCTGCCATCCTGGGGACAGGCCGCGCGATCGGCAGAGGCGCAACGGCGACTGCCACAGAGTTGTCGCCAAATTCTCGCTGCATGGTCAACCTGCCCCTACACAGCAGGCTCTCTCAAATGCTTCAGCCTACCTCTGCTAACCAACTTCATGCAAATGAGTGGAGCCGTTATTCCAATTTGAGGATGGCAGTCAGCAAAAGCAGGGAGGCTAATGTGAGTAGGCCGTGGGGCTAACTTCGTCTATGTCACGAGGAAATTCCAGCTTTTCTCCCTCTGAGCGTGTTCAATACTTGCTCGGGCTGTAAACTCCAAACACTGATTCGTAGCTTAGAGAATGCCGCTCCTTTGTCAAAATGCATGCGGTGGTGTCATTAATGCTCTGCATCCTGAGGCAGCCTTGTGAGATAGCGGTCATGCAACCACCCTGCAGCAGGCGCAACAAAGACATGGTCAGCAGGGCATCAAAAAAAATAGTTCATGCAGCCATGCAGTCAAGCCTTCTCCCTGTTGAAGAAAACTCTGTGCCACTTCTCCTCGATGTTGTCACAGCCACCTTCTGATACTTCATTTGAAGTTGAGAGCCTTCTGACAGACATGTCAGCAGCTCCAATGTCCAAAGTGAGAGGCAAAGCCGAGCATAACTAACCTCAAGCAGGACACTTGCACTTCCATGTCTTTTGATCTAATGACACAGCGATCGCCGGCTACCTGCCTTTTCCACCCACAAAATGCAGGCAATTCTCAATAGGATCAGAAACTGTGCAAATTCCGCCAGCAAAGCTGCATGTGGGCTCAACGAGATCACCACCCCAGAAGAGCCTCACCTTTGCGCAAGCGCCCTGCTTTCACCCCAGCTCCCCCCCTGATTGAGTGCCAAAGCCGGAGCGCAGCTTGTACAAGACAGGCCTTCCGCAGGGGGACGCTTTGTCGTTCACCAGGGTCCAGGAGGTGAGCGCATTTTTTAAAATTACCCCCCCTGAGTTTATTTCATCAGCGCCGTCGGATGCATTCGATTGACTTCTTGGCCTCCTACAAACCGTCGATTGAACTCTGCAAATAAACCCCTGGAAAGAGGAAATTTGAGTGCTACAGAATCTCTAGCTGTACGCTGGAGATCTCAGGTTTGAGCTTGAACTTGGAAGTGAAGCTCTAAAGCTGCGAACTTCTCAACGACAAGGACCAGCCTGCATTATGATTGCATGCTTCTCTTGTCACTTGATATTTCCTCAAGCGCCTCCAATTTCAAGCACCTGATCAAGGCGGAAAAGCAGGGAAAAAACCTTGTGGGTGCGTTGATTTCCAGTATGGGATCACCTTTCTCATCACTGTGGGCAAGACATAAACGCGCTGTGAAGTAGGCTCACGCCTTTCCAGGATTGCGGAGAAGGAAGGGGAAAGATTCTCCAATTGCAATTCCACCATCTCTCCAGACACAGCTAAGGACACAGCATTCAGCAGCTACTGGGACTTTCGCTCATCTTTCTGAGCTTAGCTCAAGGGGTTTGCTTGTCCTCCAAGAGCATGAATCACCGTTGATTGGAATCATGGCGTGCATTTGACAGTAAGCATGGCGCTTCCCTCCATGGTGTGCCAGCGATGGCTGGCTCTGGTTGCGGGATTGTACCTTCAGGCGTGCGGTGGCAATACATATTCATTTGGAATCTGGTCTGGCGCCTTCAAGGACAGAATGGGCTACAGCCAGGTAGGAATTCGTCACCCCTTCTGAGCCTGAGAATTACAGCATTCTACTCGGATCAGCACCACTGACTGTAATTGACCACACAACTATGAGGTTGAAGCTTGCAAAGCAGATTGCCCGGTGTGAATAAGATAGAAGCGGTCTGCGTCTGATCAGAAACAGTGAAGGCTTTCCTTTTGAGATCTCTGAAGCAGGCAGCCTCTAACAAGATATGCACAGATGTAAGAGACCTGCGCCAACACCATTTCTCAATTTCCTGTTGCAAGGCGCACCCTTTTCTTTGATTCTTCATCTGCATCATCATGCGCGAACAACTTGAAGTCATAGAGACGTGCTTTCCCAAAGTCCAAGCAGACAGGACTAACCTCACTCTTCTGCCTTCCTGTTCTGTACAGCAACTTCTCAATGCCCTCGGCACTGCAAAGGACGTTGGTGACAACGTGGGGGTAATCGCTGGCACGCTGTATGACTACCTGCCAATCTGGGCCCTTCTCCTGTGGGGATCTGCGCAAAATATCCTCGGATACGGGGGTCTGTGGCTTGCAGCGTCGGGCAGGGCACCCAAACCCCCCTTCTGGCTAGCGTGTGTACTCATCTGTGTCGGTGAGCCCTTTCATCCTTGGACTATTGGTTGTGCACCGTATGTTCTAGCTCTCACTTCAGGAAGTAACTTCGTCTGTCCTATTGGGATAATCAAAGGCCCTACCACTCAATCAATGGCCTGAGGACATAGGCGCCAGATCCAGTTCCGTCGTGCTTCCAACTGCTGATCCTGTGCAAGGCGCACTTTCGCACATTAAAAAACACCACCATTCATTGTACCAACAGAACTAAATAGGTCCAACTCATACTTATTATCCCCCCCTCCACTCCCTTTGCTCAATACCACTGTCTTCGTTAAGGTTTGTCTCAGAGGTTTGTTACAGAGCATTTTGATGCTATATTCAATACCATGACCACAAACCTCAGAAACGCCTGCGCCAATCTCGTTAACACTTTTGCCGCAGGCACCAACGGGGCGACGTTCTTCCAGACGGCGGCCATTGTGACCCTCGTCCGAAACTTCCCGTCCCACCGCGGCGCAGTTGTGGGCCTCACCAAGGGGTTTGTGGGCCTGTCAGGGGCCATCTTCACCCAAATCTACTACGCCGCATTCGCCCCAAATCAGGTAAGACTGACTTTGGTTCGTTTGAGGACCACCAAAACCACACATTGGCCCTTCTGTTGATTCGAGGGCACTGACGATGATGAGAACGTTGTTCCCTGCCCGACTTCAGAGAGTGAAAGGGAAGTTTTATCTGAGTTGCCGCTCTCAGCGATGGGCTTGATACTCGACCATTGCATAAGCTGCGCGCTACTTTGGGGAGTGTAAGGAGGAATGGGAGCTTGGCGAGCCCTCCCGAGATTAAAGTTGGAATGAGAGATCAGATTACACGCAGCAATGTCGAATTTCAATACCAGATTCCGAGGCTGGGCTTTTGATTCTAAGGTGCATTTTAGCAGTCTGGTGACGCTGGAAGATCAACTGCATAAAAGTTTCACCTTCGTTTCGGACTCTGACGACTTCGCTGTCTCGTCTTCATCGTGCCCGCTTTGCGCTGACACCCATATCTAAAACTTCCCATACGCCAGGGTGCTTCTAAGCAAAGTATTATTTCCAACACCACTCCACTGCTTCTAAGCTGATTAATCTTTCCAACACCGCTTCACTTCTTTTTTTGTGCAGACCTCATTCCTCTTCCTCATCGCTGTCGTCCCGCCCCTCTTGGCCCTCCTCTGCGCAAACATAGTCCGTCCGATCTCCCCGACCGAGTCCGAAGACGAGGAAGAAGAGGAGCACTCCAACTTTATTTCGATCTACCTCATGGGCTTCTTCCTCGCCGCCTTTCTGCTGGTCAGCATCGTCTGGCGCGAGATGTTCAGAATCAGTCACCCGGTAAATGTCGCCATCACTACCGTGATGGTACTGATTCTCACCTCGCTGCTGCTCGTCCCGGCGAAAGAGTACTTCCTCGAGAAGCGCCAAGCTCGGACGTCAATCACGGATCTCGAGGCGCGCGGAACAGAATCAGTAGCGCTTGTCGAGAGTTCCCGTGGTACTCCAGAGCTCGATTTCGAAGCTCGGCAGCATTCGATCCACTTGCACGACGAGGGCGATAACTGGCTCGACGTCGAGAACCGCGCCGAGAGCATTGCGTTCGGGCTGATGACCGAGGCCGGAGATGAGCCCCCCGAGAGGACGCCACGTGGCAGCCAGGAGAGGCTGCCACGCGCCAGTTCGGAGGTTATCGACGTCGAGCAAAGAACCGAGGGCGATAAGCGATGGAGCCCTCCACGTGGCATAACCGAGGAGTCCGACAGCTCGGAAGGGGCGGGAGAACTAGAGGGGGGATGTTATCGGATGCCAAGGATCGGGATGGACCACGGAGTGCTGGAGTCGTTTGCGACGCTCGACTTTTGGGTGCTGTTTCTGTCGACCATGTGCGGGGCGGGGTCTGGGCTGACCGCCATCAACAAGTGAGCGTTTGAGGCCACGGAAGGCTTCATTTTCAAGTGCTCGTTCATAATAGGCCTCGTTTTACCTTCAGCCGAAGATTTGTCAGGGGGCAGAGATGCTCTTAGGATCTTCTGTTCGAAATCTTTTGCGTTCGGAACGGATGCTTTGTCTGCTTATCAGCAAGAGTAAGGCATCCAGACTGAGGTTGCTGGTTATTCCGGCCGTGTGCGGGTTTGAAGTGTGTGTGGTTAGAAGAGAGTGTCCTGGCGAAAGCTCGTTCCGTCGAACTTTTTTATTTGTATCCGCTCATAGTTCGTTCGTTTCGGATTCCTTTATTCTGTTTCGCCGAAGTTTGGTCCTCGAAGTTCGTCCACTCCGTCCATTAAAATCGCCTTCTTAGAAGCTTGTTCACTTACCTTCAGTCAGATTCAAACGACTCGAGGGAGTTTTGTCTCCAAAGGACTTGGTACAGAATAACCCCCTCACTAACCCACGTTTCCTACCGAAGTCCGGCACACTTGGGGCACGTCCGTTCTGTCACAAGAAGACAGCGAAAAAGCTGTCGCCGACCCATCTCAGAACAATCGACAAATTGGGGACTGTTCCGAAGCTGATTTCAAACTTGCATTTCCTGCCTGCAGTCTGACGCAGGTAGGCACCTCCCGGGCCGTGGGCGACAGCGTCGGGCGCGTTCGTGTTGCTGATCAAAGCTGATTAAATACAATCCGCATAAACCACCCTGAAAATCCGGGTTTACTGCTCGCAGTCTCGTGCAGATTGGCACGTTCCTTTGCGCGGGCGACAGCGTCGGCGTGTTTTGTGTTGCTGATCCATCTCACAAGGACATGAAATCCGCTACAGCTGTCGAGCTAACCACCCTATAACCCGCGTTACCCACTCTCCTAAGCCGCATTTCTTGCCCTCAGTCTGGCGCAGGTGGGCGCGTCCCTCGGCGCGGGCGACAGCGTCGGCGCATTCGTGTCGCTGATCCGTCTTCGATATAGCTTCAGCTAACCACCCTATCACCCGCTTTAGACTAACCCGCGTTAAACAACCTACTAACCCGCTTTTCCTGCCCTCAGTCTGGCGCAGGTGGGCGCGTCCCTGGGCGCGGGCGACAGCGTCGGCGCATTTGTGTCGCTGATCAGCATCTGGAGCTTCCTCGGACGCATGGGCGCGGGTCTCGTGTCCGAGCACTACGTCCGAAAGTACGGCACCCCGCGGCCCGTCTTCTCGCTGATCACGCAGGCCATCATGGGCGTAGGTGAGACCCCGTGTTTCTTGCGGCGATCAGTTGCCGCTGGATATACCGGTAACTCTTGTGAGGCTTAACAAGCGTGTTTCCTAAGATTTGAGTTACCCATTTGCTTTTAGTTACCCAGTTCATTAAAGAAGGGGCCAAAACCAGATATTGACCGCACCGAAGCGCACCGTAATTACTACTAACCCCAACCCGTCCTTCGGCGCGTACCGTTAGTCACACGCCTCTTAAGTCACATGAGACTCGCTAGCACTTGACGGAATCAAGGCATCGCAAGGCTCCAGCTAGATGTGTGATGGCTGCCTTTCTGATACGGAGAGATGTGTTGTGACGCCAGCGTTTCGATCGCCTTGGTGATCGAGGACCCCTATCATTGTTTTGGGGAGACTCATTGTTGACGGGTCCTCTCTGCTCCAGATTGCTGCAGCGTTTGCTGCTCACCTCATCTCATCGGATTCTGTGCCTGTCTTTACACAACTTCTCGCCTGCTTATGTCATTTTTGTCATGCAAATATGCACCGCGATAGTCATGGCATGGAAAAGGCCTATACCGTCATCGAGCTAACACTGTTGATCCTGGGTGTATTGTCAGATCGAATCGATCTGAAAGATGCTTCCGTATCCGCCCCCAGGGCACCTTCATTTTGCCTCCGCCTTTCTCGCCAGGTCCACGTCGCCTCTCTCGTTGTCTCTTTGCAGACCCTTCTTCCACAAAACGCCGTCCAAGTGCCCTTGCCTTAACCCATTTAGCCACGTAGTAGAACACTTATTCAAAAGCTTGTTGTTGAACCATGTTGCCAAATTTTCAAACCACGCTCTATCAAATGCGGTTTCCATCCCTCAAACAGGCCACCTTCTCTTCGCGTCCGCCCTCCCCGGCAGCCTCTACGTCGGCTCTCTTGTCGTCTTTTTGGAGAATCTTCTTTTGTTTTGCTTCTCCGAGCGTCCTATTACCGGTGTTTCAAGCGCTCCATCCATCTCCCAACAAGCCGACCAGAGAAACATGTAACCTAGTTGTCAAGTGAAGGCTCGAACTCATACCATGTTGCCAATGTTTGAAAACACGATTTCCATCCCTCGAACAGGCCACCTTCTATTTGCATCCGCCCTCCCCGGCAGTCTCTACGTCGGCTCCCTCATCGTCGGCCTCTGCTACGGCGCGCAGTGGACGCTCATGCCCGCGATTGCGAGCGAGCTCTTTGGGCTCGCGCACTTTGGCGCCATCATGGCGTGGCAGTCCGTGGCCAACCCGTCCGGGTCCTACATTCTCTCCGTCCTAGTTGCCGGCTACCTATACGATATGGAGGCGGACCGCCAGAGCCACGTGCCCCACCCGACGGCGCACCCGGGGCTTGGCGGGACGGATCTATCGCCGTACTGGGGAGCAGTGAACGAGACGCAGCGGGAGGGGGGGTGGAAACCGTTGGGGCGGCGGATTTTGGAGACTGATTCTTCCGGGGGGGCACCTGGCAGCGGCTGGGGGGTTTCTTGGTTGTGGGCTCTTTTGGGGGGTAGTTCCGATTCGGGGGGTTCTGGATTGGGGGCGCTTCTGGGGGGTGCTTCGAGGGCTGGGGGGTCTATGTTGAGGGCGCTTTTGGGGGGGTATTCTGAAGAGCGAGTGGCGAGCAAGACGTGCATCGGTGCGCGCTGCTTCCGGCTGACGTTTATCATCATGGCGGGGGTGTGTCTTTTCGGGGTGTGTTTGAATGTATGGTTAACGATCCGCACGCGAGAGTATTACCGGGGGGTGTGGAAGGAACATGTCGAGAAGGCGGCGAATCGGGAGAGCGAGAAGGGGAGTGCCGCAGGGGAGTCGGACGTTGTGAGCGACGCGTCAAGGACATGAGTCAATTGTAAAAGCAAAGTAAAAAATAGCATGTTGCGTCCAAATGTCATTATAGATTGGTTACTGTGGATTCTCTTGTGTCTGTTTTGTGTATGACGGCCTTTGAAAGAGAGGCATGGCTAGCTGCTCGAATGTATTAGTGTCTGCTGAGGGAGTTCAGGTTCTGAAACGTTCCTCTTTACTGTGGCCGGTACTCAAGGTTTCGCTTGTGCTCAAGAAACTGTTTGGTGAACAGGTCATCTTACACGTACTCATTGTTAAGGTCGCTTGTGAGTACCATGAGGTCCAATGACCAAAAGAGGATGCATACTCGCAACTTGGTTCGCTTTATTTAAATTCCATGGCAGTGTATCAAAGCTATATGGTCGACAATCCGAAGAACGCATAAGAATTGGGCGGCGGACTCCTGGCCGGTACCGTCCCATGCAGTTTCTCCTGGCACCGCGTGCATGTAGCCATGCTGGCATATCAATCTCATGCTATAAGTTAACCCATGAGCGGCCGGCCGCCATTCTAAAGCATATATAATTGACGCACTTCCGACGGTGTAGGTATTCATGCGCCCTATACCTAGCTAGACATGGTGCATGTGCAGGCCTGCAGCAAATGCAGGCCTCTAGAGACCTCCTCGGTTTCCTCATACATGCAAGACCCACATGCCAGCGGCCGGCCTGCGGAAAACTAAATTCCATATGGCTGGCATGCAGAGCTTGTTTGCTTGCATGCCAGGCGCATGACCACCGTCGTCGCACGGGGCAACCAAGTTTCGCAGACATGGAAATCTGTGTGGTATGCTTTAAGGAGGTGTGATCTAAGCAGTTCGGTCTGCCGCATGGGAAGATTGCACCAGCCCATAACTTCAAGTCGTGTCTCCATAATGTACCATCCCATGGCAACATCAAGAAGCAAATTTGGACCATCCACTCCTGATCCCGCTGACATAAGTAGTCGCACAGCACGCCGCTAACCGGCACTAGTCAAGCGTTGGCGCTACCTCTCCATGTGAGACCCTTGTGATCGTTTGCCCCATCCCGCTCAACAAGCAAATCTTGTCAGTCTGTTGCCATAGATTTCACCCCCCAACTTCGCTCAGACTCCGCCCCTCAGTCCGCTTCGTAAATCTCAACCCCCCAGTCTGCTCAGCAAAACTCACGCCCCCAGCTCCTCCTCCGCACCTTCCTCCGGCTCCTCCACCTCTGGGAACAGCAGCTTGAGCACGGACATGAGCCTCGGAACCACAACTAGATCCGCGACATTTACGCTCATCATGTCGAATGCGACGCACGTGCGGTCGGTGAAGCTCTCGTCGACGACCGGCATCTTCGGATACCGCTGGCTGAAGTGCGTCAGGATCGTACGGAACGCGCCCGCGGCCGCGCCAGCTGTCACCGCCTCGCGCGTCGTGCTGTGCCGCTTGGCGAGGGCCTCGTCCTCCAGCTCGTTGTCGAAAGTTGCCTGCAGAATAAAGGGGAGGGCTTCAAAAACAGGGCCCGGAGGATGGTTGGAGCCCGAAACGCTTCTTCCTTCCCCTTTGCAGAGAGCGGGACGAGGGCACCGGGATAGTCTGCAAATACTGGAAGAAACTTGAAAAAGGAGCACGAAAGTCTACAGCAAGTCCTTACACATTTGGGATGGATTCGAGATCGGCACGCGGGCAGGAATAAGAGAGCGAGGAGGGAGTTTCTCAGCAGTGGCCTTCGCCTGCCGTTATCAAGATGGTCAAACAAAACGAACCTTCCAAACCGACGCCCGAAATTCAACGACCCGTCCAACAATTGACAACTGCACCTAATGAAGGACCAAAGCAGTCCCTGTCCCCCATTGGAGCTGGTAAGAGCGCTTGAACCGTTATACTCTTATTTGACTCCCTGCTCCGTCCCCACACGACCGAACCCTAGACCTTTGAGAGACACAGGGCGAGTCCCCTCAAAACTATAGAGGGTAGACAATGTTTCAAGGATACAGTCACGTTCCGTCTGCAAATCAGATTCCCAAAGCAAATCTCAGGGCGGAGCGTTACCTCGTGAATGAGGACCGTGGCCCCCTGGCTCGCCTCCACAAACCTGTAAGAGTGCGTGACTCGCGCGTTCTTTTTTTCTGTGGCTCCCTGATGTCCGCCTGGATTGCCCTTCGTACGACACATCCAAAATCTGAGAGATAGATTGAAGATCCGTCCAAGATAGAAAGACGTTGAATCTGCAAAGAAATCAAAAAATAGAGTCTCACCTCGTGAATGAAGGCTGTGGCTCCCTGGCTCGCCTCCACAAACGCTGCACACGGCCTGGTATCCCCCGAGTACGCTAGCTTCATCCCCGGCCGCTTTTCCGTTCCCTCCGTTTCCATAACCACCCCGTACGACTGCGGGCAGTGAATCACCTCGACGCTAACCAGGCTCGTTAACCCTACCCTCGACATCGCCTCGCGCATCGCCGCGCTTTCTCTAGAACCGGTGTCGAGGTCCGCCCCGATCCCAGTGAACGGCTGGAGCCCGGTTCTACTGGTCACACTCCCCCGGTTGCTATCCCCGACCGTCTGCGCGCAGTCTACGAACACCATATCCATTTTCTCGACATTATCGTACGCGGTTAAGAAGCGCCGGAGCAGCCGCGGCGCGACCACGACGAGCGGCTGCGCCGGGAGGTTTAGGGCTTCGCGCGCCACCTTGCGCGCGGCGATGATGCGCACCAGCCCCGCGTGGTGGTCCGCGTGGATGTGCGAGATCCACACCAGGTGTAAATGCGCCACCACCGTGTCGCCCAGCTTGGCGCCGTACCTGAATCGGATCTCGAGGCTTTATGGCTCTGAATGTTCGTTTTACGAACACCTGAAAACTTGGAGTTTACGCGTGGTGGTCTTCAAGAAGTCCAAAAGGGTTACTGGTGCGAGCAGTACCTGTTAGTGTTTCTGTTTGTTGACTTTCCTGAGCCCCAAAATTTCTAGATCTCCAGGCCTGAGGGTCTCGTACTAGTCTGACATGTTCCCCGGTCGTGAAGAGGCCACCCGCAGTGGTCGTCCCGTTTCAATTTGTAAAACAGGGCGGTTCAAGTTTTGAGGTTGTTTGCAGTCAAGGACCGGAAAGGCTCTGACTTCACACGAATCTGTATAGAGGATCAATCAGGTGCAGAATACAGGATAACGAAGTAAGAAAGACATGATTAAACACGCTTTGCAGAAAAAAGCCTTGAAAAAATGGACGGAGGTCCAACTAAACCCGTCCAATTGGACGCAATATTACCCCGAATTGCTACAATGGAATAGACAGCCGTGTACGTGTTCAAAATATAGACCCGTCCTGAATAAGAATACGGACAAATACGTAAGTCAGAGCTGGCACGAGCTGCAGCAAGTAGCTGGCGCTAGAATTTGGCGCCAACCAACCCGGGGAACGTGTCGTCCGATCAGCGAACACTCAATTTTCCATCTGCTCGTATACTACGATGAATTGCCAAGACCCTCAGCCAAAGCCTTGGATCAGCAGGGTCTTATTCAAGCTAGACCCAGAACTCAGAAACTTTCTATTCCCTCAATAAATTTGCATGAACGACAATCACCCTCACCTCCGTTTCAGCTGCCCGTACGTCCCTTCCCCGCAATCCATCAGGAACCCGCCCCACGCAAACCGGTGGACGTATATCGCGCTCACGTTCCGGTACTTTGACGGCTGGGATGACCCCGTTCCCAGAAACACCAGCTCCATTTCTTCCCGACCCACCCCTTGTAGGCACTCCGGCACCGCCTGCTGCGACCCAGCGTCCGAAACCCCTAAATCTTTGTCCGAAACCCCTAAACCCGGGTCCGCAACTCCTAAACTCTTGTCCGGAATGGTCAAATCCTCGTCCGAAACCCGCAAAGCCGCCTCCGGAACCCCTAAACCCGCGTCCGAACGCCCGCCGTCATCGACCGTTAGCCCACGCACCCTCCACGCATCTGTCGAATCGTCCACGTTCATCGAACCGTTACCGCCCACTTCGGCACCGTTGCCGCTCGGGCCTGCGCTGGCTCCGTCTCGGGTTGCGTCTTCCGCAAACGTAAGCAACCGGGGGTCGGGACCCGCGATCCCGGACACGTCTCTCGCCGCGAGGATTGCCTCGGGGGTCGCGGTGATGACTTCGTTTTGCAATTGTTCGACGTCGAGATTGGCGGTGACCAGCGATTCGTCGAGGCCTTGCTGGGCGACGGGGCGCAGCGTAAACTGCAGCGAACGGAATGGCGTTTAAATAAAGGCAACGGAAGAGCTTACCAGAAGCGACACGGAAGGGGGATACAGTGCGGTTTTTCGAACATGGTGCATAACAAGGCGTCGACCTTGTGACCAGATTACGTGAGGAACAAGCGCCCCAATGCTGTCACCCTCGAAGCAAGTTGATATCGACCATCATCGACGTTTCTTACATACTTTTCCGTCTGCTTTTCAATGGGAGTTTTTGTTGCAGAAAACTATATGCCCAGAAACGTCACAAGGAAGAGCAGCCCTTCTTGGTTCTCACCATGCGGCCTTATGCAGCCCTCTGCTGACATCATCCGAGCCGGTGAATCAGCAGGAGCAGTCCGCTGACGCCCGCCAAAACACCAAACACGGGGACGCAGTCTGGATGTAGAAAAATGCGAAGCAAGACCATCAAATACAGAAACACTGTACCAACTGAAAACCTAGAACCGAAGATAAGAAGAGCAAACCAGACTTCCCGGGCGTAGTCTTACTTTGAGCAGATTCTGACCCGGCACGAGGTCGACGGCGCCCGCGCTTTTCGCTACGTGGGCAGCGACCACTTCGGCGGCTTCGCCCGCCTCTCTCGCGGCCGCCTGCTGCTCCGCGGGCATGTGGAGGGGGAACACCTGCGAAGGACACGTGTCGATTCTACATTGGCTAGGCTTTGGAATTTTGAAGCGGAAACACTTGCCGGGTACTTCTTGAGTCAGTGAACAATAAGCTCTTGACTGAATCATAATCTGAAGCAAAGGTATTCGCGCTCTGCACCCGCACCCACCCAAACTGACCCCACCAGTGTTCCGGTGGCTCTTATGGTTCTTTGAGCTCACTGTTCATGGGTCATCGGAACGCCCGTCGGCGCGTCACGCAATCAACCACTTTCGAAGCAGCACTCGGGACGGCACTAAGGATGCACTTCTTAATGTCCAACAACCTTTGCTTGAAGTGTTAAAAGTGAGCCAAGGGAAAACCGGACTGATCCTCAAAAGCTTGATTCACTTCAGAAGTGATCTACACGCAAATCCATACCAGATTCAGACTCCGTCCGAACTCAATAGCAAAGGGGAAGTACCCTGCCGGGCCCTGCGTGAGTAAGGGACTTCCGAGAGATTTCGGGACGGCACTAGAAGTGTAAATCGCCCTTCCGTTTGAATGTTCTAAAGTGCGTCATAGGGAGATATGAAACCCCGAAGCGTGAAATTCTGAGCCCCTAACTTGGAGACAAGACTGAACCCAAACCAGGCCTAGACCCGAACCCAGACCGATTCCAAGCCGAAGCGGATCAAGATCCAAGATGGCACCAAGCCGAATAGATTGAAGCATAAATCGGAACCCAACATATTATCTCATTCCGAAGCACCGACAAACCCTCACCTCTGGAGCGATGCAGTTCAGTTTGGCGGTTAACCGCATGCTCGAGATGTAGACGGGTCGGCCCAACCCGTGGTGCCCATAACCCGCGACCACGTGTTTGGCTCCGCCCAAAGAGGCCACCCACTGCTGATACTCAGGGAGCTCCACTACGGCCGGGGGGCTCAAGTGAATCACCACGTTAGCCTGCAAAGAATTGGTTTCAAATGAATTTGTGGTCATCTCATACATGTACCGTACTGGCGATTGATTCCGGCACAGGCTCATGATGAGTTCGTAGGCTTGCCGAAAATTCTTGATAATGTCGAGAGGCAACAGCAATTTTCTTTAGCAGGTAACAAGGGGCCTGCGGGAGTCTCGCGGGTTCTAAGAAAGACTTGTGAGGTTGAAGGGGCCGCATTGGACAGCAGTAAGGTTTTACGTCCTTCGGAAAAGGCCGCCGTTGATTGAGGTGTTGACTATGCATCCTACTCGATGACCCGAATTTAGCAGGCGGACGTGCGATTGGTTGACCGAAAAGGCGGTGGGACGTCTGGATGCCGAGCTTCTCATCACGAGGCACGGTCAGGCTCTTGGCACTCAAGGTGTGGCTTTATATCAGTGACGAAGTGCATCCCTCAAAACGGGCATCCTTCAAATCGTTGGATCCTAAAAAGCGAGCTCGCGGGCCATTTCTTTCAGAAACGATTGATCACATACTTCTTGACTGCCCAAGCACAGAGGCGAGCATCACTTCTTTCCAAAGACCTCGACCAAGAAGACCAGCCTTTGTTTCAGCGACTTCTCAACCAAACAAATGCAGATTAGCACCGGAGCCAGCATTAACAATCTTTATCTTCACCTGCTAAACCCCGCTCTCACCTGCTTCCCACCCTCCGCCCCCTTTTGGAACCGCGCGAGGCCCTGTGCGCCCACCAACGCACCCAAATGCGCGGGCGTCGGGCAATCCACCAGCACAAAAACAGGGCCCGATGTTGTCGGCCCCATCACATCGCTCGGCTTGATCACCTGCCCATTCGGCGCGGTCACCGTTTCCCCCTGAACAAGCCGGGAGTAATCTTTTCCAGGGGGTAAGCCCCGGGCCTTCGCTTTCCCCGGGTCGAATTTACCCGGCACGTCCGGAAGCTCGCAGATGTAAACCACCGATAGCTTGGCGTCTTCCCCCCCGCGCGGAGTCGACGTTTCCGGGGGGGGAGTTCGAGGGGAAGGGGACGGGGAAGCGGAGCCCCCCCCTTCGAGCCGGAACCGTTTCGGGTTGCTTTCGAGGATCTCATCTTCCTTCCCTCCCGCTTCGATTTGTTCCATTCCCGCGGAAGCAAGTATTTCATCACCCTCGGGTGCTAAAACGACGGAACTTATCGTCACAAAATCGTCACGGTACACTTCTTTCGCGCCGCCGGGAGCTGACCCCGAACTTCCGGGGGGGGTGGGGGGCTGGAAGGCAACTCCCGCGTTCGCATGTTCCGTCCCAAAGGGATCCCTCCGGAAGTCGACCGGGCCGAAACCCCCCGAAGAAGTGGTGGCTCGTCCGAGGCTGCCGTCGCGCTTGAAGCAGTAGGTCTGACAGCCAAGAGCGCGCACTGGGCAAAAGGCGCCCATTGCGTCGACGAGTTGGTCCAAAGGGGGGGGACCGTACAGGCCCATCTGCAAACAGGAAGCGAACCCCCCACTTCAGAATGGTTCTGAAAGGGCGACTGCAGCTGCAACGTACAAAGCTTCCGCGATCTCGCTTTTCATATGACAGAGATAAGTTGTAGAAGAAACACGCTCACAGACTAAGACGAGGAGGTTTACTTGGAGGTGCGGGTGGCTTAAATTAGGAGCAAGGGATCCCTCCGGATTGGAACGCTCGACACGTTTAACCCCTCCGCTTGAAATTCTTATTGCCAGAAGGAATATTAGACTCCAGGAAGCGAGAGTACACTTATTGCAGCGCATCGAATCCAGGCTAGCGCATGGCCTAATTGAGGAACGACAGAAGTGCCAAATCAGGTTTGGACACGGGTCTCATGAGGACGAACTCGGCGAATGGGGAGTCGAGTCGAGTGCCTCACCCCTAGGGGCGCTCCCGTTACCGAGTGCAGAGTCAGCAGGAGACCTGAAAAGAGAGAGTCAGAAAAGTCATGAACGGTTTGTCGAGACCAGCTTTGGTCTCTGCTGCATCTGGAAGAGGTTTTGCGATCTGCATCAGAGATCGCACATCAGCAGCCCTGTTTGAGGGGGGTCATTCGACAAAGGACCACCATGAGAGACTTCGAGAAGAATGGTCTTCCAGCATATGTTTGGCACGAACTTGAGGAAGTTTCTTTTCTACGAGAGCCACAGAAACCGCAAACAGGAGAATTAGAATGCTCAATAACACCAGAGCCTAAACAGAACAGAAGGAGAAAGTAGATCTTACCTGGAAGCCCTCCGAATGTTTCTGACGAGACCCGTGAGAAGAAGAGGTGATTGAGCTGCGCCAAAAGACGGAGTCAATTTGAAGCTAAAGCGAGTCCTGAAGTGGTTCTCCTTTCCCCAAAAATCGGGAGGAGAGCTTTGCTTGCCTGGCCAAGCAATGAAAGACGCAAACAGGGTTTTCGTCATCCAACTGGGATTGGATTCGATGAGCTTACACCAGCATGACCTTATCAACCACTGGACGTTCGTGGAATACAACTTTCTAGGATATTCCCACAAACGTACACTTCTTAGAACGCTGGAAGGGTCCTCTAAACGTCATTGCAAGCAGTCATCCTTCTGCCACTTAATTTGAATACAATGCACCTGGCGAGGCATGAGATTGATTAGAGCAGCAAAATGAAGACTAGCAAGCGAAATGCGACAGTATAATAAACCAATGAAGGCAAGAGCCGTGGCTAACCTTGCTCAGACGGACTTTGTGCTCAATGCAGTACCGCTGGAAGCCCTGAAGAGTCAAGGGAAGGCACACTTAAAGACTTGGTTGGCAAGATTGGATCCACAAAAGAAGGAAGATGCATGTTATCATCAAATTCCTGAAGTAACACAATTGTCGAGATACAAAGCTTCAGTGAATAGAGGAGATTCAAGAAACTTTTTCAGGACAAGGGGCTAGTAGGGGTGGGGAGGTGGCGGGGCCTTACTCGAGCAACTTCGCTTCCTCATACCTTTCTCTCCGGGGTTTTGATTGGTGAGGCAAGAATCTCATCTCTCAGAAGCATTACAGCACAAAGGCAAGCCAACACCAAGATTGCACACGGGGTTCCAAGCTCACCTCGCCAACATTGAACAGGAACCTTTTGTTGTCAAAAAAGAGGAGGACGCTAGGACCGGTGTCTCCGGTGTCCATTCCGGTGCCCAACACCTATAAAGAAACCAAGCATAGTTCATTGGCGTTCCACAATTGAGCGTTGGAAAGCAACCGACATATTCAAGGCTAGCGCTCTTTGACTCTCCATTGTTCAGCTTAGCAGTCTCAGTCAGTGCGCCACTTCTGTCTGAGTCTCAACATGTGTCAGACTACGGTTTCCGCTGATCCTATGCCTGCAATTGCATCTGGTCAGGCTACCTTACTAATCTCACCGAAAGCAAAGAGTATCTCTTCATTAGTAGAGGCTAGGACAAAATTCCGCAGATGACTTAAACGGCCAGCAGCGCCTAAAGGTGGTTGGAGCCAGCGACTCACTAGTGAGAAAGTTGATGAAAATGCCTCTATTGAACCTAGAGGGCGCGCAGAATTACTGCAGAATGCAGCATGTAAAGCATGACTTGCCTGCACATAGCAGTTGTAATGCTGCGGCGTCCTGTTCTCCCCCTTTCCATCCCTTTTCGCGGTTGCCGCCCCGGCCGCCGCCGCCTGGTTTCCTTTCGCACGCCCCATTGCAACACCAGCGCGCACCACCGAAGCAGACGCACTAAAACCGCCGGCACTAGTTACTTGCCGCCCGAATCCAAACTCAGAGGCGCCGCCAAAGAAAGAAGTTTTACGGGCAGGTTGAAAGTGGGAACCGAGCAGCCGCCCGCTGACGTGCTTGATGTGCCGAGTGGTCGCGCCCCAGGGCAATCTCTGCAGGAAGGACGCCGTTTTGAGGGGCTCTTTTGCCGTGCTGCTAAATGAACCTGTGATGCTCGAATGCTGAGCGTAAGTTGGAGGATTGGTGGCGCCTTTAGAAGGGAGTGCGGATGAAAGTAGGGGCGGCCCAACTATGAAGGGCGCTGGACAGGACATGAGGCCGCCTTCTTCCAATACGTTAACAGACCACTTTGATTCTTTGAACAATGCTGAGCTTCGAGTGTTTCTGCATTTCCGGAGGGACGGTACCCTTGGGTCCCGTAGCTCGCGGCACTACGGGGCGGCGGTACGTACCCAGAACGTACCCAGAGGCCTGCAAATCTTCCCGAAACCCTGGGCGGCCGCGTGGCGCCCCCGCGCCGCCGTCGAGCCGCGGCTTATAGCTGATCCCAGCCTGCGCATTTTAAATACAGTCCTTCCAAGGGATGCTCCCCAGCCTCGCAGATGGCCTTAAGGCAATAGGAATCGGCGTTTGAATGAAATGGACGCCGCTACGGCGCCGCCAGGGCAACCTCAGCCGACACTCTCCCAACCAAAGTCGGTACGGGCGCATGAGTATACTGAATCATATACCCCAAGAGTCGACGAGATGTACCCAAACGAGTTCCTCCATTACGGCTTGATGATGGCCTTGGCTCATAGAAAGGAGAAGGAACGACAGGCGGGGGAGGCAGCTGAGCAGGCAAAGGAGCTGGCAAGGAAAAGGTGTATAGCCGAGAAGAAACTGGCAAGGCAGAAGTATATAGCCGAGAGAGTTGCCTCGGCGCGGCGACTATTGGGGGCTTGTTGCCACTTTAAATCCACGAGAGGAAAGAATTGCGGCAGGGAGCTGGACATGCAGACTGAAAAATGAGGCTCACCTTGTTAGTACTCAGTAATGATAGTAATGCAAGTATAAGCTGGTGCCTTTTAAAGGTTGGAATTTGTTAGACCGTAACGAATGCCCAACGAATGTCTATCGTGTACAGCGCGCTTTGGCTCTTGGACGTTTCTCCCTGTTTGAAGTTGCTTCAAATTCTCTCAAAGGCGAGCTGAAGCATAACATTGCAGATGGTTCCTTTGACAGCCCCTTTTGTATCGGCCTGATCACGTCAAGCGGTGACGGCTATGGTCCTGGAATCCTGGGCGTTCAGGTCGCGCCATGCACCCAAGGATCCGGCTTAATCTTTTTAAGTCTTATTGTCAGCTTGCCATAGTACAGAATTACCGTTGCGGTCCCAGTTCAACGCTCAGGAAGCATCTGTGGTCGGCTGCACATGCTGCATGAGGACGGCCTGTATAACGGCCCGACTGCGCCTCTATATATGCTGCTTGCAGCGTGTTGCCGTTTGTTTAGACTCGAATGACTGTACCTCTCTGCATTTGTTTTCGAATGTTGGTTCAAGTGCACTGCAGCCACCTTTGAACCTAGGATGAGCGGGGCAAGAGCATGATTGTCTGGGCTTTGCCGAAGGTTTCACAACAACGTCAAATAAGCACTTGTTGACCGTAAAACTCGGTCAAACAGTGCTCGGTTGCGGCATCAAGATTGAAGGGGATCTAAATCCAATGTTGCTGAGCTTTTTGTTTCAGATGTTGGACTTGGAGGTACGTGTTATACGGTATAGCTATCTCGCAAGCACCTGGATGACGTGTTTAGCGGCACCTCATTTCGAAAGAGCCGATGAATTGTTAGAAACTATGGTTCCAGCTCCCACATGCAGCTTACTAAAAATGGTCACCAAGCAATGAGCTCGGGCCGGCAATCTTCACCACTTTGTACCATGGCACTGCCCACAGTTTGCTCTTGAGTCATACTATGCACAACTTACGACAGTTGGTAAGACTGCAGGTTGCTCGACTCGTCCAAGTGGAAAGGAGAGGCGAAAGTGAATTGCTTCGCCGTTACTGCTTGTTGTTATAGACATGAAAGATCATTTGCAAACATTCCTCTAGAAGAATCCAAAGAAAGTTCGACCAGGGACGTACTTCGACAAAGAGCGCACAGTCGCAGTACAGCGGCACGGAGTGACCGTTTCTACTGGATTATGTAGATCAACATTGAATGCATCCGTGCAAGGCATCAGTGCAGACTGTATGGTTAGTACCTACACGATCAGTCTTTTCATGTTCTGTTTGTCCGGCTCCCTTCCTGAGTCTTTCTAGCATTTTTGTGGGGCCAGCAAGCCCCCAAGAACCGCCGCACCAAGGCCATCTTCTCCGCTCTATGCTTTTGCCTCGCTAGCTTCTTCTCGGCTTTCTCCTTTTGCCTTGCCAGCTCCTTCGCCTGCTTAGCTACCTCCTCCGCCTGTCGTTCCATCTTCTTTCTTCTAGCCACGGCGACTGCCAGCTCGAGCTGGCGGCACTCGTTTGGGTACATCTCATCGGCTCTGGGTTTGTAACGTCTAGTAGAAGTCGAAGTTGCTTGGCACAACGCCTTTGTCTTCGTAGCCTCCTGTTGCCGCCCTGGCGGCACGGTCGCGGCATCCATTTTCAGAAACTGTGACACCGTCGCCAAGATCTTGAAGGCTGCGAATCTGAGCAGCAGTATTTTATGGAACCCTCGGAGGCGGGAAGCTAGCTATATAGCCGGGGTGGCGGCAGGCAAACCACGGCCGCGCACGCGACTAGCGGCTCGGCCCCCTCGCGGCCGCCCAGGGTTTAGGGCAACTTTGCAGTCTTAAAAGACCTGGTGTGCTACCTGAAGTCAAACCTGGCTTAAACCCTGGGTGGCCTGCCGAGGTCGCGGCCGTAGGCATGCCGTCTCCCCCCAATTTCTCCTCTTCAAGGACCTAGGATGCTGCACAACTTTGCCAGCTTATGAGAAGCCTTCAGAGCGTTAGCCACCGCACCTTACAGAATGGATGCGACGATGGCGCCGCCAGGGCAACCTATGCAGACACTGTCCCAACCTGGCAGACTCTACGTTAAGCCTTGTAACCCTAGAACCAGCAAGATGTACCCAGACTTATGACACCAGTTCGAAATAATAGCCGACCGTGCTATTGAACGTAAGAAGGAACGAGCGGCGAAGGAGGCAGAGAAGCAGGAAAAGGAGCTAGCGAGGCAACAGTATGTAGCCGAGAAGAAGCTGGCGAGGCAAGAGTATGTAGCTAAGAAGAAGGCTTCAGTGCGGCGGCTGTTTGGGGCCTGTTGCCCATCAATAGGAAGAAAGATTTCTGGCACAGAGCTGGTCAGACATCCCGAAAAGGCTGACCTTGTTAGTACTGGCTGATGCATTTCACGGATGCGTTTGTTCAACACGAAGCCTGGACGGACTGTCATTCTGTCTCTGCGATCTCTGTTCGCCTTCGATTCCGGATGTTCGTCCCTGTTCGAACCGCTTCGGTTTCTTTGAGAAAATTGGAAGACACCATTGCGCGTATCTGACTCTTACCGATGCGTCCCGCTTTCTCTGTAGCGCCTTAGTCTGTCAGTCTTCGTTAATTTTTACCTCTGGCACATTAAGCAGTGAAGGCAATAAACCTGGTCTTCTGCAATTGAATCTCGTGCGCTTCACTTGGATGACTTTTGAAAACCATAACTCTTGTCGTCGATCAGCTTGCCATTCAGTGGTGACCATTTAATTGCCGTCCCAAACTATAGCGAGCCGGGACCTTCTACACTTACCATTGCAAGTACTGCACTGGCGCAGATCACACAGCCGCGATCCTAGCTTGCTGAGCCCATATACCGAGTACTGTACACAGCGTTTGGTCGATCGCTCCGGCACATTGTGCTTTTGTCAATCGCGATCGTCGGATCGAGACTGTTTCGGCTTGCATTCACTGCTTCCCCCAGAATATGCGACCTTGCGATTAAGCTGTCCGTAATTCTATAGCGTTCGCCAATTACGCATGCCCTGTATTCGAATAAGCATCCTGAATCTTGACATATAGGTACCATGCCAGGATGGTGCGTGCGGAATTGCAGTGCCGATCAGTATACCTCGAGCTACTTGACGCAAGTACGCGCCCTGGCATGCGGGAGCGTAGGCCAAAACTGCGTGCACCAAAACATTGTGGTATGCAATTTTGATGGCCCATTCATCTGAGATACGGCCCGGTCAATCTGCTCCTGCACCGGGGAAAGTGCACTGCAGATGAATGCTCGTTTGCGAATCAGTGCCAATGCTTGCTACGAAGATGATTGTGAAACGATCTTGAATCTTTGGAAATAGACAGATCGAAGCACCCAACGGCTTGATTGTACTCAAAGACCGACTTGTACGTTGAGCAATTTGTTAGATGGTCAATTAGTAACAAGCGTGTCTTGCAGAGCTCTTGCCAAGACTGGTTCGTCAGAACTCCGACGAAGCAAACAGGCAAAAGTGCTCGGCATAACAATGTCCCGCGCCACCTCTCCTAACATCAAAGTTTATCAAGTAATCATGCAAGGAAATAAGCGGCCCGCATGCGCGGTGTCTAAGCAAAGAATCGCAGCAGCCCTGAAACCACAGTGACTGCCGACGCTCTCGCCGGTGACTCCACGCTATTTGCGGGCATGATCTCTTCCTTTGACACTCTGTCGCCATCACCAATCCTCCTTTCTCCTCCTATATTTCCGACCGACCGGACCTATCATCTAATCTAAGCTCCGATTACGACCCTCCGTACTTCGTTCCACTGTGCGGCAACGACCATTCCGGCGAACTTTCGTTCCCGCCAGACTAGCGTTCCCCCAACAGTAGCACAGCCGCTCAAACGATATATGACCTTACAGCATCCCGCGTCTGCTCGGCCCGCTTCTCCCGCAGCGCCTCGATCACGCGCGCGGCCTGCGCTCGGAGTGCGCCGTTCTCCAAGGGCTTGTACGGCGTTGCAAGCTTCCTGGGAAGATCGCGCTCGAACCAGGGATGACGTCGGATCTCGGGAACAGTGATACGCGCGGCAGGGTCTACCACGAAGATGCGCGCGAGCAGGTCCTTGCAATCGGACGAGAGGCTGACATTTGCAGGCAGGAAGTAGCGGCCCGCGAGGATGTTCTGCAGAGGGAAAGCGTCAGCATGACGTCAGCAAGGGCGTATGGAGAGGCGGCGCCGACACAGGCCCTTGTAATTGGACGCGAGGCTGACGGTTTTGGAGCGAAAGCAGCGGCCCGCCAGGATGATCTTAATTGGCAGTGTCAGCGTGACGTCAGTGAGGGCGAATGGAAGGGCGGTGCAGGACAACTACTCAAGGAAATACTAGGAGCGACAAACGACGACATATTGAAACCGGCAGTACCGCAAGCACCAGGACTGAGAGCGCTGCATGCAAGAACTTAGCTCGGATCGACGCCAACCTGTGTAAGTAACAGCCAGTAATCTAGTCTGCACATTAAGCCGCATAACCGGCTAACAGCAAGATCACCCGACAAGACGGCGCTGCCGTTCCTCAACGCCTTATCAGGACACGAATTTGTCAGACGTACTTAGTATCTGACCTACGACAGAACTACAACAGAATTGAAGGTGCTCGACAAACATCGAAACAGAAGCCCAAGGCTGCACGAAGTCAATAATATCCTAAACCCAGGCGGCCACGCTCGTCCTTATCTGCCTGCCAGGAAGTTTTGGGTGCTGTAATGGTAGGAAAAGTAACCTCAGCTCATCTCAAACAGCAATCGTAACAACCGGGGCTCAGACTCAACCCAGCGAGCTCACGAAAGCGAGCGCTAGAGCATACGACCCCACCTCAGCACACCCCCAAAACTCCAGTAGCCGCAGAACCGAACCTTGCAAAACCAAGTCGTCAGAAACGCAACCAGATGGAAGGTTAGTACTAACCCCGTTCATCAAATCTGTGACGACAGGAGCGGTGCTGCCTCACCTCAAAGATCCGGGTGATGTTCTTTGGTTGCTCCGGATCCGCAAAAGGGTACGCGTGGAAGAGGATGGCCGCCAGGATGACCCCTAGTGACCAGACGTCTGCTGCGCGGCGGTCAATGTTTCCTGCGCCCTTTGCGGTGCGTGACTTGAGCTGTTCGGGGGCCGCGTAGATGGATCCGGGACAACCGATGTCGGCGAATGGGGAGTGCTGCACAAAAAAGAGCAAGGATTGGATGTGCTTCAGGAAGGTGGTGAGAGATTGATTGAATCGGGCTGAGGGGGGAGCTGGTGCGTGAGGAAATGGTGGAATGACTTGTGCGAGAGTTGGAAGACAACATCGTTGGAAGTTCCAGCGATAGAAGTTTGCAGGACAGCGAGCAGAGGACAGAAACAGTTGAAAACAATATGAAAGTCGGTCAGCAGAAGAGAAAGTTGCAGGCGGAAGGAGGGAGCCACCAGCTCGTACACAGAACCATCAAAGAGATGTTGAGGTAGATAACATACAAGAACAAACTACTGAGCACCCTTTGCAGACGCATAATGCTCGTAGAAATATGTAATAGGAACCTTGAGAGAGGTTCTGCACAAAACCAGAAAGCTGCAATAGGCGGAGAGATTATGGTTGTAAGTGAAAGGGACGTGTCTAAACCCAACTCTTGACCTGACCACGCATGGTGATGTCGAGATGAGGACAGCTGCGAGAGTCCTTGTTTTTTCAAACAGCGTTGTAGATATCCTTACCTTCGCAATCGCCGGGTCCGCCAGCTTCACTTCCGGGGGGGTCATCCTCGTCAGCAGGATGTTTTCTAACTTGAGATCTCTCCCAGGCGCGCCCTGAAAACACGACAACGACGTCAGCAAGGCGGTGGATACGTCAGCAAGGGGGTGAATGAACGTCAGCAACGCTAAGCCCAAGGCCTGCAGAGTCGTTCCTTTGGCACCGATGAGCGGAACCCTTTGAGAACAAACTCAAAGCTAGTCCCCTATGACAAGAAGTTGGGCAATAATAGCAAAGAGTAGCAGGCAAGGCGAACCAAGGGCAGAAATAGGAAAGACGACGAGAGCAAAAAGAAACTTGGTCGTTGAAATCACCTGAGAGTGGCAGAACTCCACCGCAGCCGCTAGCTGTTGAAACAAGTACCGGCACTGCGCAAAGATGGGATGGGACAAAAGTAACGTGAGCAACCTATCAAACTGATTCCTGATGTACCGGAATCTTCACTTACTCGACCTCAGCAGGATACTTTCGGACACTTCGCTACCAGCACCACACAACAAACAGAGCTGCACGAAGAATCATGTCCTCAGTACAAGACCAGACCCTGCGAACAACTTAAGTCCAGAGGGAACTCGCCTGTGGTTCGGATAACAACCGCTTGTCCACGAAGGTCATCAGCGAGTTCCCCGGTGCGTACTCAAACACTTGGTACAATTGGCCCTCATGTATGTACACCTGCAGGTACGTTAGACAAATCACAAAAGCAACACTTGCAGAAGGCGTACCTTAATTAAGCTGAATTAAGAAGCAGAAATCAGGTTTGAGGGTAACCTGAGGGTCACTTTCTGTTTGTTGAAGAGGCACACAAGTCCTTAAGTCATGACAGGGCAGTGTGAACAAGAGACTCAACAAGAGACTCCTAAAGAAATCTTGTAAGGTTGCAAGCATGCACAACAGTGATAGTGCCACTAAATACCGCTCAAGTCGCAGCTACTGAGCAGGAAAACAGAGGGGCACAATAACCGCCTCAACCTCAAATTAGCAGCAACGCTTGTAGTAGGCAATCCGTTTTCTTTGAATGCTGAACTTACCTCACACAACCGAGTGATGCAGGGATGCTGCAGATTGAGCAACGACGAGATCTCTTGCTCTAAATGAGGCAAGGACGTTCTCTGCAGACCCGAACAGGGAAATGAGTTCAACCTTTTGGGTAGTAGCCTTTGGTTCGAATGTTGCGTGACTTTCCTACTAGCTCAAGCGTCTTGTTCATTTGTACCTCGAACGCTTCCCCCTAGATCGTAAGGCAAGTCACTTAAGTCGCAGTGATCGGCTTCTAGACAATGAAGTGGGATGCAGATAATAAGGGAGCGCTCCAGTCATGGCCACACAGAGTAACATACAAATCTTCAGACTTTTTGTATCCACCTTCAGAAGAAAGGGCATGCAGATAAGGTGGGGGCATGCTTGATAGGCCCTCAAGGTCAGTCGCAGAATTGCACTTTCTGTTTCGAAAGTGTGACCCGGTCCTCCACATGGAAAAACCTGAAAATTGATCCCTCAATTGAAGCAGCAAATAGACAGGCCAAAGGGCCACTCCAGGGTTTTCTATGGCCACGAGAAAAAAGGGGTACACGAACGTGCATGACATCACACCAGTAAGTGGTCGTCGATACTTCATGCCGTCATCATGATTCTTCTTACAAGTCATAGATGAAAAACCTCAAGCGGCTGCGTAAGGGGGCTCCATAGAAAATCGCCAGAGCTTTCGCTCTACTTTGAGCTCTCTCTAAGAAAGCTCAAACCCACGATGCAGTAAGAAATACTCGTCATCTTGCATCAGTTATGAATTCCAATTTGAAAGCTGTGAGCAGCTTTGCTAGCCGTTGCAGAAAGCTTGCCAAAGCCACCACTCAAACTTGTCATAAGGGTTTTGAGACGACTGAAAACATATGGCTCACCTTATTCAGTTCTGACCGCTTGATTGCCAGCTGCTTGCCTGTTTGCGGGATGCGCAAGACCCGAACTGACACATCATCTGCTGAAAAGATTTCAGTTCCCTGATTTTCAAACTTCTCCCCTGCTTGTGCGTCCGATTTGAAATCTCTCACAGTAGCGGTCAGGTAAGGAGGAGAAAGAACCGTAGCCATTGTATGCCTATGTCAACTTCAAACGAAGTGAAGCTTTACTGACTCCCTTCCGTTCTCAATTGTGCGTCCAGATAAAGAATTCGTTCCCGGTTGAGCTTCATAGATTGCGAAAAGGCCACAGAGCAAGTGCGTCGGTCTAAGTAGCTCCAAATGTGACAGAAACTGGTAGTAGTGTGTCCTCGCTTACACTGCTGACAGTTCACTTTAATTCTTCGTGAAAGAAGGAAGAAAAATTCTTCAAGGAGAAGGAAAAGTTGCATCCAAACGAAGCTGAGCAGAAGGTACTAAGAATATGGAAAGAGAATCTGCAGAGACTGTTTCACAGGCTAGACCGGCAGCCTGGAAAGAATCTGCTTAGGAGAGGCTCTTCCAGCACAAGTGTCGTACTGGTAGCGCGACAGTTTCAACCCTTTGTTCCTTCTGCTACACTTCTAGACCAGATTAGATATCTTCAAGCTCCTGCAAAGAGAATGGAGGAAGCGCGCGAAGCTCACTTTTCAGATTCCTGTTGAATCAGGTTTGTCTCGTGTGACTGCGTTCCTGGTCTGCAAAGTGGTCGCGTGACCCGAGTTGCGATTCCTGCAAAAGTACCACATCGAGGCCGTCCCATCGACACGTGGAAAGTCGACGGCGAAAGATGGTGCCAGGGAGGCAGAAGACTGCACTTTTTGGCAGAACGTAAACTGTACGTACCCACCTTGTAATACAGGTAGGTCAAAATAACCGTGCCCGTGATCGCTACCGTCCAACTTCCAAAAGCACCCGCACAAATGCCGCCGATGTTGAATCAACGATCAGATATCCATCTTACTTCTGCAACTGACAAGCGAAGTATAAACTTTCGAAGTTTGATAAATTGAGGTGAAAAGCTGGTATTAAAATTCTGACCCGCCACTAGTTCCAAAGTTGGCGCATGATGCAATATCGTCACTCGTGACTCGTGCGTGTGCGTGAGCGCTACGTACAGGGAAGGTGCATCATGGCCCCGGTGGGCCATGGCAGTGATGCTCAGCTGCAGATCCGCCAATGAAGGCCCACGACAGTTCGAAGTCCCCTAGACGATCATGGCTTCCGCGCATCTTTCGCCGCAGCTTCTCTAGGTCCTTCCCTGTCTCCCCTGGGAGGAGCAGGATGCCCGCCGCCGGTGCTCGATGGAGGAACTTTTTCCGGGGGGTGTGGCTCGTGACCACCGCGCTTGTAATCATAGCTGTGCCATGGATGTCCCTGGCAATGAAGAAGCAGGACTATACGATCCATGCCATTGCCTGGTTCACAGCTGGTGAGAGAAGGCAATGAGGCGAATTATGCTCACGGACAATTGTTGCTGCTTCAGGTTGTTACGTCGGCTTTGTTGATTAGCTGTTTGTTAACTAGGTCAACAATCGGGCTGCTACAAACCAGCTGTTTGTGGGACGAAAATATCTTGACTGGTCAGAGGAGTCCAACTTCAGAAACGGTTCGTCAATTGTGGCGCAACCTCTCCAGCAGGAGAGGTCTCGCCTCATTAGGGTTTCCTAAGGTCTAGGCCAGCTGCCAGCTCCCAAAATGCCTTGTCAAGCTGGCCCGTCCTCCACAGGAAAGATCAGATAGCCAGGCAGCAGCTGAATGTTGAAAGCTGATTTTCAGAAGGACTCGTTAAGTTCAGGTCTAAAAATTTCTTTGGGCTTAAACCCCTCAAACCAGCTCCTGGTTGCTAGTGTCATCCCCGCCGGTACCTTACCTTCACTGGAAAGCAGGCTCCACCCGGTAGAGCGCTGCGCTCCAATTTGTGGCCAGGCTCGTGTCGAAAGTGCCAGCATTTGTTCAAATGAGGCCTCCGGCATGCTTCTCATGAGTGCACTAATCTTCTCTGGTTCAAACCTCCGGGCATGAGACACTTTCTGCTGATTGCAGGAGTGTTTGTTCTGCTGGCTCTGCCCATCTCCGCTTACGAGATTGCTCAACACCTCGACAGCTACACCAAACCCCTCGAGCAGAAGAAGATCATCCGGATACTAATGATGGTCCCCATTTACGCAGGTCAGCAATGCCCCACCCCACTATAATTCTGTAGCCGTTGCTTGAGCGGTGAAGGGAGCGGCTATGTTGCAGCAGTATGACTCCCCTCCCTTTCCTTAGACAGGCTTCAGCTTTCGCTGGGGGCAGGGTAATTCTGGCGCTTATGTTGGGAAGCAATGTTGGCGGATAGTTCCTGGTATTCAGTTTCCCTTTATCGGAGTTTTAGCTGGGCCTGTGTATGGGAAAAATTGGTTTCTTGTGTCCAATTTGCGTTTTCCCGTGCAGTTGATAGTTGGCTCGCCCTTCGGTTCAAGAACGTGGCAATCTACATCAACACTTTAAGAGAGTGAGTGGTTGCCCTTCGTTTATTCTCACAAGGGCCAGCTCGTTCAAGCCTTTACTTGATTTTACTTTCGCGTGAACAAGCCCCTCAGCAATAATCCGAGAGTCTGGCGATGCAGATTGCTGTTGTGGTTCTGAGAATCTCGATGAATCCAGAAAATTGCGCTTGCAGTCTGTTGCGGAATAAAACTTTTCTGCGAAGAAAGGTCAAGGTGCTTCCCATAGTTGCCGTGATGAGTTCGAGTCTGGGCGCACGCAAAATCAGCTTACAGACTGATACTCGGCACAAGCAACTCCAGACCCCTTTGTTGACCCCCCCCTTGTTCTGTGCAGATGTTATGAGGCGTATGTAATCTACAGTTTCTTTGAGTACTTATTAGCATATGTCGGGGGGGAGACGCGGCTTGGGGAGGAGATTGAGTTGAAGCCGCAGGTCGAACATGTGAGTGAGGGGCACAAAGTTTCATCTGCGGACACTATTTTGAAAGCTTCTTATTCTCCCATACGAATCAGGAGCACTGAGCCTCTTGAAGAATTCAGGGCGCTGTCGAGCAATGATTGAAGCATCACATGAATCCATTGCAAAAGTGGATTAGGATTGCGTGGCTCAATGCTTCTTTGCAAGCCCTCCAGCAACCGCGGCTTATGGCCCATAGGCCTCGAACGGATGACCCAAATCGTAAAGAGTCCAAAGACAGTTGGATGTCTCGATCTACATGGACTCTGCAGCAGCATGATTGGAAGAAAGAAGCAGCGTTTGCGTGGGGTCTGCGTGCAAAAGTTACACGTTTGGCGCCGCTCACACCGCTTTGGTTCATTTCTGTCCCAGGTGTTTCCGTTTTCGTTGGCGCTGAAACCGTGGCGGATGGGGCAGACGTTCGTAAAGAACTGCAAAGTGGGGGTCCACAATTATGTGAGCCATTCCCCTTATCTCACGAACGAAACGTCGTCCGCGCCTTGCTATCATCTTGACGAGGAATTCTGCAGTTCTTTTTGTGGAAAAAATGTTTTTTTGGCGCCCGAAACTCCTGTCCAAGTCGAGTTCATGGCGGAATGCAAAGAGTGGGTTCAACGCGTGTGAGCGTCTGCCGTGAAAAAGAAGTATGGTTTGGGGTCCGTGCCTTTGTAACCCGTGCGCCCTGTTCTACAATGACAAGATGGAGGGCCTAGAATGCTGGTCGAGGCTTTTTGAATGCAAATCTCGTTTGCTGCCGCTGTCCTCTCGGGTTTCGTTGAAATCCCGCTCGCTTGCCAATCAGATGTGCCATAGAGGGACGCAAAGACGAAGAGGACTTAGCCCTGACAGCCCGGCCTCAGTTTCCTTCAAGGTCGAGTTTGCAGTCGGGACTGGCAGATGCGATGCTTTTCGGATTCATGAACCGCAGGCTTGACGGAGCCGAAAGATGCCGCTGATTGAAGTCAGTGAGTCGAAAGAGGGGCGGGTCTTTGAACGGTCTGCCACAGTATCTTGCTCGGTTTGTGACGCGCCATCCTTCAACCCGACCAAAATCTGACCCTGCACTGAGCCCGCGACTGACCCCCAACCTGACACAAGCGGGAAAGCAGCTTTTGACAGCGACAGGGAGGTTGCCATTCTAGTTCCGATGCAACCGGGGTGTCAGGCCGACTCTATTTTGCTCATGAAGATGCCACGTGTCATTCTCTGCAGGTGGTTGTACAGCCAATACTGACCATGACCGCACTGTGAGTCTCCACTCTCCGAACCCTTTGTTCCGGTTTCTCCTGGTCCTGCCTATTTCCTGGGGAGTTGCATATTTAAGCAAACGCGTCGGCTGCAAATCTATAATGATGGAAGTGTCGAACAGTAAGGCAGGTTTTGACAAACCTCGGCACTTGACAAACTCCGAACTTGACTCAATATAGCTTTGGCCGTTGTTTGCATCGTTAAGAAGTTTGGGCTCACGTGTCGAATGGCCTAGATGGACGTTGGGTAAGGTGACCAATATGACCACTTACGTGTCGTATGCGAATTCGTTGCTCCAAGAATGCCGTTGCTAAGTTCCATTCACGCTGGGCTTTGCCGATCTAAATGCTTGCATGTTGCCAAACTAACCCCACTTGCCGGAAGCCCGCAATTTGACCCGGATGATTAATGGGGTCCGAATATTCTCGAGATATTTCCTCATGGTCCAGCCCTGATCCCTTGGCTCGCTTTATGCTCCAGCTTCTGCGAGTGGGGGGGCTACTATGGGGAAGGCTCCTTCAACCCGCAGAAGGCCTACGTGTATTTAACCTTTGTCTACAACGTTTCTCAAATCGTAAGCGCCCCTCAAGTTCAGATAATAGTCCTCGCTTTGTGGTCTGCCATTGCTTGTTGCTTCTATGTGAGTGAACTTCGAGCCCGCTATTGTGTTGCCCAACCAGCAAGTGTGACGGTACGTCCCTCAAGAGCACCAATCGTGAACCCCAATCTCAGCATAAATGAAAGTATTACCGCTGTTCTGGGTACAAGGCGGCTAAAGAGGAGCCTATTTGTGGATTCTGTCAATAAGTAATGTGTCCATGACTCTGCATATGCTGTGTTCGCGAGTGAAAAACCTGGTTGTATCTCGTCGAAGTGAAGGTGTAGGTACCTGTTGCCAGTCTTAGCGTTTTACGAACCCGACCTGTTTTGTAGGCTCTAACTTTTAGGCGCCTCTTCCGTAAAACCCGCGCAAAATCGTGAAAGACAAAGACAAGTGGAAGACAAGTGGCTAAAAACTGCAGAAATCAGCGACTGCCATTGGGCCTTCTGCAGTGGGCCCTTTATTGCCTGGTCATGTTCTACCGGGCAGCACACGAAGAGCTGCAGCCTATGAAGCCCTTCGCCAAGTTCGCCTGCGTCAAAGCCGTCGTCTTCTTCAGCTTCTGGTGAGCACTTCTCACCTCGACGCACGGCTAAGCCCGTTCGAGACCGCCCAAAAGGGCAAATCATCCGGAGAAACGCAGCCTTTTTGTTCTCAGCGGTCCGTATTGTCAATGTCAGAGCCGTTGTAGTTCCATTATGTCTGCTCCGTTGGACCGCGTTTCGTATATGCTTCTGACAGTAATCGATGACGGGCATTAGCAACGTATTGATAAGCGAAGACGTTGTCAAACGTATGTGGACTGCGGCCGTCCAGGAAGAGATCATTGTCTTCTGCTCGGGCGAAGAGTTGCTGAGTCTTGGTTTCATTCCTCTATACTCGAAAAGTGCCGGGCGCTTGATGCGGCTTTGGGAAGGGCTCGAAGCACGTCTCGCTTTTCCTTGCTTCGTTTCCTTTCTGGATACAGAGCTTTTTTCAACTGAACTCGTCTTCTCGTCGTTCGTTGTGCAGGCAAAGTGTTGCTATAGCAATCCTGGTCAAGTTCAACGTCATCCGGTCACAAGAAACCCTCTCCAATTACGATGTGAGCCGATCGCCCTCTTCTTTTTCCGCACTGCTCACACCCAGAGAATAATCACTATGCTTTTCGCTAAGATTCGGTCCTGAAAGACCAGTGCCAGCACAGCCGTAGTCCCCTCGTGCTTCAGTTTCAGAAAAAGCTGCTGCGCACCTCTGTCGAAGACAATGTACGGTCGAAGCTTCAGTTGAGAATCGAGGTCCAAGCTTTGTCTGAGAAGAGTTGCAGACTTCTATCGAAAACATTGTACGGTTGAAGCTTCAATTGAGATTGAAGGTCGAAGCTTTGTCTGAACAGAGTAGCAAAGTGGACCAATGAGACAGGTTTCGAGTCCCTTCGTATGTCCAGGCACGACACTGGGCAGAAGTGGAGTGTGGTTTTTGAGTATCGCGCAAATCATATGGAATCATTCTTTGAGGAGCGCTACCGTTCAGAGCGGTACAGCTCAGTTGAATACATGAATTGGGCTACCATTTTGCCAGCACACGTGTTGTGGAGCGACCTACTTTTTGGAAGGACGTTTTGCCAACAAGAAAGACCGTTTTGCTTTCATCTCGTCGAATTTGACATCTTTATTTGTGAACCGTCTTGCACAAAAGTTATGCCGTGCTGCTATAACGGCGTCTTTTCATCTTCAACTGCTGCGCTTTGTAACCTGTTTCTTCCTGATCGTTGCGCTTTGTAACCCGATCAGTGACATCCGAATGTCCGTAAGACGGTCGGTTCCATTTCTTTTCAAATTGACGCCGGATCTGGTGGCAGTGTCCACGGTTAACTTGGCGGCTTTGCTGACCATCTTGATAGGTTGGTAGCTTTGACTGGTTGACCCCTTAAAACCCACGTTCAATGTTGCTCTGCAGGTTGACGACGTTGCAACGGGGATCCAGGACTTTCTGATCTGCATCGAAATGTTTTTCGCGGCCATCGCGCACGGCGTCGCATTTTCGGCGTCAGAGGTAAGACCCAGAACCCGCTCGCTGGTTTTCTGGCGGAATTTATTCCATCCGGCCTGTTCTCTCTGTTCTTGGCGCTCGAACCTGTCGAGTATCATGGCAAGAGAAGAGGGCTCTGATACAGACTGTACGCAGAAGCCGAGCGGGGGCAGAGGCCGGAAGTAAGCCTTGTTCCTCATGGCTTAACGGACTAAACAAACGGATTGGTAGAGCACGAAACTGCTCGACTCTTTGTCTTGGTTTGTGATGCGAGCGTACCAGTCAGGTGCAAGCTCCGGCGTTTGTGCCAGCTCCAATGTTTCCTTTCGTCCGTGGCAACTTTGTTGGATAGTATCGATTGCTGCAAACGGGCCTTGATAAGTGTCCGATTGGTAGTGGTTAGTTGCTCCTGTGTCTGATCGGATTTTCGTTTGGTCCTCTCGAGAATGAAAATTCGATGACCATCTTGTCGCCTCTTGCTTTCGCTGCAGTACGCGGATCCGACGATGCCGAAAAAGCCGTTTTTTCACAGCCTTTTAGACATGTGCGATATAACGGACATAACTAGTGACACTTGGGGTCGAGTTGCGTCTGCGAAAGACCATGTCATAGACGGGGTAGTGTCAATTGTTCCAAGGAAAGCGCCGGGAAGCCCGCGGAAGATACGGATTGAGATGCCGGACTTCTTGGATGACAACGTAGAACACTCGCTTCTATTAACAACTGACGAAATACGAACAGACAGGCAATGAAATATAAGCCGACTTTATAGATATCGAAAATTCTTACAAAGCTAGGGGTGAATACTCGTGAGCCGCAATTGTTTGTCGCGCTTGCAAGCCCTGACTATAATTGTCTTGGCACTTCTGCACGACGCACATGGGAGAGTTGATCTCAAGTGTAGACCTATCCGCTCCCATTCCACTAGAACGACCTGGTGGGCAGATTGTGGATTGTGCATTTGGGGTTTCTTTCACCGTGAGGCGGGCCCGGGGTCAATCGTGTATGCATCAGCTAGATGAAGCATGCCACATGAAATTTGATACCAGATGGGATTTTTGCAAGCAGTGCGACGGTAGCGATCGAACCGACTTTTTTAATACGGATTGAATAATTGGCAAGCTAGGCACTACGCGCGCTGTAATGTTTTACTTCGCTGTCTGACTTGGTACAAATCCTCGTTCGTTACTTCAGCTCGGTGATACCGCATGAGTCGAGATAATGAAGCAACGTCAGCATGTCACATGAACATATGCCATGATGTGATTGCAATTGTTTGTCCCGCTCTGTGATAATACTTCGTCATTCAAACATATTCGAGAGATCCGGAGTCATAGTAACCGTTTGATGGTACCTCGCCTTATCCAAGTTAGCTGAGAACTGTTACAATCCGAGCTAATTGGAAAAATTGTGTGTCATAATATGTTTCTCCTGCATGCAGTTTATCCAACGCATGATGTATAAGAGACCTCCATTATCAAATGATAACATTCTGTGTCATGCTCATCCAAGCTGTCTTTCCCACCAATGAGGATGAGAGAAATTAATCGGTCGAATAAGGATGAGAAAAATAAAAACAATTGCGAATGGGATCCGACAAATCAAGCTCTCTATCGATCAACATAGACATGCTGCCGGGTCGAGTAAACCACTTTAGAGTTGGATGAAGAAAGCCTTTACAATCTTTGATGTGTAACATCCGCTGTAAGGAGATTTCATTGCACACAAATCATCAAGTGCACGACGTACTTTACACACTTCAAGTCAAGTTTTACCTACGTCTAGACATCAGGCATTTCGCTGGTAAAAATGCCAAGTAAGGTGGCCCGAAACTACTAAAGCTACTATACTTCGTTTCAATATACCCCAAATCTGTACATCGCCTCAATTACTGGTCAATTCCTTGCAGCTCTCCTTTCCTTTCTTCTGCTAGCTGCGCTCTCCGTTCCGCTGTTCCGGCCTCTCTTGTCTCTTGCATGTTGGGCTTCTGGATGTTGCCCTCATAAGCGTCTAGCTCGGGGAAGGCCTCCCTGCAAAAAAAGAGAGGCAATCGATGAATACCTTCGGGGTGCACTTCGACTCTTTCGGATACTGAAGGCAACAAATACACTCAGCTTCCCTTGATAGAAGACGTTTGAACGCATGAGTTTCATTGTTTGAACTAGAAAGAATCTTTCAGAACCAGGATGCTTGACCGACCACTGTACCCAACATGAGATCGTGTGATCCTTTTTTCTAGCTTCAGACTGCATTACAAGCAGTTGGTGATGTGAAGAGAATGCGAAGTCCGATGGAATGGCCAAAGTAGATCAGAACCATCTTTGGGCCAATGCAAAACCCCCCCTGCTCCAACTTCCATTAAGCCCCCAGCACTAGATCACTATGCTCGAAAGACCGGAATATACACCAGTGTCCCAAACCCTTAGAGAACATCTTCTCTCCTACTCCTTAAAGCAAACAACTTCGAGTCGTCCTAGATTTCAATGACCCACCTGGTTTCCTCGTGGCCCTTCCTGGCTGCCTCCTGATCCTGAGGGGGAACCCCGGTCGTGGTGCTCAGCTCCGCCCTCGTAGGGGTGGGGGCTCCGCGCGGGTGGTCAGCCATGCTTGCTGATCTGCTTTTAGTTTTGTTACTAGTTGCAAGGCGGGCAGCTGACAAGTACGAAGTGGTTGTTCGTCTCTTGATTTCTTAGCAAGAACTTTTCTTACACTTCGACTTTCTGATCAAAGATTCTAGAATAGCTACCCAAGACGTAATCCAAGTTGCAGGGAGTTCTCTGCAAGGTTCATGCGTTCTGCAAGCCAGGCTTTCAAGTCGGAGTCACTGATACCAAACTGGACGAAGAGCCTGGCTCCAGCGTGCACTGTCAGTGGCAAACCGTTCAGCAGTAGGAATCCATTTCCGACCTTGCATGCACATTACGGTTGTCGCTGGCCGACCTTCCGGTCGGAGCACGACGCAAAGGTCGCCGGAAAGGTCACTTGATCAGGCCGGGGGGGATTCGCATCGGCGTTTTCAGGGCCAAAAGAACGGACGGTGAAAGCTACCGGGCGATTACATTTCCAATATTCGACGCAGTGCAGAATGACTGCGCGCCAGTTTTGCATGCGCCAAAACATTATCCACCGTGTGACGCATGCACAGCGTGCATGCAGCGCGAGGGCATTCGTAGACAACGCGCATGCAATCCTGCTGTCGCCCCAGCGCCGTGGCTCCAGAGGGAAAACGACTGCTGCTGGCGGAAAGCTCACTGGAAAGCAAGTGTGAAACAGGTCGATTGTCGATCTCCAGGTTGAACGGACTTCGACTCCGTGAAGGTCTCTGATTTGCAGGAAGCTTGTTGACACACCACAAAGCTACCTACTGTACATGTAGGAATCTTGCGAAAAGTCTTTCTGCCCTTTTTGATCAGAAGCTGCATTTGCGACTTAAATCATCAAAAGGACTTCTGCTCTCTCAACGCATTGCTCTCGAACCCGACCGACAAGTTTTTACGTTTCCTTGCTTCCTTTCACTCTACGTTTTCTTGTTCAAGCCAGCCACGATGTCTCAGGAGTACTCAGAGACCGCTCAGGGCACGTCCGTGGACATGCCCAAGGGTGACGTCATCCCAGAGCCCAGGCAGGAGGCCATCAAGACGGGGCCGCAACTCGGGACGGACCCCCAAAACGCGCAGGAGGCGTATGATAAGCAGCAGGAGGGGCGCATGTACGTCAATGCCATGTGTTGATTACGTCTCCTATGAGGAGAGTTCAGAACAAGATGACGAAGTCAGTGGTTGGATTGGTGTTGCTTTGAGTTTTGGTGCGGGGAAAGGAGATGCTTTGGGTGTGATGGAAAAAGAATGGTGCACATGGGCCGCTTTGCAGGATTGACTGAAAAGGACGTTTTTCTGGTCTTACAGGTTGTTCCGGAAATGTGTGGTCTTTTGATGAGTTTCTTATTCTGTCACGTTGGACTCTCTTTTTTGACAAGGTCGTTGTCAGTTCAAAGTCCAGAATATTCGCGTTGTTTAGAACATTGCCTTTTGCCAGCTTGTTGTAGCCTTTGTTGGATGTGACACGTCAGGGTTTCATCCACTGCCTACTTTGTTGCTTTGTTAGGCGATGGTAGGTAAACTTGCAATTGGTTGTATTGGGACAATTGATTCTGGTGTGCACGACTGAGGAAAGGCGCTCTTCCACGGCAAAAGCCGCTTCTTCTTGAAGACAGAGTATAATCTGACGCGAAAAGCATTGGCTTCGTGGCAGGTAACGAGAATAAGTCAGCTCGACCAAGTTGCGTCATAACGATAGAGAAGACACTGCTGGTAAACTGAAAGCTTTCCTTTTATGTTCAGTGTCAAGGCTGACCAGACTTATGTGAAAGCAGTGTTGGTAAACTAAAACCTTCGCTTCGTTGTTTTGCAGTAAGGGTGGCCAGACCCGTGCCAAGCAGCTTGGCCACGAGGGCTATGTGGAGATGGGGCGGAAAGGCGGCAAGACACGAGGGAACCCGGCAGAAGGCGCCGAGTTCGCAGGAAAGCCAGAGTACGATTATTTGAAAGCACCCGGTGATAAGAACTAGACAGAGTGTTAGAAAAGGATCGAGCCTGGCCGTCGATGAGAATTGTACATAGCTGTGGTTAATGTTGGTGACGTTTTTCAAGACTTTGGGTGACAAGAGGACTTTGTCAAAGGTATTGCCTCCTCCTTGAGGGGATTTTTCAGTATTGCTCGTTGGTATGAATTCTGGTGTGCGAATCAATTACCAGAGTCGTATGTTTATATTTTATCCAATTTGGTATGAATGGTGTTCTTACCAGGGGAATATTGTCGTGCATTTTATTGGGCGTATATCACGTTGCGTCATATGTCATGCGAAGTTGTGAACGTACGACCATATCTTGCATGCCATGCAGACGACTTTCGGGATTTTTTACTTTGAATCAGATGGAAAAAGTTACGTGCGCTACTCGTTCCTACCTACGTGTCTTACACTAGTTTCAACAGTCAGGCGAATGGAGAACAAGGTTCTAGTGAACTGCTGATCCATTAAATTGCATGGACTTAAGCAATTAGCGATAAAGACCCAAAAGATCAGGAATTATATATAAGGTCTACCGAAGGAGAAGAATATTGGCTCGACACTGATGCACAGATGCACAACAATGGATTACATAATTAATGTCAGCCTCAACACTCGATTACCATAGATCGGATTCGAAGCTGGCCTATACTAACGGACATTAGCTGGCCGGTCATTGGACGGTCGATCGCATGTAATGCTCGTTTGCATGCATGAAACTCATCCGCGTGTGGTGCGGAACATTATAAGCCGTGCCACTTGAGTGCTCCTCGTCCAAATTCAAACTGAATGTGATACGGTCCGACAATCAAGCAATCACATCAAATTGTGTTACGTGATTCACAGACTTGTGCCATTCAACTCGACACATGCTCTAGCTCAGCGCATGTGAGATGGCCAACAAACCCCGACCGTCCGTCAACGGATTTAATTGGATACGTGATTGGTTTATGAAACCAATCGAATCGTGTGCCTCAACTTGCAAGCTACCAACCAGGTTTCAACCATGCATGAGCATGTCGACCGCACTCCCTCCGCCATCTCCTACTGTATGCCAAGCTGCGGTGGTAAGGTTGATGGTCAGAAAGACAACCTTCACTTGCAATTTATCTGCCCGTATAAGCATAGCACCGTCGCAAAATCGGTGTTACCTTCAGACGTCTGGTTGCCGCACTTGACACCTGCGATCACTGCATACCTATTTACCTGCATATGCTATCTTGTCTGATCGCCACTACACCTTTAAGCAATCACAATTCTTCTTTTCGCGTCTATCGCATGGCCTGCCTCAAACCGCGCAGACGCGAAGGACTCATCCACGAAGTCAATCTCCCATGCGTCCCCGTTCCCCGTTCTGGAACGTCACACTTTCTGTCACTCCCTCCTTCAACTTCTGCTTACACCCATTCCGTATTGCTACCCACAGCCCATTTCAATCCGCAATCGCTTCCCTCGACCATACCCGCAGTGACCTCTCTTCTCTTACTCCAGATCCGCCGCAGACTCCATCCTTCCCACTCCGGGAAACGTAGTGAACCTACCGTCCAAAATCCCCCCCCATGCTTTTCATCTTCATCCTGCCCCCCCGGAAAATCGCCCTCGTTTCCCCCCCCTCAAAACCGCCGTCATCGCTCCCCCTTACTCGTCACCAGCCGCACCTGATCAAACCCGTAGATCTTCCTCAGTTCCTTCATCGCCGCCTCTTCTGTTTGGATTGCCCGGATGTTACTTGGCCGTTCGTCCGGGTCCGGTTTGTACCACCGCATGGTACCGCTCGGGGAGGTACCGGGGCTCGCCCGCTCGGGGGCGGGGGACGTCCCCGGGCTGCCTACAGTGAAGCCTTCTCGATGCCGCCGCTGCTTTTCCTGTGAGCACGAGTGGATTTTGTTCCTGAGCTTCTGTCAATTCGCTTCGAAGGGGCTTTATCTTAGTCAATCTTGGCTCTAAGGGCCGCCGATTGGTGTACGAAAACATAACACGCGTAAAACGGGGAAGAGCAGACCGCCTTTCACCACAATCAACGACGGAATCGACACAACGGGACAGCACGCCACGAAGCTTTGTCCCTGCTTCTTGCCTCTCGTTCGAGTGTTCAAATTCAAAGTGCCTACACCGTCAGAAAAGTCGGCCGCTGAGCAAAAGAACCGTCCTAATATATCAAAATCATCCCGCAAACACACCTGGTAATTCTTGTGAACGCAAGCAATGTACTTTCAGTGCCCAGTAATGTACAGCCGGAAAAAGGCGTCAAAAAACGAGTGTAGCTTGGAAAGGGGTTTGGAACCGATCGACTCATATCAAAAAATGTAAGCTTTGCATCAGGTTCAGGCAATGAGAGCAACAATAGCCAAAAGCCCCCCCCAAGACGACAAACAGATCCGAGAAAGGTGACAGCCTTCTCAAGAAAAGCTCTTCAAAAATGGAAGCTTTGAAACAGAAGCACACAATTCTGGCGAAAGAAACTTCAGAGCCAAAGAAACTCCAAAGCCGAAACCGCCCCGGAATCTACCAACGCAAAAGCCTTCGTAAAGTCAAAGGGTTCAAAATCAAAGGCAACCTCCAAAAGTAACCATTGGCGCAAACAACGTTCTGCAAACGACAGCAGTCCCCGCTCACCTGCTGCTCTTGGATGTCCCGCAGTGACGACGCCGAGATCGCCGCCGACGGCGCCGCTTGTGCGGCCCATCCCTTCTGCCCCACCTCTTCCTGCGCCGCCTTCTTCTTTGACAGTTTCTCCGGCCGCACAAAGTGCGCCAAAGAGATTCTCTGCGGCCCCCCTTCCTCCGCGTCAAAGGTCTCAGACGCTATTCCCGCCCCTGCTGGGACAGAGCGCGACTGGGCCGGCTTCGTTGGTGTGAATACGCCCTTAGGCGGCGCCGGGATCGGGCTGGTCCGGGGGGGCACGTTTGCGCCGTCGGACGCCCGCCTGTTTCGTCCGGGGGGGGTGGTGAAAGCGGACCAGCTGCCCCCTTTTTCCTGGGGACTGGACCCCCACTTGGAAAAGTCTCCGCTCGTGGAGGGGCTGCAGGACTCCGCCCGTGGTGGGCCCTGCCACGTGGCACCCTGAGGGGCCGCCATGTGGCCACTGCTGGAGGGGGGTGTGTTCGCACTGGAGGCTCTACCGGACAGCTTCGGTTTCTCCCCCCTGCCGCTTGCAGAGGGGGCATTCACACCGAGCGGTCCAGACCAGGAAATGGCTGTCGGTGTGAATCCTTGCTGATTCTGGATCTCTCGAAGCGACGTGCTGCGGGGGGGTCCTGGAGACACACGCACGCCCCCCCAGGCAGGGCCGTCCTGTTTCGGGGGGGGTCGGAAGGGGGGGGGGGAGTAGGAGCGGCGGCCACAGCCTCCAACGCCCCACTCAGAAACATCGAGAGACCCCCCCGCTTGGCGCTCTTTTTAGGCTTGGGCGTTTTGGGGTTCGCTGGAAACGCAGGGTTTGGGGGAGTGGCGGGACTCCAGCTGTTCGGAGTGGGGGGGAGGTTGAGGCTGGTCTTCGGCCCCCCCGGGCTGGGGTCCAGCGTGCTGCGAGGGGTTTCTAACGGACTGGGGGGGAGAAGATTAGGTGCAGAGGAGGTATGTGCGGGGACCCCTGGAAGAACAAACCCTTCGGACACTTTGACGGGGCTCTTCGGCAGATCCAAGCTCTCCAGAACGCTCGTTGTTTCCGACTCCATTCTGGGAGGGGGTGACGCCGCCTCAAGCGCGCCGAGACTCGTTTCGCTCGCGCTCTTCTTCAGCAGGGGGTTTTCTTCACCCACGGCCCTACCCCCCCGCACACTCTTCCCCGCTTTACCCCCCCTCTTCGCCTTACTCTTCCCCTTCTTTCCCCTCTCCATTTCTTCGTTCTCATCCCCCCTCTCCGGCGAGAATCCGACGACCTTCCACTCCTCAGCTGACAGCTTCGCCTCTTTCGGAGGCGGTGGTTCTCTCCCTTCTTCCAACGCTTCAACCGCCGCCACAATGTCCTCTTTACTGCGCAGCTTCGCTCGCTGTTGAGAATCGAGCGCAATCCCTTCCCCTCGCCGCGCCTCCAACGCCTCGATCTGCTGCAGTTTCTTCCTCAGCGCGCGAATTCTTTTCACCGCCCCTAGTTCGTCCTTCTGCTGCAGGAACCGCCCCAGCCCAAGACCCACCGCACGACCCAAATCCATCACCACCTTCTCCTCCTTTTCCCCCGACCCGTTTCTACTTTCACGCGCCTTCTCGCTCCCCCCCTCCTCCTCCTCTAGAATCGGTTCATTCCCCGACGCTGTCGCGCAGGGCAGCGGTCTCGGCACCCAACCGCCCTGCGCCACGTGGCAGCCCATCAGGCCCTCCAGCTCCGCCAAAACGGACGGCCTGATCTGCGCGAGCATCCCCGGGGGGGTCACCATCAGAACGTAATCCAAGTTGCGCAGAACCATCGCCTGGCAAAACGCCTTTAGTTCATCGGCTTCTAACGCGTCCGCTAGCTCTGTCATCTGTAGCACGTTCTTCGCCTCAACGATCGCCCTCGCGATCTCGCGCTCGCACAGCTCCTTCAAACTCCCGCGCGCCTCCGCTGCCTCGCCGCCCGCGACATTCGCCGGCCGCTCTACTTCCTCGTCGCTGTCGTCGCCGTCCCGCTGCATACCCGCCCCCTCTAGTTGCGCAACCGTCTGCTGCGGCGCCGTTCGAATCGGAAAGGGGGGGATCCAGAGAGTGGCCACCGCCACTGAGTGGCTCTCCCCCACTGCAATCTGGGTCGTCTGCTTGAGATTTGGGATGCGCAGCGGCTCTGGCTTTTGGTCGCGGGCGCCGTCCCATGCGAAAACGGTACCCAAGGAAGTGACGACGGCCGTGCGGTGCTTGCCGGCCGAGATGGAAACGGCGTGGTGTGCCGCCAGCGCCTTGAGCTGCGGATAGGAAAAATAGCAAACAAATTGTCAGGCCAATCTTTGTAGGACATACTCAGTGCTGACGTCAGTAGTCTAATAGATGTAAGACACCCGAATCGAATTCAGTCCCAGTTCAACGCCTTTGCAGATTTTCTTTGACCACGTGTGGAATTTCGGCGGTAGGAACCCAGCTCGCCGTTAGCAACTTGAGCAGAACAGCAAGTGGACGGACTCACTACGACGCCAGAATTCTTACCAATGTTTTACTTCGATTTCGTAAAAGACTTCAATCTCGTGAAAGCTCCACACATTCCCAACTGTTCGGAGATCCAGACGTGCTACCCACTCTTCTCAAAATAAAACGACCGAAACCCAATCCGCTTCAGAGAAGACATTGCAATGTTGCGCGTGCCCACAAAAAGGAAGACTACACGGTGAACCGTCAGCCTTTTGAGCTGCGACGAATGGGTAGAATGAACGGGACGAACAATGATTCCACAAGGGATCCAAGCGAAGCACGCTCAATTCCGACTTGGTGCACACCGAAGTTTTCTACTCGTCCAAGACCCAGCAGACTACAACCTTTCTACGATCCCTAGATGTGTAAAGCACCAAACTCGTCAGCCCTCTAGGGCACGAATTCATATGACACCCAAATGCCTAAAAATGACAGCGACTCGAAACCCTGATAAAAAAGAAACTGCACCCCACCTGCTGGCACCGAAGCTGCACATCGACGACTCCCAGTAGAATCACAGCCCCTCCTGCGAGATGACCGTGCAATGCAACCCCCCCCCTCACGATCGTTGTGAACCCTTCGCAACCAAAGCTTACTCCTTCAAGAAATTTACGCGCCCAGAAACCAGAAACCAAAAATCAAACAACTTTAAAAGCCCTTCAACGCTCCAACACCTTCAATAAACTTGAAACGCCTGGCGTCTTCAGAGACTTACACGTCCAAGACTTCAGAATTGGGAGACGTCCAATACCATCACGGATTCAAGACGCCCAAAATCTTCCAAGAATCAATGAAATCACATCAAACAGATTTCCAGCCCACCTGACGGCACCGAAGTTGCACATCCGACGACTCCCAGTAGAACACCAGCCCCTCTTGCGAGATGACCGTGCTATGGACCCCCCCAGCCGCAACCGCTACCACGTGCAGCCGCTCCGCTCGGTGGAACTTGAGTGGCGCTGGGCCGCCTTTGCGCGTGTCCCGAGCCACGTTCACGCGCCGGGGCATCACCAGCTTGTGGCCCCACGTGAACACCTGCATCAAGGGTTTCAGCAGGGTTAGGATTCGCAGCCACCAACGGAAGCTGGGGTTTGCGGGAAATTGGTTCAACCTTTTCAAAAAACTGCGGGCTTGGTGGGAGGCCTGCCTTGCAGGTGTCCCGAGGCACGTTCACACGCCGGGGCATCACCAGCTTGTGGCCCCACGGGAAGTCTCGCAACGAGTACTGCGGAGGAACTTATCAGAGTAAGCAAAGGGTGGGAATATTCGATGAAGAACTGGATTTTGGTTGTGGGGATAGGTTTGCTTCTGGAGGAACAGATTGGGTCAGGACGTCGTTTTAAGAACGAATGAGCTGTGAGCTCGAAGCTGATGTAAGTGGCAAATGTCTGCAAGGAAGTTTTGCGAAAATGGAGTCCCCTCGCCTGCGAATTGCGAGACAAGAGTTAAGGCCCTCGAACAGAGTATTTACGCATTGAAGCAGTGAGTCCGTGACCACCAGTCTGCGGGACGCTGCATTCAGAACGACTCTCGACACTGTCAATTTCGTAGGGACCCTGCAGATACGCGCAGCATCTCCTCGTTGTTTCCCACCCCAGACCACGACCAATTCCTCAACTGTGCATTCTCAGCCCAGGACGACCTAGTTTCGCAGCGCTACTCAGGACCGGCTTTCTCCCCACACTTCAAACAGAAACTGTCACGTCCTATTCTCACCTCCCCATCCGCACTCAGTACAACCGTATGGTACTTGGCAACCGAGACCGCCACCAGCTGCTTCCCCTTCATCGCCTCCACGCACCGTGGCACCGAATTCGCGGCCGAGTTGCTCGTTCCGTAGCCCAGCTGACCCTCGCCGTTGCAGCCCCACGTGAAGACCTGGAAAGTGGTAGGTACAAGAGATCCGATTACTACTTCGAGCTCCTCAAACGCGAAGCTAAGTGTTCGATCTATCGTGGGATGACCGGGATTCAGATGTATCATCGTACCCAGTATCTTCCGTACCTAACGCAAAGCAGACTGCCGTTGCAACATCTCGTCACTGCATCTGACGAGCCCGACCAATCTCGGGCCCCTCAAAAACGCAAGGACAGCATGTTGCTTTCGACGGGGTGTTCGATACGTCCCAGAAAGGCGGGGAGTCCAGTGCATTGTCGACACTCGTAAAATTCGCACCCAAAAAATTGCAGACCAGCGCTGCAACATCTTGTCCCTGCGTTGAACGAGCCCAAGACAAATCAATCCCGGGAAACTGCTGAGGAAGACGACGGAGCAAGCCACTCACTCTACCACCAATGGTTTCATTTCACGACCGACTCAGTGTACTGGTACGAGCACAGAAACCCAGTAGTAAAAGGTTTCCCAAGGCCTGAAAGCAGCCTTTCGAAAGAGATTCACCCGTCATAAGCCGATTGCTAGCCGGGAGTCACTCACCTCCCCTTCTTTGCTTAGCACCGCACTGTGCTTGTTGGATGCGGCAACCGCGACGGCGCGCAGGCGGAAAGACGAGATGCGGCGTGGGGTGGGCTGCGAATCGACGGACGTGTAACCCAGCCGACCATCTGGCGACGAGATGGCAGGTATAAGCGGCTGATATCAGCATACTGAATCAAAGAAACCTCTTCTGAGTGCGGCTTCCAAAAATTGTTATAGCTAGACCTGGGCTGGGAGTCGACGGACGTATAGCCCAGCCGACCATCTGACATGAAAGTATATTTGGTTGATACCAGCATACGAACGGTAAAAGTCGAAGAAGAAGGTAAACTACCAGACTCCGTTTTGGTTCTCGTAAACTCCAGAACCAGTGGGGCTTCGGAAAGAGGGTACAGACAGAAGGAGGCTGTGAACCGACAGACGATTAGCTCCGCCCTCGTACTAAAGACGACCCTGATGGGCATCCAAAGATTCAGTATTATCTTGGAGCCAAGCCCTCCGAGGGGATTGCTCAAGAAGCGACTTTACCACACACGTGACATTGATAAGCTACGCGGATGAGACGGGCCTGAAAAGAAAGCAAAAGAATACGAGGCTCGGGGCTTTACCTCTGTTCGATCCCCACGTATAGACCTCGCCGCCTTCGGTAGCGATCACCGTGTGGTGCTTAGCAGCCGCAACCGCCCGAACCTGCTTGCCCCCCAGTCCGGTGATGACCTGGCGCGGGGTGATAACGGCCACCTGCCCACTGCAAAGCGGAAAATAAAAGTACTGCTGAGCCTGTTCACACAACGACCGTCGGCAGGAGGTCTTCGGTGGTGAAACGTCCTGGGGACATTGAATCGGGTGCATGAACCGACTACAATAAGTGCGCGTTCTGGAGAATTCTCAGCGGACCCGTACGTCCAACAGAAGAACAGGCACTCGTCCTGCCAATCCCAAAAGGGAGATTATTGAGTTTTTGACGATCCACTGGACCAAGGAAAACCAACCGTTCTTGGAACAAGGCAGTCCACAAGCGCCGCGCTGCTCATCTGACTCTTAATTTTTAGTACGACCGCTCTGGTCAAAAAATACCTTAATGCCGAAGTTGACAGCCGTTTTGTCGAGAATGCGGTAAAACTCGGTGATATCCTGATTTGCCGCCCAAATCGGACCTTCCTGAGTCGACGTCGAAACCGTCTGCACTCCAACAAACTTTGAGCAGATGTTTCCGGACCTTATGGAGTCCATTGCGGGCCGACAACTCCCGCCAAACCCGTCATTCTTTCGACCCTCTAACTTCCGGACTCCGACTGTCCATTCGAAAGGGTGAAAACAACTGGACTGCCTCTTGTCTGACTTGTCTGTGAAAGTCGGGTAGGCGCTTCTTTAAACATACAAGTCTTTTGAAAGTCTCCTCCGCAAGCCTCTTCAATCTTTTCAAGATGCCAAACTATTACAGAAATGTCATCTGAACTCTCGTTCCGACCAGTCAAGGCCCCCAACAGAAATGACTACATCGGCCGACTTTGTGCCACAAACACCATCCGCATGCATCCCAGAAGGGGAATATCTTCCATACCTGTGGATATGAAAGTCTGGATGGCCCAGCCGGCCCCCCCGCCCAAACCCCCACGTGAGGAGCTCCCCGTCTCTAGTTACCGCCGCGCTGTGGAACTTTGCGGCCGAGACGGTGGAAATCTCGAGGCCTTGCAAATGGTCTAACCGCACCGGCACCCGCTGAATGCCGGCGGTGCGAGTTCCGAGCTGGTAGTTGGTCCCGCTGCCCCAGGCGTAAACCTCGGTGCAAGCTGCAGCACCAGAATTGTGGGGGAATTAGGTCTTGAAGCTCATAGTCAGCGGGCATCGTTTGAAAGGGGTCAGGTCTAGAAGCAAACAGTCTATGGGAATTGCTTTGTAGGCAGTGGGAAGGTATTCAGAACAATGAGGAGACTACCAACATGGTTGTGCAAACTTGATGCAAAGCGGCTTAGCAAATTAGAAAGCCAGAAACACGAGCTACGAACTCCTCTGACGTCAAATGACTCAGTGACGCGCTCCTTGATTCTAACGTCAGATAATAAGGGCACTACTCTGACAGATCCTTTTTTCTGTCCCTGTTCTTTCTTACCACTAATTCAACCATTCTTTCTTCCCCGATGTCCCCAGAAAGACCCATTCGGTTGAAAATGGGCCTGAGAAGGAACCGGTTGGTGTCGTTTTCGCATTTCCTTGACAATTGATATCAAGACTCACTTTCACCGGCGCACGTCTGCTTGACGTCGCCCGATATCAAATCCAGGGGGGTACGCTTCTTGGAGTCCTCAAGCTGGAGCGACGCCCCCCCATCCACGAGCGCTGCAGCCACTGCCAAGTGACCAAAGTGAAGCGCACGGTGGAGACTGCTCCAGCCAGACTCGCCGTCCTGAGGGGTTCAAAGGAGGGTTAGAATCAAGGGTGTAGGCTCTTCTTTTAGCTAACAAGAACTAAGACTTGATGAGTCTATGTCAATTGAAACTGACCAGAAACTGGCAGGTCTGCGTTTTGGATAGCAAAGAAAGGGAGCCAACCGCCACCACGCAGCCGAACCTTTGTAGTTGATCCTTTGGAAATGTTGGAATCCAGATATCAATGACGAAAAAGGGGCTAGCGGCCAACAATTGACTTCTGAAGTGCAAAGCGGTGGTGATATGTAAGGATCAAAGGAGAGCCTCCCAGGCCAATCAGGCGCTTTTGCAGAATCCTTGTTATACGAAATGTACTGCATCAGGATCGAATGTCGGCACACGGGTGCCCCAAACGATCGCTCTACTCAAGCTTTTTCATGCGGAGCTGGAGAGGCTTCCGTAATCTTACAAGAAAGTATCGCTGTAACATGTGGCAATTTCGCACAGCATGCAATGCTGGAAATTCTAGCCTTTCGAAATTCAAGCCCCAACATGGCAGCCGGGCAAGGCGGATCAAGATGAAAAAAGAGTGAAAGAACAGGACAGCCGCCAAACTTTGTCATCAGAACCATCATCGATCTCACCAGATGCCTGCTTGTGTCGCGGAAAGCAATCCTCAAACAACAGATCAAACAGCCGACACCTCTGCGTCCACATATCTGCTGGTTAAAGTAACCCAACCCTAACCACTCACCCTCGCATCTGGGTCAGCCCCCGCCTCGAGCAGGGCGCGCACAATCGGCAGGTGGTTGTGCCACACGGCAAGATGGAGTGCGTTCACACCAAAGACATTCCTGGCGTCAATCCCGTTGCTGCCACTGCCCCTCACCACCCCTGTCAGCGCTGACCTCACATCTGAGACGGTGCCGCTGCGGGCAGCCGTCCAGAGGTCCTGAACCATCCTGGGCCGCGGTTCGGTGCCCGATTATAGGGCTCTCGCGTCACTCCATGAGCGGAAGGGTGGACCAGCCTAGCATAATGGTTGTGCACCCTCATGCAATCAACGAGACCTCCGCCAAACAACGAGTTCAAAAACAAGTGCCCCTTTGTTTGACCCGCGGCAGAGCATTGGAGGTGATCTTCCCTGTCTTGGCAAGCACGCCCACGAAGCCTACTCAGGCTCTGTTGGCGGTGTGTCTAATAGCTTCAGGTAGACAAGTTTAGCCGCTTAAATACGTAGTATGCAGCTGCCTTCATGTGTGAGACAGTGTGACGGACAAGCTGAATCATGCAGAGCTAGCGTCCAACTGTGGCAGCCATTGTGGGTTTGAATTCCAGCAAGCCAAATGAAGTTCGGTGTTAAATCTGGGCCAATCACATCGCGCCACGTCATACCCCCCAGGTACCAAAAGAGTGAAGGTGTCCGGAACGGTCGTACCAGGGGTCGAAACCTGGAGTGGGAGCCGGGTCCGGACCCAAGTGGTCCCAACCCGATCACCGGGCACTCGGAAGCTATGCCAGTGTACTCCTAAGTAATTTACCTTCTCATCCGAAAATTCAAGTACAATGTTGCAGCTTTTGCAGGTATGGCCTTACTTGCATATACATTGGCAATCTGATCCGAGAGGCAAAACTCTGTACTACTAATCTGTTATATTCTCTTCTCCAAGACGTTAATTACAATATTGCATCTTTTCTCAGGTATGGCCTTACATACATACATATTGGCATTCTGATCCGAGAAGGAAAACTCTGTACTATTAATCTGTTATATTCTCTTCTCCAAAAAGTCAGTTACAATATTACATCTTTTTCAGGAA
>DF237046.1:11960-184370 GCA_000708835.1 Klebsormidium nitens
GATGAGCGTGGTGTCCTCAGATTGTTCATCCTTTAAGTTCCGGTGACAAAAGCGCGACCATTCGGTGACGTCATACCCGGTCCGACTGCGAGTACCGTAGTAATGTCATAAATGCTCACGTTACCGGTTTTAATAGCTTATGCTTGCACCGCCTCTCCCGAGCAAGCGGACAAAAGGTAGTGTCAATTTGGGCGGGATCTGCTCGTTGAGTCATACGGTACAGGGCACAGATGTTGTTAACACTGGCTATGTGGGTGCTGGCATGGTGTAGAAACCTCAGTGCGGCGGCTGTTCAGTACGGTACCGGTACGTCAGACGTCAGTACCGTAATGCAGTCTGCCGCAGTACGAGTCGATTGCTACAGCCTACAGTGCTTCTGCTGAGCAGTGAGCAGCCCTGCCACTGGCCCTGGGCCTGGGCCTAAGCTTCGGACGCGGAGTCGGAGCCGGCGGACTTCGCAAATTGCAGGACTTCTCAAACTCGAACGAGGCAGACTCAAAACTCGTCAGAACCAAGGCTTGTTCAACAACTTGTTCACGCGAGCTCTCTTTGTCGAGACTCAAGAGGCTCGGGAGCTTGGTTCCGTGCATTCCTGGTCAGTTGGAAGCTATTACAAGCAAAAGAAATCTATGACCCTAAAAAATTTGAAGCGGGAGGAAATATTGAAAGAAAAGGAGGAAGTTCACGGAATTTGAGCCAGATTACGGATCTGATACTGAGATTGAAAGCAAGGAGCGTACGGCCCCGAACCTGAAGTGAAGGTCAGCTCTTCGTGCTTCGATTTATTGAGGCATCTCTCCTCCTTGCGCGTCGTGGCAAGCAGTGTGTCAGATGTATGAGGCAGATGTGCAGTTGATTGCTGACCATTTCAGCCCTGAGGGACTTGGCAATGGCTATTGTCAGTAATCTTGAAGGACCTCTGATGTTTTGCCATCAATGAAGCATCAAGGCTCGGTCCCTTTTCCTGGTCTTTATGCTTGAGACCACTTGTGAATGCAATTCTGTCATGTCATTTGACAGCTGGCTCCATTTGCTGTATTGTCGCTCTCTGCATCGGATTCAGAAGTGCAGTATTTGTCAAGCGCTGTCAGACCCCGTCTCTGCTTGCGGTGATTCCAGGGAGAAGCTCATTGAACGGCGCACCTCTTGATCCGCAGTGGGTTGTAAAAGCTGAGTTTCAATCTTTAGCCCACTCGCAATGTGGCAAGGAGAGGGTGGTTCCTTAAAAGTTGGGCACCTGGTGACCCACAGCCAGCTAATCACACCTTCTCAACTTCGTTTTCGGAAGTGCTGGCGCCGCACTCGTATGGTCCGCTCAATCTGCCTTGTCCCGTGAGTACAGGCGAATGCGGCAGGGCGGCTTCTCAACACCGTCAACATCGCCGTAACAGCTGTACCCTATGTGAAGGCTCCATTTGCCAACCCGTGAAGGGATAGTCCAGTAGCGAGACTCCTCAATTAGCCTGGTCTCTGGCTTGCATGCATCCGGCCCACTCGAATGCGCTCAAGTAAATTGGACCTTGAGATCATCATTTATCAGGCAGCAGCTGTCACTCCTAGAGTAGACGATCCTACATCCCACTTTGAAACAGTAACCTTTAGGACTAGTAACTAGGAGCAAAGGAGTGCTTCTTCAAACAAACTGAAGCAGCTCGCAATCTCATTTAGCAACAGGACTCGTAGGGCTCCTTCTAGGGTCCACACACCATGGCAGTCGATAGTCGAAGCAACGGCTTAACAGAGCCCCTGAACCCCTCCCACGAGCACCTTCATGAGGATCATGAAGAGACTTGGGCGGATGTCGGGGAAGAGGCGAAGGAGCAGTTAAACCTGGCGTACCCAATCATTGGAATGAACGTGGTTCAGCTACTGCTGGTGCTCTCGTCCGCGGCGTTTGTGGGCCATCTCGGAGCGCTCGCTCTCGCCAGCGCACAGCTGGCGACGTCGCTGGCGAACGCGACTGGGCACTATCTCCTGGTGAGTGGTTATGAACGAGGTTCAGCGGGGTTTGGTTCTGCGGGAACGTTACGCATGCGGCTTGTCTTCATCATGGCAGCAACAGATGTTTGAAATATGAGGTTTGCGTCATGCTTAATCAGACATGCGGTTGAAGCTTTGTTAGATACTGATGGTGGTGCATGTGATATTCAAGGCCGTAGGTATGACTTCTGCTCGCGTTCAGACGGGCTACTGATCAGTTTTTGATGACTGTCCTGTAAAATGCTGAATGCACAAAACCCTAATGTGGGCAGGCACAGAAGAGACGTGATTGTACGCAATTTGGGAAAGGCTTGCATTACTCAGCCATTTTTGTCATCAGGCTCGGCGTGTTCAAATCATCGATGATATGACGTGATCTTATTGACTCCAGCTTGCCTCTTGCATCTTGATGATTGCAGCAATATGCGTTCCTCCTTGTTTTCTGGTGCAGATTGGCATGTCCCTTGGCCTCGAGACGCTTGGCGGGCAGGCGGTCGGGGCCGGCAACCTCCACGAGCTCGGCTATCTGACACAGCTCACCGTCGTCGTCCAACTCACGATGGCCGTCCTGATCAGTATCGCCTGGCTCTTTGCCGAGCCTGCCCTGTTGGCGTTGGGTCAGGACCCGACATTGGCGGCCAATGCGGCACAGTACATGCATCTGCTGATCCCCAGCGTGTTCGCAAACGCGTGCACCCAACCGCTGATCAAGTTCCTGCAGTCCCAGGGGAAAACGACGCCGCTCGCATGGGCTGCGAGCCTCACATTGGTGCTGCATGTGCCCAATAACTGGTGAGATACAAGCCGTTATAACCGGGTTATGAGCCGGCAGGGGATTCAGGAAGAACAGTCAACTTCTTAACTCCACCCCCAGAGTTTGCCCCTTCTAGTTGGGCCAACAGAACGGGGACGGAGCGATCAGAGGCAGTTGCAGTTATTCATCTTTCATCTGGTAAAACAGGTTTTACGGCTGGGCATCCCTTTCGTTTCCGAAGGTTTCTTCACAAGTTGCAACAACTTCTAGCAGGGCTTGAGCGTAAGTTTTTAAAGAATATGAAGCACAAGCTGCACAGTACCGGCAGTCGTGGCCGATGTCTGTGCTCCGGAATGAGGTCCAGGACGCAAGGTCATGGTCGAATTTATCTCAAGGCGCCCGCTTTACTGCGTTCTTTTCCTCGTCCCAAAACGCATCGGACTCAAGGACCGTGTTTCTGCCGCAGGTTCTTCATCTTCAAGCTGGGGTGGGGCCTGGACGGCGCAGCGATCGCAACCAGCCTTGCGTACACGCTCATGTTTTTGATGCTGCTGGCGCACGTCTGGACCAGCAGATCGTACGACCAAGCCAAGCCGCCGCTCGACTTCTCGCGCGCGTTCCAAAAGACGGGCCTTTTCCTGCAACTCGGCACCTTTTCTACCATCATGATGTGGTGGGTCCGTCGTCCAGACAAACAGTCTGCGTGGTTGTTCCTTTCCGCATCGGCCTTGGAGGTCGTACGCCTGGATCTTGGCCGTTGACGTGATTGGGTCTTGAAGAGTTGGAAAGTTACAGTCTTCCCAATAACAGTAACAACTTGAGTTTCAGGGCACGAGGTTGCGAGGTTCAGAATCTTCATTTGGGCTGTGTCGAATTGTAACGATCCTGATCCTGCCAGAAGATCAAGACAGATTTACACGCGAGAATGCGAAGGCAAAGACCAGGTTCTTGAAATGTTGGCTTTTGGGGGTCCCAAAATAAATCAATCGTTTTTCTGGGAGTGGAAGGCGTGCTTTGAAGCAACGGGTGCAGCAAGCGACAGCTGACATCAGGGCTCTCTGCTTGCTCGGTAAAATCTTCGTCGTGTTCCGATCCGTTCCATAAACACTACCCCAACGTTGCTTTCCTCAACCCGTTTGTTAGTCAGAGCCGTACCTTGAGAAGAACGTGCGTCGTGTTACAGCCGTTCATTACTCCCTGCGCTGACATTGCCTCCTTCAACCTCTCTTGTTAACATAAGCTGTAAATGGCACCAAACGCATTGTGGTCCTGTTCTGCAGCCTGGAGTTCATCTCGTTCGACTTCATCTACATCATGGCCGGCTGGTTGCCGGACCCGTACACCACCGTTGCGGCGCTCTCTGTCGCGTAAGCTTTTTGCACATTCAATCGGAAGCGCCTCCCAATCCCTGTGATCAAGCACGAGACTCTGGTACAAATGAGAAGCAAAACAGAACGGACGTTCAACATGCATATTTTACATGATTCGGGGTGTGCCACGATCCTTTCAGTTTGCTTGCTGAAAGGCTCGGGTGGCACTTGTTCTGGTAGGTACGCTTCAGCAACCGTAATTCAGTTCTGCTTTGGGGTGACACGATCTCTTGTCATACTCCTACAATTGTGAGATGAACAGGACACGAGCAGCTACTCTCAAGACGCGGCAGGGGCAGGGCATTTGAACAATGGTTGTGAGATCCGTGACGGAAAGCCTGTGAAAACGAAAGGCGTAGAAATATTGAACCTCAAAGTGACAACTTGTTAAGGCTGGAGTCACCCTACCGGACCCGCACTCAAACCTTGGCCGATGTCCAGGTGCGGGGACGGAGGTCCTAAGAAACATAAGAAACCGGTGAATCCGGAGGCTGTTCTTGAGCAGGCACTGAAACTCGAAAGCAAAGCTGGTCCTTACATCCGACAAAGAAAAGGTTGTGCTTCTCGCAGACAAATTAAGTTGTTTGCTCCTTCCTTGCTCGCACTTGCACTTATGTGGGATTGACATTGGCTTGCAGTATGAACACGGCTTGGCTCCTGGCAACAGGATATATTGGACTGGGCAACGCTGTCAGGTGAGCTACGATAGCAATAGCCGTGCTTGGAGAGTGGAGGTATACGTGCAAGCTGATTGCAGTCTTGACGGGACCCACCGTTGACATGGGCAGTGATTCTGACAGGCAAATTGGAACTATGAGGCGGGGAACGAAAGGGGTAAATGAGAGCATGGGCACGGAGGCGCCTTGAGCAGAAGCCGATGGTCAAGGGATCTAGGGGATCTAGCGCTAATTTTATTACTTTAGTGATTTGCAAAGCAGAATGTTCGGCATGCTGGTGAAGTGCTGGCAAACGAGAGACAATTATGGCAACAAACTCTGCAGTCCGTCATCCTGATGTAGGTTTGGAAGTCACATGTTTCAGCAAGAGCCTAGATGTTCTAAACTCCTTCGTAGCAGCACACAACACGCACCCAAGTAATCCCGGAGGAACCCCCGAACCTAAACCCCTAAACCCCCAAACCCCCAAACCCTGCGCAGCACCCGTGTCGCCACCGAGCTCGGGCGCGGGTCGGCCGTGCTGGCGCGCAAGGTGGCCCACGTGGGCCTCAGCGTGGCGCTCGCGCTGGGCGTGTTCTGCATGACGTCACTGATCATCCTGCACACCAAGTGGCCGCTCATCTTCGTCGACGGCTCCGACAAGAAGTTGCTGAAGCTCGCGCAGCAGCTCATGCTGTTCGTCAGCTTTGCGTCACTGGGGGACTCCATCCAAAACAGCTCTGGTGGTACGGCCCCTTCGTCAGCGTTGTTTCCTCTGCGTTCGTTGAAGTCTTGTTGAAAGTGATCTAACTGAATCTCGAGTTCGTTTCTTCGTGTTTGAGGATCGTTTTCGTGGTGGCCACGGCGTCGTTTGTTACAGACCTTGATCGGCGTCTATGCCTTCGAATCTTGCTCGCCGCGCAAACCCACTACTTTAGCGCTGTTCTGACAACCTTGGCTTCCTCTTTCTCCATCCTGATCCTTCAACCTCTGCCAAGTTGCCTGTCCCGTCTATGATCTCATAAATTTAGCTTTTGCGCATCACAATGCCGTCCAATGCCGGGGGGCCGCTCTGGCTGAGGTGACTCTCCCCCCCGCTTTTGTGCGTCTTTTCCATTTCCTATCTCTCTCTGACCGGATTTCCCGCTTCCGTTCCGCAGCCATAATCCGGGGGTGCGGGCGGCAGATGCTGGGCGCGTCCATCACGCTCGCGAGCTACTACCTCATCGGGCTGCCCATGTCGGTGCTCATGGGACTCGTCTGGAAGTGGGGCGCCTTTGTGAGTAACACGTGTCCCCGTACGATTTGCTCCTTGTCTACGGCTGCTGTGCGAGACTGAGGACCTCTGCTTAAAAGCCTTTTGAGGCGGCCTTCGTATCTTCGCGCGCGCGCGTCAGTGATGAAATGTAACAGGCAGTTCCGTTGGCCTTAAGGGAGGTTCATGACCCGTGTGCAAAAGTAGACAGTTGAGTTGCGCTCTCTCAATTGTCTGCTATTTCGGCGGGGCTCGTTGCCAAGCGGTAGTATACTCCCTTATCCGGTAAACCACACGAATCAGAAGTGGCAGAGCCTAAATTACCAATGCCCTTAAGTATTTCTCGCTCACCGTGCTTACACAAGAGTATGTGAAGCTTTGTAACGTCGTCTCCTTCCAAACGCTTTGGCACCGGACTTGCAAATGGGCCCCGCACTGACCCGCCCACTGACGGCCGGGTGCTGGACTATGCAGGGCCTTCTGGGGGGCTTCGTTATTGCCACCTTCAGCCAGGCGGTCTTCCTGTCCGTTGTGGTCTCCATGACGAACTGGCGAAAACAGGTGCGTGTAATTGTCGTGCGTGTAATTGTCGTCCCCGTCTTAGACCAAAAACCCCACGGCAAAGCTTCGCAATATCCATCTTGCTCTCGGTTTAGACTTGGGGCCTGCCAAACATCTCAAGGATAGCGATTAGATTGATTGAGACTTTGGTTTTCTCCTCGTGTACAATCGCTGAGGAAGTTATAGGAAACCGCGTTTTGTGTGAGTGCTTCCTGTTCCATTGAAGCCTTGAAGGAAGTAGATTTCGGATGAGACTCTCCTGAAGCCTGGTCCGTGCTCTTATTGTGACGGCGTATCTCCTGGTTCCCAACTGCTCCTCTGCGGGGGTTTTGAGCATTCTTGATGTTCATACAGGTCGAGGCCGTGAAGCTGCGAGAGGAAGAAGACCGGAAAAAGGGGATCACCCATCGTCCGGTCCTGCATTAATGACCATGTGGTCAGACTAGCGCTTCTCTCAAGTCTTGTTACCTGCTCGTTAGTTGGATACGTGTTGATAGGAAGAAATGCGAACTTTGACAGCAGACTTCATGAGGGTTTTTAACTAAAGCGCTTGGTCATGCTAACAAAAGAACTGGGTATGCCGTCTAGTCCGCAGGTCAGGTTGAACATCAGGGCGGATTGCTGTCAGTCTCGAGTCGTTAGAGAGAGACGTTGAAGTCTGAAGTGTTGATTCGTCGAGTTGATCGGGGACCACATTTGTCTCCTTGGGTCTTTCGGTGCAAAAGTGCGCTTCTCTGCTTTCAAGAAAGTTGGTGCGCGATGATTGGCGGACCGGTTGGTTTGCGGTGTGACTGCCTTGGACTGTAGATGGCGCCAATCGAAGTACGTCAAGTGGCCAAATGCTGGGTGTGCTGCAAAGTGCAATTTCTGCTGTACTGGCTGACTATCTCCATGAAAATCCTTAAGCCTCGGCCCATGAATGCACTGCTGTTAAAGGAATCATGAATCCGGGAGGAGTGACTCCCCTTAAGTTTGTTAAGAGTTACTCAAAGATCAGTCTAAACAATTGAACATACATTAGTGTTCCGGATCCGCGCGTTAGCTGTAGTTCGTCGGGCTGAGCACTCTTACCAGCACTATGTTTGTGCCAGAGATGAATTAACCTGCAAGAGTTTTTCCGGGAGCCATATGGCTGAAGATCTGTAATCATGCACATGACCGTTCTGCGGCGTGCAAGAATATCCGTCCATGTCGGTAGCCGCCACGTGCGGCGACGTATTTACTAAAGTTTTTCACGCAAGCATCGATCAAATCGCCAAGAGAAAGAGCTCAGGGTGCAACACGGCGCAATAGGATTTGCGGATGGGGCGGCTCCCTTGGCTTTCGGGAAAAAACTTTAGCAGCCATACACGAGTTGTCTTGCACGTTTCTTTTCAAGTAAAAGCCCGGATGTTACTTTCATTCAAGCAGTCGCTTTTCAAAGCCGTCGCAATGGTCCAGCACAACCGGTGTAGTCCGGGTATTCAAAACATAGTCGCCTAGCTGTTTGACTCATGTTTAGTTCTGTCAAGCTTGCTAACTTCCTGCACACGGCACTTATAACTTAAACCCTATGGGTGGCCAAAGACATGATTATCGTGTCTGCATATCATCTTGCACATCATCTTGCACTTAAGTATTGCCATAGAAGGTTAAATGGGGCGGCTGAATCCTGTGTTTCACCATGAGTGAACGATTGGCACTTCAATCTTCTTGTAAGTAATAGCATCTAATTTGACACCTTCTAAGACTAGAATCGATTTCCAATGTTCTCTGCGATTTTCAAAAGGAAAGATGTCCTATTTCTTGCGTACGAGCTTTTGAGCATTCAAGCTCTCAAACGTCCTACGAATTGCTCAAAATCCATATCAAGCTGTGGCTAGCAGAAGTAGTGCTGAAAGCTTCCTCGGATCGCGCGGCAAAGCACAGAATTGTTCGTCGATCTGGCGGGTCCCAGTCTAGTTGCTTAGTCCACCACCTTGTAGCCCAGCCACTGCTTGATCTGTCCCAGGAGGGCGGGCCTGTGGTGCTCTCCCTGCATCAACAAACGAATTGACTTCAGCAACTTTTATCAAGAAGGCCATTAAAACAGGCTCCGTACTCCCAATAGTTCCAATCATGAAGAGGGCCGAAAATGAGCCGAAAATAGACATAAAGATGGACAGACTAGTGTGAACACTTCCATTGGACTTTGATGCGTCAAGAATCCAGCCAAACTCATCGAGGATCAATCATTCGGGTATTGCGATCGTCTTTACATGACTGTTCCTATGCAGGCAAGCATCAAATTCCCACATCTGTGCCCCGATCAATTGCCCCGAGGCCTTCCAAAGTCCCCGGGATCACCTGGATGATGTACCGACTGCTCCGGTCCATGACCTCCGGCCCGACGATGCCAAAAACTCTTGGTTTAGCTAACCGGCCTTTGGTCCATTATGTAAACCTTCACCGGATGATCCCCCGGGCTCACCTGGATGATGTACCGGTTGGTCCAGTCCATGACCTCCGGCGCGAAGATGCGGTAGAGCAGGAACAACTTGTACCACCCGGGCACGATCACGTACCGGTCACGCCGGACGGCCGCCTCCACGATCCGCCGCGCAGCAACCTTGACCGGAAGCAGCGGAAACGGACCAAGTTGCTCCTGGAGAGATTAGAAACGGTTAATTATTATACAGGTGCCAAGGCACTGGCTAGGCATTTCAGAGGCCAGCCTTTGATACCAGGTTAAAGCGATAAGCCGATCACCGGCGGACGTCTTTATTGGGCGAATCTCTGTGGCCGCCCACTCAGCGCAAGACACTGTCTTGACCATATCAGAATTCGAGCTATCAGGGAAAGAGAGATTGATTAGCAGAGACATGATAGCGAAGAACAGATCGACGCATCAGGTTGTGTTCGTGGTTTGCTGAATATGAAGGGAATTCAGACAAACCGGAATGGAAGCGAACAGGGGAGCTGGCTTACCACGGGCAGCTTTTCCGTCATTGCAGTACGAATATACCTGCGAGACGAAGAAGACAAAAAATTATGTATGATCTGACCATCAGAGAATCCAATAAGGCAGTCTGCAGAATAGGAAAATGGATCACGTTTAGCCATTTATTCTCGTTCGGATACAAAGCACCAAGGTTTCGATCAGAAGCACAGGCCCAGAGTAGTGAGCAGGGTCGCTTGAATCTCTAATGCTTGATTGGGGATCATTATAAATCTCAGGTTTCTCCCATTGCGGATTCACTCGAGTGCGGCGACAGGACGAAAAAGGAGCCGCCGTTTCCTGGAACCACTTTCTTGGCTTACAGACCTGCGACCACGTTAGAACGAAGTCCTCTCGAATTTGGGATAGTGAAGAGGCATGATCAACCGTTCTGTCACCAGGGACATCACAGGACAATTTTCGAGGCAGAGTAGTCTCCATGAAACAAACGTTTTTACCCCCACTCCATCAAAACGTCTCCCCATTGAGCTCGACGGACAAAGCGGCTCGTCACACTGACCGTCTCGTCTTTTCAATCTCCATCAATAGAAACGCTGCGTTTTCGCCTGAACAACGGAGACCAACACTCCGCCAACCTGGCAGGTCATCATAGGTCACCTACGAAGTTCCTCAACTTACCTTGTGAACAATAGCCGGCTAAGGCTCGCGCGATCGTAAACCTACTGTTCTTAGCGGTCTCCGCAAGTTTCCGTGCCAAAGAAAACTTTCGAAGTGAATCAGCTTTGTCTATCACTCGAGAGCTCACCCCGGGCACGCAATGGTGATGTCAATCTCGTCAGCGGCCTCCACCCGGAGCGTGTCGTAAAGGCCAAGCAGCCCCTGCTTTTGGGCCTGCACGGATTTCCAAGTGACTGGGTCATCGGTTTGCTCTTCTACACATTACTTCATCTAGTCAGGCGGAGCCCCACACAAGATAGCAACATGACTGGGAGAGATGCAAAAGAGGCAGAGAAAAGCTGTGATTGCCAAGTGAACGGCTGTGCGTCATCGCCTCCTTCTCGACAGAAAATCTGACCGCTCCTGGGCGACAGCGAAATGGCAAGGTAGGTACTGAATATGCAACGAAAGTCAAAAAAGACCCTTGTAGCCCTAAACGCCAGGGTAGAAGCATAAGTGCAGATCTCAGTGACTTAGAAAGGAAGCAAGAACTGCAAGCAGGGTCAGATGAGGGCGGCTCACGTTATAGAGGCTCTGCCTGGGGTACGGAATGAAACCGCCCACACTGTCAATCACCACGATCTGTCCGCCTGCCCGCTTGAGGTGCGGCATGGCGTAGTAGGTCGGGTACACCTTAGAAGGAATAGGGTGGAAAGGATAAACAACAAAGCAATTTTGTAGCTTACCAACACCACCCACATGTTTCTTGGTCTCTGTGGCGGAGGTTACAGGCTGTTACTGTACTGTGCTGCGTCGTATGTCGAGCAAGTTTTGTGGTCTTTGATTGCAGTACGTCGTGTAACGAGCGACATAGGGAACCTTTCAACGTAGAGCCATAAAATACATTCTTCCCTTGGAGCTATCATAAGCTAGATGAGTGGAATGCCTTGAATAAAAACTATTTGCTGAAGCATATTATAATTGATAACATCAACCTCCTGTCACTCTCAGTCCAATGGACTTTCCGGGCGGAGCCAAGCTCCAATTGCCTCCACAGAACTTTCTCTTAGCATTTGTGCTGCCTATTTGGCCCAAGGTCAGAGGCTGTCCCGCTTACATTGCCCCAGAAATCGATGTCAGCAATCTTCTGAAACTCTGAGGTGTCTTCCACCGCCTCAAAGAACCAGCTGTGCCCCTTGCCCGCATTGCACACCACAATGTCCACTGCAAGGAAGAAGAATGGCTCAATCTAGGTCAAATGAAAGCTGGAACAGTTGCTTAATATTGTCCCTCCGTAAGCTAAGTACATTTATATTGTGCTGACCGACTGCAGCTGCTCCACACACCCAATGGTGGGTTTGCAGGTAAGTACAACTGTCCAGCTTTTCTTGAGGGAACATGCTTCACCTTCATGCATGCAGTCTGTGCATGAAAGCCAAACCCCTCAAAATCGAATGTGATCCTCCGCTTCCGCAAACAAAGATGTGGGCAACAAAGCATCGCTGCATTGCCAGTGCCAATAAGAAGAATCAACATCATCTGCCAACCAAGCCTGAGACTAAGGGTATCCGTTCAGAATCAATGTAGCTTGACCACCCTGCAAACCCAAAACGAAACCACCCTGCAAACTGAAGAGGAAACCACGTGCCCACCTCCCCCAAAGTGCTCCACCGCTTGGTCGACCACCTTCTTGTTGTTCTCCACCTTGGTCAGGTCTGCTGGCACCACCAGCACATCTGGGCTGCCCAGCTGGCGGCACTTCTCTGCATTCTTCTGCAGCAAGTTCTCCCTGCGAGCGGTCAGCACCAAGTTCGCCCCGCGCTGCGCATACTCGAACGCCAGACTTTCTCCGATCCCTGAGCTGGCCCCTGTGATGATCACCGTCTTCCCCGCGACGCGCATCTCCTTTTTAACGAAGGTCTTGTAGAGGAACCGGAAGACCCACAGCCCGGGGATAAGGACGAGTAGCACTAAGATCCCCCCAGGGAACAGGGTGAGGTTGAACAGCACGTTCAGAAGCCGCTCCATCGTTGCAGCGGACGGCTTCTCTCAGGGGGTATCTGGTGCGGCTAGAAGAGACCCAGAACTAAGCTCCGTAAGAGGACAAACGCAGTCTCTCGTAACAGTCGCGCCAGCGCCGTCTCTTCTAACCAAGGAAAAAGAATTCAAACTCAATTTGGAACAGGATACGAGCAACTCCTCCGAATCACCAGATCACCCGGCGCAGCTGATTGCACAAAGCGCAAATATGCTGAGCTTCTATGGCGACTTCGCTCGTGGTCGGTCGATGTTGCACGACTCGTCTGTACTTGTATCATGAAGCCAATGTGGGATGAGAGCAGTCTTTGCATGTGCTATTGTAAACCATGAGTGCGAAGCATCTTGCATGCACTCGACCTCGGAAAGGAAGCAGATTTCTGGGGCTCGGCCTGCAGATTATCCAAGGTAGGTAGTTCATCGACCGCGCATGCATTGGAATGCTTTGCATGCATTCTGGAAGTGGCCACGTCCTCAGGGGGATCCCTTGCGCGGAGTCGGGCCGCCGCCGCTCGCCGGTGGCGCGGCCGCGTTTGGCTCGTTGCCGCACGCGACTCCGGCTCTTGGTCACTGAGTCAAGCGACGGTTGTAACTTGCACGTACAAAGTTCTGTTTACGGCGACGCCTGCATGAAGGCTGCCGGCCGTCGCCATTCAATTTGATATAATGCCTGACCAGTAATAGGGCCTATCATCATACCATTTGCTGGCATCGCTCTATGCCATGTCTGCTCCGTAATGGATGGCAACGCCTGAGCATGGGTCATGCAGGCCACGTTAGATGGCCATTGATGCGATTTGTAAGGTGCAGCATTACGCCATTGCCTAAGCTGTCATTCGAAGCTTGGACCACAATCCAGAAATGAAAACAATGCAGCAGCAACCTTCCAGTCACCGGAGCAACGAGAACCATTGCTCCAATCATATGTCGGTGGATGATTGCAGGTTCGTAGCAATTATGCGCCCACAATTGCCGTTCATGGATTCAAGAAGAAGCAAAAAGCCGCCGTCACTTGCGTGCTTGCAATTGACACTGGACACATACTTATGCACTCAAAGTAAACCTGGCAACCGCTCGTGAAAGCTCTTTCCGAGTGAGTGCTCTTGTAAGAGCGAGACACACGTGGACCTGAGAAATTTCCGCTGGTTGCGATGTTGTAAACATTGCACCTAGACACTTCTCAACCCTTTGCTCTGCTTCACGTCAGGCGTCGCATGCGAAGACGCCACGTTTGATCTCTCAATTCCCAGCCTAAAAGGTGCTTCTACGTAACGTCAGATTGATCTGGAATCATTCTTATGCTCGGTTCTCGTAGAGCGCTCTTGCAGCGAGCTCCCAGGCCACAATGGCGGCCGCGTTAGCAGGGAAGGCGCGAACTAGAGTCGGGCTCAGCCCCGCATACAGGCCTGAGATACCCGACTCTTTCCGAATCTGCGCAGAACACCACAAAATGAGACTGTACGTTTTTCCCCAAGTGACAATCACGGAGGGTGGACGCTACAAAGAAATCTTTGATCAGATCAAAGCGAGCTAATCTGGAAAAGGGAAAGCAAGCTGACATGTAAAATCTTACCATGTGGAAAGTGCTGAAGAACCCGTGCTTCGCAGCCCCCACAGCCTGCTCTGTCTGCATCCGCGTCTTCATGACGTCGAAGGGGAGGACGATGGCCCAAAACTGCAAATAGGAAAACAGATACCTCAGACTTCGCTAGCCGTTCGTTTCATCGTCTGATCGTTCCTTTTTTCTCTAAGCATCTGCTTGCTCCACTGATGGACATTCGCTCAGAACCGTTCTACAAATTTGAAAAGCAATGGACTTTAGTGCCAAGAAGTTAGCAGCTCACCACGATGCCCGCAACTCCGCCGCTAACGATACCCGTCGTCCCTTCGACGGCAATGTCCTTTATGGTCTGACCAGCCATGGCCAGGTAAGAATCGGGTTCCGAGTGCGTGCCAACTCGGGGAGCGCCGACAGGCCGGCCTCCCAAAACCTGCGGATAATTTCGAAGTCAAAACAAAGGAGGCGTCTTTGCGTCGAGGTCGCGCATCCAGCAAGCGTCAGCTTCGGTGCGATTCAAAGGGGAAGACGACCTACGCTTGATCCAGGCCAAGATGACGACTATGAAGCCATTGAGATGGATCCGACGATCAAGGGTTTCTGGAACGGCAAGATATGATCAAGAGAGTAAAGCCAGGTGGATGCTAAAAGTGCCACAGCAAAAGACGCCAGGATTCAAGGGTTTGAATCAGGCAAAAGCCAAAGAAGCTCCTAGTTTGGACATACACATGCGCGACGGGACACAAGATCGTGGACGAAATCAACCAGCAGCATCAGCAGGACGCTGTTACATAGAAACTTTAATACTGTTTTTGTAATGAAATGGAGCACCGTACCTTGGTCATGTACTTCCGGATCACTTCGTAAGTGGTGAAGAAACACACGTTGCCAAGGGACTCTCTGATTGCTGTCGCACTGAGGCCCCGGTAAAACCCCCTCAAACCCTCCTGCTTAAATGTCTTCGAAACGCAATCAAACGGTCCGTTGTACTTCCGCTGGCCCCCGGCCCTTGACTCGCGGTCCTGCATCTGCAGCCGGCACTGCAAGAGAACCAAAGGTTAGCAGAGGATCTGGGAAGCGCCAAATGACACCATGTTAGAAAGATTGACAAATCTCGTCAGCAATCCAAACTTGAAACTTTGTCACAAAAAATTGCAAGCTCTGCTGATCAAAGACCGAGTTTCAGAAGTAAATGTTATTCATAAAACCGTGATTCTCTGAGCTCTTGCAGAACACCATCGTTTTGAGAGTGGCAAAGCCTTGTAATTGCCTATCAGCATCGGTTTCTGGCTTTTGCCGATTCCCTATGCTCCTTCGTATTCTTGTCTGTAAAAAGGTTGATTTGAGTGTTCCTTACGAACCACACGCACTGATGATGCAGGAACATGACTCATCCCAAAACCTAGTAGTCCTAGCCTTTGATGAGGATTTGATGCTACTCGAGGAGCCTCTTGAACCTTCCCCCAGCGTGTGGGACAAGCGGGCCTCACTTTGACAAGCTCCGTTGGACACAAGATCAGACTGACGCTCGCTCCAGCAACCGCTGCCGCTGGAATGATCGCTGAATAGGGTGCGTCCCCTTCCTTTGATGGATGCAACATGCCCTTGATCTGAGAGTAACATCCAAAGAGCACCGAGCTCTCTGCAGCGACGCCCAAGAACGAAGAACTGGCCCCTCGGTACAGTCCTCGGACCTGGCGATCAGAAGAAGAATCTTTGAACGACCTGGCTTTACTTGGAAGTTGTGAGAAAGCAGCAAAGGATTGGATGACAGGTGAAGCAGGACAGGAGAGGCGTTGGATCCGGAAGCAGGCAGCTCTATGACCAGAAAAGAGATGTTTTGCCAACAAAAAGCAAGGAGGAAATTCGGGACATTGATTGCTAGCTGAGCTCAGGAGATTGGCGACTTACCCCATCTCGTCGGACGATATTCGAGGTAACGTGCAGGGGCCCGTGGCGTTTGTTTGCATCTTTAGCCTGGAGGTTCACCTGAAACATGGTTCCACTGCCTCATCAGCACCACGGAAGTGAATTGAATGAAAGGAGGTACTCTGCACCCCCATGAAGATCCCTGCAAGCACTCTATCGACCAAGCCTTCACACTGATCAGCTCAAATCTCAAACCAGGGGCTTGATCAGGCAACAATGTAGACGCAAAGAGTTTTAGCGCCAATCAACTGGGAGAGACGAAGACGGCACAGATGAATAACACAATCAAATTTACCAGCTGACATGCAAAGCTGGACTTGCAAAATCATGGAGGAAACCAGAATATGCTTCATGGACCTGCAAAGCTTGAGATCTACCATCTGAGCCAGATTGATGCTCGGGATACGTGTCACAAACAGGGGTGCATCAAGGACCATCCTCCACCGAGGCTGGGCCAGCTTTGATACTAAAACATTTGCAGGAACAAGTTGACAGCTTAGATATCTGAGCTTGCTTAGCGGGTTTGTGACCACCAGCTTCTGAGGGGCCAGGTTAGACAATTAAGATCTCTCGTTTGCAACCAGGCAATTGAGAAATGCGACGAAAGTAGTGCAGAAGCAAGTATCAGTGCACAAAAGCTGGGAACTGACCTTGATTGTGTCAAATGGATGTCCGATAAGAACCTGCAGAAAAGCAAAGCACGGCAATCAGTTTGAAGTTTGAAACAAAGAACAAAATCCAGAACATATCTTTGAAATACCTTCAGATAAGCGAACCGCTGCAGGCATTCAAAAGAAGTGAAGGGGGCGATTCTCACCGTCGCGATGCCAGCAGCAATTCCAGCAGCATAGTCCTTGAATGCGTCCCCCATTTGCAAGTCGCTCACGTCACTCCATCCATGTGGACGTCCACCACTAATCTGATGATCAGAGCATCGGCTGTACAATCAACGCATTGCCATCGGCTGTATGCAAGAGCCTAACCCGTTCTTCAAGACTGATCAAGCGCACAGCCAACGGACCCCCTTGCGCCCCTCCATTTTGCCCGCCGTCCGACCAATCCGATCAGCAAGCAGGCGTCAGAGGCGTCAACGACGCTAAACCGTAGTCCAAAACGCACGTAAACGTCTTACCCCCCAAACTCAGGAATTAATTCGGATCATTTTCGGAACCAGACCATTATCGAGCGGTAACCAGAAGGGTAATCTTTTAAGTACTAAGATTATATGCAGCACAGTCATCGTCCCGATCTACCGTAGTCCAACGTGATGATTCCGAACGATTTTATTTCGAATTATTATACAACAATCCGACCGGGAAAGTGGAATTATTTATGCTGATTCCGACAAGAATCCGAATGCCCTATGGTCTCACTTAGAAGGGGAGTTTTTGGCTGTTTTTGGCTGTTTTACGGCTTCCGAGGACCATTTCAAGGTTCTTTTACCTTTCCGAAATTTCACTTTCCGAATGGGAAATCCGAATTTCTGACTTTCCGAACGCAAATTATATCTATTTATTCGGAATCATCACGTTGGACTACGGTAGATCCCCACCACGAAGGAGCAGCTCGATCACAGGACCAGCGCGTGCCATGATCTGGCCAGACGCTACGACGCCTTTTGAATCAGAAGAAGCGTCTCCCCGTAGTCTATTTTCTTGCAAACATGTTGGCCCGTTCGCCCCCTCCTCGGAAGCGGCGGCCGTTGCAGCCCCTGTTCTTTGATTCTGATGCACGGGAAGCGCAAGCGGAAGAGGTCGATGCTGGCGCCCCTGCCAGCCTCTCAGAGCTCAGGGCTAGCACTCAGAAGCGGCAGCGCCTGGACTCGGATTTTGTGACTGAGGATCTTTTGAGAAGAAATGAACGACGATTGCAAACAGGTACGCCACTGCATTCTTTGCGCAGCGACCCGCACAATGTGGCGTCCACTTCGAAAGGCGCAACACCCTTCAATCAGTTGATCACAGCAGCGACCCCAGTCACGGGGGGCCGAGACACCGCCAGTCGACAAGTGCAAAGGCAGGGGGAAGGCGCCAGGTGGGAATTGGCCCCTGCACCACAGAATGCACACAATGCAGGACTGTGCTGTACTTATGAGTGCACAAACATGGTGAAGCGGGAGGTCCTGGAATTGCTGGAGGAGCAGCGGCGCGCGCTGAGCTCCTTCAAGCAGGAGCTAGCGACGGAGCGAAGGGCCAGGGAGGATTCTCAGGCGGAGAATGCATCGTTGGTCCGGAAGGTGCGGGACTGCCGGGCGGTGATTGCGAGCGCCGAAGCGCGGGAGGCGGAGATACAGCGCATGAGAGAGGAGGAGATGAGGAGGGGGGAGGAGCGGTGGAGGGGGGAAGTGGGACGGGTCACTGAATTGCAGGTGAGGGATAGGGGCAGTATTCCAACGATTGCAGTTCGACGTTCTTCAAAGTCTGCGACTACAATGCATCGAACCTGGCCGGTTGGTAGATGAACGGGGTAAGATTGGGGACTTTGTCTTTCATGTGTGCTTTCCGAAGCTGGCAGTATTTATTGTAGCCCGGAGGTTGTTCTTGTCATCAAAGAGGGTTGACTGACGTGCCCAATTTTTCGAACTCCAGAGGCTACTAGACAAAGAGATCAATGCGAGGGGCGAGGCAGAAGCAGCTGCTAGATCAGCGGAGGCCCGGGCTACTGCGATGGAGACAGGAGGTATGTCAAAAGTTTGCAAATCTTTAACAAAGAAGTATAGCAGCTACATAGTCTAAATGCAACACCTGACTTTGAACCTTTCTAGTCTCTAGGTGCAAACCTCAGGTAAACCTCCTTACAGGGCATCACTTCCAGACAGAGTTTTGCGTACACGTGACTCAGCACTGCACAATAGGCATAGACCGTTCGTAAAAGACGAAGCCATGCTTCAAAGCTCTGTGATCTATCGCAGATCCCGTGGCCTGCCCCTCCAAGCTACGATTGTGTCAAGTAATACTGGAAGCCCCTGGAAAGATGTGTGGGATACGACTTTGAACCTCCTTACCTACTTCGTGTTTAAGGGCATTAAACTTGCTGACGAAGTTTTTGGGGTTATAGGTGACCAAGCGGCTGACCGAGCAGAGCGAGAGATCCGGAGCCTGAAGGCCCAATTGGAACGAGCTGAAGATGAGCATCGGAGCGCCCTCACAAAGGCAGACATGCAGATAAAAGGGCTCCGGATAAGAGCCGAAGTAAGCAAAGCCCGTCAAAAGTGGGGCTCTCTTCGCGTAAATTTTTCAAAAGACTCAGTGGGAGCAATGCCAAGTGCCAAGTTGAGCTTTTGCAAAAGCAGATGAGATTTGCTGCTTGCTCGGACATGTAGCCTTCTGCTCTCTATGGGCATCTTTGTCAGATCCTTAGATCCTCAAACACTCCGGTCAAGTCCTTGTTTTTGCATTGCGTTCCCCTACTTTCTCACTGAGGGCGAAGTTTGTACAGAAATGCAGATTGCAATCAAGTCTTGACTCTTACTCTGAGAGTGGAGTTGCGGGCTTCTACTAATGGACCTTTCGCCTCTGCAAACGACTCCCAAGCCCTTCGAACTAGGCCCGCCATCGTTTTCCTGGCAACTAGAAAGGTTCCCAACTCATGCAGGCTGCCACCGCTGAAGCAGACACCGCTCGGGCCGCCCTCGACGAAACCCGAACCGCCCTGCAAACCGCCCAGGAAGAGAACGCATCCCTGGAGACGGCTCTCGCGAGAGCGCATAGCCAGGCTTCCTCGTCGGCGCTACGCTCCGATCGGGGACATGAGCTGGAGATCCTGGTGGGACAGCTACAAGCGGAGCTGGCGGCAGGCGCAGCGGACGTGGCGGATGCGCGCAGGCTCAAGGACACGGTCAGTGGTCACCCACGCTGTCCACAAGTCAAATGAGAAAAGCGCAGTCTACTTTTTGTTAACTGCGCACGATTTCAACACTGATTCTGGGCTTGTAGGTTGCTCGTGGTGATGTGTGTCGTCTACAGACGTGAAAACGTTATTTTTTTGATGGTAGTAATCAATCGAATTTGATTCAGGCTTTAAGTATGCAGATGTTTGGTTGGCAGGTTGAGTTAGGTACTTGGTACGAGATGCCTGACGTTCGCCTTCGGAGTAGGGTACGCTTTTTATGTGGAGGCGGCGATGACAAAGCTTGTTGATTTGGTCTGCGTCGGAGCATATGCTGCATGCACCGGTCGTTGACTGTTGACGCATCGACAAAGGGGATGGATGTCCGCAGCTTGTTGACATTCTCCTTCCCAGGAGTCGCGCGTTGCCGTGCTTCGGGAGCGGCTGGCAACCGCCGAGGGTCGAGCGGAACGAGCGGAGGCGGCGACGCGGGAATATGTCGAAGCAAAGGAAAAGATCAGGACGCTGGAGGGTGAGATCAGAACCTGGGAAGAGACGGCCCGGCAGCTGCCCGGGGTGGTCAACCGGGGCGACCTGGCAACCAGATTCGAGGAGCTGCAGAAGGAAGCGCTGACGGCCCGGGCCAAGGTAGGTGCCCGGTTCTTCGGATCAGAATGCACATGTCGGACAATGTTCTTGATCTCTCGAGTGGAAGGAAGCCGGAGAACCTACACGAGTTCGCGCTCCTTGGGTCCGTAGTTTTTGGATGGCTTTTTGTCGTCGTCTTGACATCAGGTTAAAAGGTAAAATTCTGAAAGCACAAAGGGAAAAGGTCTTGTGCGGTGGGACTCTGCACGAGCTTTAGGGACACTGTGGCAGGCCGTTTTCATCAAAGAGACGTCGAAGCTACGAGTAGGAAGTCTAGGACACGATTCGTCGAGAGGCTTGCAAACACTCTTTCTCACCAAAACCAGATATGTTATACACTCCGGATGAGAGCAGAGGCTCCGTCTCAATCACGTCACGATCTGTATACAACAAGGAGTCGTAAGCCTGTCAATTTTCTTCATTCCCTTTTACAGCTGCCAGAATAGTTACGAAGACTGATCGAAACGGGTGTTCTTCAATCCAGGTTCTTCGAGAGTTCACCAAATGCCAAAGTAAAGTTTAGCCTAGAGTTGAATAAAGTAGAACGAATTAAAGGATCGAGCTTGACTCAAAACTGTGCAGGAGGGTGACTTCTTGGAGGAGGTGGCGCGGTTGAGGAGTGCGCTGACGTCAGCGGACACTTCGCTGCGGGAGGCGCAGTCGGACAAGGCCGCGGCTGAAGGGAGAGCGGATGACGTGGCGCTGGCGCTGCGGAGGGCGGAACGGAAGGTCCGTGACGATCCTCGTGCCTGGATCGAAGTAATCGAAGAAAGTCGACATGCTCCTGCAGCAAAGCTGAGGAAGGTGGTGGGGGGTAATATGCAAACAAGGCTGCCGCTTGTGCATTTGTACAGGTTGGTGATGCTTTGATTGCTGAACGAAGTTGAATGTCGGTCCTCTTGCCATGGCAGGTGTACATGTGCCCAATTTGGGCGTCTCATTGTCCTCAATCCTCTTCTGATTTTGTCTGATATGAACGTCTCTATATATGTCCCTTCCTTACGACGTATGCTGGCTCTTCGGCCTTGTTTGTGCGCTGATTCTAGACCACCTGGCAGTCGTAACCCTTGACACTCGGCGTCTGACATCTTCTCATCCTCCCGTTCCTCCCGTTTCCCCCGGTCTGCAATCACAAGCAACCGGTCTGCAAGATATAAATCTCTGGGTCGGAAGCCACCGAAATATAGTACGAGCAGGGTTCCACGTCAACCCGCTGCAGATTGGGTCGCTCTTGTGGTGAAAGAGCACAATTGGCGAAAGGGCCAATGCGATCAACGGAGACCACTCCGCAAGCATCCAAACCTCAACTCAACATTCATGGCAGTGCGCTACGTTAATTTCGTCCTGCTGTCGCTCAGGTTGCGCTTTTGGTGAAAGAGCGCGACGGGCTGAAGGCCATTTTGGCGAGCTACGAGGAGGAGGAGGCGCTGGACCGGAGCGAGCAAGGCAAAGACTCCACCGAGGAGGCCCGGGCGGCCAAGGCTAAGATCCAGCAGCTGGAGACGGAGGTGGCGGCCGGGAGGGAGCGGGAAAAGGAACTAGAGGTGAGGGCGTTTAGAAAGGGCCGTGTGGGCAACGGTTGTTATTGCTTATCAGAAACTTTTGCGCAAGGTACCAATTTTCAAAATAATCCTGGTCTACTTCAAGATCGCAAAATTATGGCGTAGGCAAAACTTGGTTTGATCCCGTATCAACCGCAAACAGAAAGTAAAAGTCCGAGGCTGCCGTCGGCTGAAGGCCACCGCAAACCGGCCACGATGGTCTTAAGAGCGAGGGCAACTCGCGGGCGACTCGAAAGCCGGTGCGAAGCCTTCCGTACAATGGACCGTCAGTGCCGTTGAGGAGCGCACGGGCCGAAGCAGGATACAAGTTGACCTTGAGCACATAACAGTCGCTGATTTCCAGAAAGTTCCTGTTTAAGAAGCAGCCGAGTTGTCACTAAGTGAGTCTTGATACAGAGGCCAGTGCCCGTAGCAGTGACGGCCCTCAGTCGGCCGATGCGCTTGTTCGGGGAGCGGCTGCGGCCTGTGTGTCGCGTGCCGGCTCAGTGACTTCCGGCTTATGTCAGGTTCCAGAGATGTTTATTCAGTTTAGCGAAAGTAAGCTCTAGCAAAAAATAACCTCCCGCACTGACGTTAGGAACCTAGCCCACCAAAGCACTTCCTCCGCACCCATACCCACCCAAAACCCCCAAGTAAACCCATCCGTCCCGAACTGGTCAGCTTAATCTTGCTAAAGCTTACTTTTGCTACAGCGTATTGCTGCTACATTGAAGCTTCGAGGTCCAGAGCCACCTCCGTAGCTGCGACGTATCTACTCGTAGTAATAGCTGCCTACGACAGTCCGCTGAGCTTCACCGCTCCGATGGGCAACGAGGACGCCAGGGTCAAAGCAAACGGGCGAGACAAACAAGACAGCATGGAGGCATCACAATTCAGATCGAAAGCGAGGACAAAGAAAACTTTCATCTCCTCAGGCGAACCTAGCGGAGGCCACCGGGGGTGCAGCGCAGCAGCGGCAGCGCGCGGACGGGCTGCAGAAGGAACTAGACGCGGCGGCGCGGCGGAACAAGGCTCTGGAACGCGAGATGGAGCAGCTGGGCCGGGAGGTTGCGCTACTGGAGTCGCGGGTCGGCAAGGGCGACTACAACCGGGCCACCACCAAGGTAGGGTCGCCGTTTTTTGTTACGGACGGGGTCGCCGTAGTTTTGTCACGGATGGATTCGGTTTCCCTATTGTAGAGAGGTGCGGATGTTTGGAGTCGCGGGTCGACAAGGGCGACTACAACCGGGCCACCACCAAGGTAGGGTCGCCGTTTTTGTCATGGATGGCTTCAGTTTCACAAGTTTGGAGTCGCGGGTCGGCAAGGGCAACTAGAACTGGGCCACCACCAAGGTGCGGGGTCGCCGCTTCCATTTCAAACGGATCCGGTTCTCAAATCGAGGCTGTTAATTTCTGGAGGCGCACGAGAAATGGCTCAAAATCGTTCGTTTTGCGTCTCTTTTCAGTACAGATGCCGAAGATTTGCAGCAGAAACAGGTTGCCTGGTCCTGCGGAATCATTAAGGCTGTGTTCTCGCTGGTTGGTGTAACTTGTGCACAAGGAGAGTGGCTAGGAACTTCATCGTTGGATTGGTCTCGTGCTTTGTACTTTGCGAGGGATTGCCAGAGATCGTCAGAGGACTCGCTCATCAAGACAAAGCATGACGCTGACGCTGCGAGTACGAGTCTACCTTTGTCACCAAGTGTGTCAGGTTTTCTTATGCGGTCACAGAGGTGCTTCTAGCCTCAGGACTCGTTCTGTCACTCTCGCCAAGCCGCCACGTGTCGTCCTTTCAGGTGCTCCACCTGGCTCTCAACCCGGAGGTGGAAGCCCGGCGGACGCTGGCCAAGGACTCGCTAGAGGCCGAAGTCGAGGAGCTGCGCGCCAAGGTGGGCTCCTCTGTCATGGGTCTGTTTGCAGGGGTTGGGTGCGGGTTCCAACTTTAAGGACTCCGACGATCTGCTTACAGGGAACCTGTTTCCAGCAGATTGTATGGATCCAGCAATTTGTACGGAGTAAGGGCAGAACCGTGCGTACGTCGATCACGAAGCTTTTCTCTTAATTGCGCGTTGATGAACTCTACATTTTCTGATATATTCCTTCGGAGAATACCGTTGATCTTTGCTGAGTCCTAAACTAGTTACATTTTGACTCATTACTTGAATCTTCTGTATCTGCACTCGAGCCCTGACTGAAGCACCACCCGTCACATACAAATGTTTCACGTGTACTTGCGACAGGTGAAGCAACTAGAGGAGGAGGCACGGACTGGTTCTCGGTCCCCGGGGGAGGATCACCAGGTGGCGGAAGCCACGGAGGCGTCTGCGCAGGTGGCGGCACTGACCAACCGGGTCAACGCCATGGAGAAGCGGGAGAACAGGTGAGAAAGGCGGGACGGGTGGACGAGCAGATTCAAAGAGCACCTTCTGAAGATTGTATTCCCCGTGCACATTACAAAACTTCCCATTCTGGAAAAGTTCCACTGCGGGTCATTCTGGCAAGATGTTCTCCCGAGCTTGAGCGAGTCAGAAAGCAACAGATTCACGTGGAAGCTCAGAGAACATCTTCGAGATGTATGTCAGCAGTCTCACCAGTAAGCTCCCAGCGCGCGCAGGTACAAGCAGGTGTTTGCGGACAAGATCGCGGTGTTCCGGCAGGCGTGCACGCACCTGTTTGGCTACGGCATCGAGATGAGCGACTCGCAGGATGCCGCTACGGGTGCGCCCATCGCCACCTTTACCATCACGTCAATCTACGCCGACGACGAAGAGTGAGCCGCCGGGCCCAGCCATTTATGTGTTTTATTGAAGAAGATTCTCCTTTTTCTACAAGTCTTTCACGTCCTTCTGTGACAAGCTTTCTTGTCGCCATCCCATTCTGACCCTTTGGAGGACGATGGATGAGCCGTGCGCTCGTGTCGTCCTTTTTCCATGACCTCGATTTTCCCCACCTGCTCTGTTACATGCCAAGGAGAGGAGAGTTGCAGGCCCATGCTCCTTGCCAGACAAGTTTTTACATACTTAAATATGGGAGATCGTTTTGGAGAGCGAATCACTTCATGTGATCTTCAAAGACGGGGTTCCTTTCTTCCTCCTTTCCCTTCGCTCCTTTACCTTCTAATTCCGGACATCATCAATCTACTAAAAAGTCGTCCACGAAAATTCGCTACGGGCCTCTTGCGGCAATGATATCGGTTCTTTCATTCTTGCTCGCGCAATTCTACAAGACCATCTATGCTGGCAGCGAAGAGGACCACTCGCCTCCGTCTCAATCTGATCCTCCCTTCAATCCTGTAATCCGTTCTGGTTCTCGAGTACTTCGTCATTATTTTTGCCGTACCTCGAACAAGATTGAATCTCTGGGTAGGTAACAAGGCTGCAGAAAAGGAGTTGCGGCGAATAACTCTTCTTGGAGACGACCGATAAAGCACATCCTTGACAGAAGCTAGTTGCGTACAAGCACAAAAGGCCTGCCATTGCATCTTCCTTTGCGCGCCAGAAAACAATTAGGAGCACTGCTCTTGGCTGCGGTGGTATCTTACAGACAAGCGCCTCTCCGCTCGTCCAATTGACCTGCTACTTTTCCTCAAAGCCATAAATCGTGTTGCAGGGACCGGCTGATGTTCCAGTACCGTGAGGGCACCATGGACATGCTCGCTACTGACTTCTCGAGAACACCCGAAATGGTGCGACAGGTAGGCCACCGAATATTGCCAGCATGCAACGGAACAAAGAACGTCGCTGTTCAGTGGTCCAAGCAGGTATGCACCATGAGGGCAGATGTAAACAGCGAGACAGAACTTGTTTCTGCTGGGAATCTTGCCGACCTGGCGAGTCGGGCGCAAAATCTGGTCTTTCTTATACGTCCTGCTTGTAGCTAGTTGACGAATCATGTCGATTGTGGGGTGTGCTGTGAAGCTACCACCATGACAAAGAGCAGCTGCCAATGAAGCATCTTCTTATAATCGCTCCCTTCGCACCTCTTCCCATCTGAACCGTCAAACGAGCCTAACCGCCAACAGGGTGCTTATCGTACTGCTGCCCACTCTTAGTGAGAGCTAGAGAGGATGCAACTTTTGTGTCCGAAGCCTCCGAACCCGTTAAGGAGAGAAAGATCATGTTGCATTATTGTGATTATAATTGGGAGAAGAGTTTGAGTCTAAGCCCGGGGGGCTATCTTGCCGCGCTAAGTAGGTTCTTTATGTGTCAAGGCCCTTTCCCTCCTGATTGTGTTCGAAACTTGCAGGTAAACGTGTTCCTTGACAGGTTCAAGTCGATACCTGCTCTCACCGCAAATCTTACTGTTGAACTATTCAACAAGCACACGGTTACCTAGGCCTTCATGCTCGTCAGGGAAGGCCTACTCTTACAGTGGCCGGAAGATGTGCAAAAGTACGAGGTGCTGAATAAACAGCGCGAGCAAGTAAGAACTGTTGAACGTGTCAGAGTGACATACGAAAGAGTGCTTGATTTATAAGGACAGGAAGGCAAAAGGAACATCTTGATCCATAATTGAGAAAAATCGTCCTAGCTTCCAAGGCTGGAATGCCTGTACACAAAACTAGCTTTTGGTGCGGCTTTGCATATCATGGAATCTTCTTGTGAGTGGGGTTTGTAAATGCTGCCTACCAGGGCCCGGCCGCCTTTGTAACTGCGCTGTGCCGCACTCTGCACGAGACAACTACATGTGGATCCTACGTTTTCGGCAGTTCCAAGTCTTCAATCCCATTTATCTCGGAGCTCACGGTGAGCGTGGTGTCCTCAAGCAAGCTGTTGAATATTCGTCTGATATAGTATCGTAATACTTTCAGCACGCCCGCTTCAATTTCCGACGAAGACGGAAAGTTGTAACCAACCTCTTGCCAGTTGCCGACCATGATGGTTTCATTACACATTCGTTCATGGTTTCATTGATTGATCATTGGACAATATCAACTTCTATCATGATGCATTTAGGTTGCTTGCCACGTGGTCACAATCGAAGCCTTTGATTGGGCCGATGATCGACTTGGCCCCGCTTGGCCCCTAGTGCATAATGCAGATTTCGGCATTCTAATTTCTGGGGTAGAGTATTTCCGGGTGTGCATAGTACGTACTACGTAACTCAGGCTCCGAGCGGCGAGGCTATCCCCGACTCCAGCGACCAATACTCGCGCCAGCTCAGTAGGTAGGTACTGTCAGACCGGTAGGCATCATACCTACCGGCCCAATTTATTTTCAATCCTTGCGATGGCCGGGGCCCGGTACTGGACTTGGAGTCTGGACCCTTGCTACCCCTGCTGAGACGCCTTTCAGCAGGATTGCGTCCTGACTCCTGGGCCCCTGCCCTGGCCCGTCATGAATGCGAAGGGAAGGTGCTGGTTACTGGTACTGCAGTACGTTGACCTTATCTGCATTCGAAAATCTTGAGCGACAGTGGACCCTGCTTCAGCTGAATCAAGTTTGTAGTCCTAGCACTGGCAGCTCGACTCCCTTCACATTTCCTTCACAAGCTCCTGGGGCCAGGAAAGTGTTGCACATTCACACTCTGAAAGGACGCCTCCTCTGTCCTTCTCCAGTGCAGAGCATTGCCCTTTAGCTGCATATTGAAATTTCTCAATGGCGCCACTTCCTGATTGGGTCCCAAAGGCAGACGACCTCGAATATGGCCACAAGCGAGTGTTGGCCATTGACGGTGGCGGTATTCGTGGGATCCTTGTCGGTGAGCTGCGCCGGCCTTGTCATGTGATGCAATGCTTTATTCGCACTTTGCATTCATTGATCCAAAGCGCAGAGATTTCTGGAGTTAATTGCATTGTATTACCATCACCAACAAGAAGGGTCGAAGAACTTACTTGAATGTATCTTAGCAATTGCTTATGCATGGTCATCCTTCTTTGCCACGCCCTTGCGGCATTTGACTATTGCATAGCCTCCATTCGCAGCTGTGCTCGTGGTCTGCTCATCACTGTAAGCCTAGCTGTCTATTTCCTGCTGAGCATTATGAATACAGGTGGACCTCTGCCCTTGTTCTGGCACCTGAACCTCATCAGCTTCATCTCAATCGGCGCAGCCTGTTATTGTGTCTTGTAGCACTTACCGCCAATGTCCTTTCTGGCAGGGGTGGTCCTGGAGTACTTGGAACAGGCCATCTTGGAAGTGTTGAAGGAGGACAAGAAGCACGCCAATCTCACACGACAGGATATCTACTTGGCAGGTAGGCCTCTCAAGGTACAAAGTGGATTGGCACCAGAATGTGGATTCTGCCTTCGATTTGGGGTTCACTTCAGCCTACAAAAGCTGGCAATCGGCGCATGCTTTCAGACAACCTGGTCTTAAAGATTGTCACTGGACCCCAAGAGAACAAACACCTTCTTTGGCTTTGCACTAATTGGTGCATCCCAGGTTTTTGCAAGTGCAAGGTCTTCAACAACGTGCGACCTATGCCTCCTCATTGTACCTCTACGTGACGCACTTCCTCCTGTGCATCTCTTTGCTCCTTACTTGATGCTTTTTCTCTTGCGTCTTTAGACTTGCCGCCTAATGCTCATGCGGTCTTTGCATCTGTCGAAAATCTTCCAACATTTGTCCTCCTTGCCTGCAATGCACTCCCCTTACTCAATTTGCAGATTACTTTGACATCATTGCTGGAACATCTACCGGCGGGCTTCTGGCTCTCTATCTGGCGGCGCGGGGAGACACTTATGACGAGTTGGGCGACATGGGGAGGCTGGGGCTAGAGAGGGAAATGCGGGAAGAGCCCAACAATCCAAAGCATCACAGGAAGGTAAGGCAATCAAGCAGGGGAGTACGAACCATTGAGCTATGCCTTTGGAACCAAACCAACCTAGCGGAGTCAAGCAATGCCTGGGTCTTAACTGAGATGGACTTGCTACCCCCCTGGGTGTCTTCTTTTGGCATTTGATAATAGGCAAAGGACAGCAATCAGACTCGATTCTGTGCATTGGAACCGGGTGAGTTTTGTGTTTAGAAACCAGGATGGGCTAACAAGCCTTATTGAAAGAAGGTACTTTCAATACCGAAGAAAGTTTCTTCACTACAATTTAGTCGGAAGGCCAAATGTAAAGATGCGACCTTGCTTGGCAGGGAGGAGCGACTGCAGCTCTGCAAATGTACCGAGCAAATGCTACGAAAATCTTCAAGAAGAAGGTGCCTGGCTGGAGTAAGGAAGCCCATCCTGAACTTCCCGCTTTTCAAGCTGCAATTTTTGTTGCATAGGATGCATCGCTGTGCACATCTGGACTCCGGCTAGGCCGCTTCAACTTGCCAGAAATCCAGACAAGTCAGATTGCTCTTGTCTAAGATAGCGGCAGGTCGTTCCCCACCTGCTACGGACACTGATGGGATCCTGTCTGTTGCTTTGCAGTCCCTGGAGTCGAGGCAATCAACAACGCCCTCTGTGGTTCCAAGTACGGCTGGAAAGGTATCGAGGGGGTTTTGCGCGAGGTCTTTGGGGACGACGAGGGGCGGAATCCCATGCTCAAGCTGACGGACCTGACGGTGAGTCTCAATCACTAATGTAATCCGTTGATCCCAGCAGCTGCAGAAAGGTGGCATTTGCAAGGTGTTTCGCTACCCCCCATCTTTTGCTGTTGCCACACTCTGCTGCAGATAAGGTTCGACATGCCTTCTTGTTTCAGGGGATACTGAGATCACTGCTTTCAAGTGTTCCCTTCAGGCAGTCTTTGCTGCAGTGTGTTACTAGGACGCCCTTCTTGGACTGATGTAAGTCAAGGGTGACCACGGCTGTTCGACAAACGCAATGGCTGCCCATTCGACCGTGAGTCCCACTTCCCATCCAGGGCTCGGTACTGATTCCCAGCTTCGAAACCAAGAAGACCTCCCCCTTCACCTTCTCCTACAACAAGTACACTGGCCGGTCCGGCTTCACTTACATGGCCAACGACCCTGTGGGCCGCTACGGGGCGGACGAGCTGCGCAACTTCAAGGCGGACTTCCCCCTCTGGCAGGTGGCACGCGCCACGTCAGCAGCACCCACCTTCTTCCCAGGTGCGAGCTTCCACCCCCCCTTATTAACACTCCGCTCCGAAAGATAGTCCTTGTGAGCTTCATGACACGTTTGTTGGTGCGCCGTAAAGCCTCCGTTGTCTTTTTGAGAGTGCGCTTCAGAAGTTCGTAGCGCAAGGAAGATGTCGGACTCCAATTCTGGTGGCATGGAAGACAATGGCCCACCGCGTTTTCCATCTTCTTCCACCGTGTTTAGACTTCGGTGCCGATCCTGACGGACTGATGGAGGTCGATGCAACGTAGGCAGTCACTTTGGCCGGATAAGAGCATCTGTCTAAGAGTTTCTCGAACACGAGCCTGTCCTCCGACCGAGTCATGTCCCCATTCTTGCGTGGTCCTGTCCAGCAGGTCGATCTCACCATCTCGGCAGTTAAGACCTTGCCGTGTGAAGAAGCTGTTTCATGCAGTGCTCTGGCTCGCGTCCTCCTTTGAGCAGCACTCTTGACTCCAGCATTCAAGGTTGACTGACGTCAACGGCCGCAGCTTTCGTTTGCAACCTATATAGCATATGTAACCAACGTTGTCTAAGTTCACACGGCCACCTGTGCACTTCTTTCCCAAGCTTTGGGGTTGAGCTGTCTGAAATCAGACCTGTGTCTGCAGTCGCTATCGTGAGCCCCTATGGGGATCCCCCAGTCAACAAAGAAGGCGTGAAGCCCCCTGAGTTTCCATACGAGCTGATCGACGGGGGAGTGGTTGCCAACGACCCCGCCTTTCAGGTGAGCATATTCGCGCCTGGGTCTCCAGTCCCCTGTCCTTGAAACCCTGCATTTTAAAAGGCGCGGAAACCCTTCCACGCTTCGACTGATGTGGCGGTTACAGAGGCACAACCAGGCAGGCCAAAAGCATCCAGGCTGGAACTGCTTTCGGAGTGTCTCCAACTGAATCTGGCTGTTCTGAAGGAGGGCACTCAGGATCATAACTGCCCGCTCGACTCGTGAGATGTTTTCGATCCGGCTTCGGGCGGCCAGTTGAAAAAGACTTTTACTACGAACACTTCTGGCAAACCAATACGGCCGGACGATCGAACGTGGTCAAAGGAGTGGGCGGCACGTTGGGAGCCGCAAGCCTTCTCCTCGTGAGAGCAATTTGAAGCAGGCCGGCAAGCTGGGCCGAAGTCAACGAAAGACCTGCGCGCATGCTCGCAAGGGACACCATGAGAAAGGCAAATGCCCTGACTCTTTCCGTTACCGTTCCCCACAGGCCGTCTTGGTCCAGGCCCGCATGTACGGCGCGCACCTGAAGGAGAAAAATGCTATGAACGCCGATGATTGGCTGCTGCCCACAGACTTCGCGGTCTTGTCACTTGGGTAAGTGCCGCTCTAGTTTGTGGCAACCGTCGTCTGGGCGAGGCTGGCGTTCGCAGTAGACCGACAACAATCTCCGGGCTGGCTTTTGTAGGTCGCCCTTCACAAGGCGCGCCCCTCAAAAGCTAGGGCTGTTGAGATATCTGAGACGCTCTCTCAGAGGTTGGTAACAGCAGTTCAATGAGACCTGTCGAGACGCCGATTGCTTGTGCATCCGCCAGTTTTATGAGTCTACACTGTCTCTGACCCTGTTCACAAAAGTCACGGATTCGCAGTGAAACGCCTCTCTTTTGCAGAGCTTAATGATTGCTTCAGGACGCTCAATCATTTCGATGCTCCGGTCGATTCTCACCGCTTTCTGAAGACGGCCCGACTTGTTCCGCAAACCTAGTTGCAGTCCGGTTATGATGGTTCCCTCATCATATACCGTCCTTGAAGGCTTTCAACGAAGACATCTGCCTCGTAGCACGCTCTTTGTTAACGACTTTGTCGAGGCTGCCCCATATTCTACCGATACGTAAACGTTGAGGGTCACGCTTGGCGCTCCGGCTTGAACCTCTGGTTGCGTCAGACTCACTTTGAGAATAATATTGCCGTCAACTACTGCGGTGCTCGTGCTTCTGCCTGGTTAAAACAATGCACAAGTCTTTTAACAGTGCACAAGTCTGGCCTGCAGGACCGGCACCGTCAAGTCGGCGGCTAACCAGGGGCGGGGGGCACAGCTGTCAATCGTGGCTGACCTCGTCACCAAGGTCCTGATGAGCGGCGCATCCGATCTAGTTCACAGCTACTTCATGGCAATGATGGTAAGGCACAGCACCAAGACCTTAAACGCAGACCTTAAACTGAGGATTTGTCGAAAGATGTGAACACCACGATTTGACGGTTGTCCACTTATCTACACATTTATCGACGGATCCAAGATTGCGTCTCCTCAGTCCATAGTGAATCTCATATAGCTTTCGTCATAGTTGGCCATCTGTTACAGCCATGTCTTGACTGGAAAGAGGCACGACACCAGAACAGGTCAGGTATCCATCAGGTATTCTCGCAGGAGCGATTACGATGTAAGCAGCCGGAATGTCGAATGTCGCTTTGTTTCGGGAGTGCTGCCCGATTCGAAGCCTGACCCAAAGTCGATATCAGCCACGTGGTGAAACCGCCCAATATCCGCTTCCCATTTGACAGCAGATCCTTCTAATCGCATCTGTCAAAGCTGGGAGGCCTGGCACTCTTTATTTTGCCCTTGGTCGAAGTCAAAGAGCCCGCTAGCATTGATCGGTCAGCTTCATCACCTCCTTTACTTCAGACCTTCTCCTGGAAGGAGAATCCTTTCTTACCACATCTTCCAATGACTTCTAAGATTTGAACTTGAGGACTCTACCTGTAAGGACGGCAGACGAGACAGCACCTTTGTATTCCCCGAGTTTGGCGTCTATCTCAGCGCTTCACTTGAGCTCAACGACCAGCTTTCATTTTTCCTCTTCTTAGGGCAACCTCCCAAAGGGCTCGGAGGGCCGTGACCAGTTCGAGCGCAACCCACCGTGCCCTTATCTGCGCATCCAAAAGACGGACACCAGCACCGACGACCCGAAAGAACTCGAAAAACTGGCGGACGACGTCCTCCGCAAAGCGCAGAAAGACGTGACGGCCGACGAGCGCAACACCTACAAGAAGTGCCTGAGTGCCATGGATGACGTCAGCGACAAGAACATGGACATGCTGGAGCATATCGGCGACTTCCTGGGGCGTTACTATACCGGGCGGCCGCTGGGGGACAGGCTGGAGCGGCCCAACCTGCTGAAGAACTATGTGCGGGAGTACCTGCTCGCCCCGAAGAAGAAGAAGAACTAAGTTAAGGGCGGGGTTTGAGGGATGTTAGCGATAGCATGGGTTGCATGTGTCTCCTGGCTCCTAAGGAGTTTGGTTTCTGTTTATTTCGTTCGTTTTTATTACGAGTAGTGCGACCACGTCAATAGCGTTTCTTGGAACACCAGGCACCGTTATCAAGGGACGAGTTTATGGAGGTGAGTCGGCGGCAAGTTAGGCGAAGAGGGTAGCAGCCGTCGCAAGGAGCAGCCAGCTCGATTCGGAAGCGGATTGCGCCCCTTAAGGATGTTTGGTGGGGTTCAAGTAGTCAGGGTCGTACTTTGAAGAGGGTTTTGTGTAGTCTTGTAGTCGAACTCCCGAGTTAGGCGACTCGAAGTGGATTAGTTAGCAGCTTTTGCGCGAGAGCGAGCAGCTCGGCTAATGCGACGGATTGCGCCCCCGAGCTCATCAGCGCTTGTAGGCCTGCGGGCACGAGCGTGCAAATCGTTAGCGACATCTTTGCACGTTAGAACACGGTTCTGAGCCATTGACAATGCTTTTGACTGTCGTTCGGATCTCTAGCGCTGAAACTACAAGGATCTAGAGTTTGCTTTAGAAATCAGGATTGGGTTGAAGCAGGGTTCTACAGGCAGCCTGATGAGTGCGTGTCGGGCTGGCACCTTGAAAGTTTTGTTTAACCGTAATGTTTTCAAAGTCAGTCGAACAGCCTAGCAGCTGAGGTTCGGAGCGGGGTTCGGATTGCCTGGACATGATAATGCAAGTAGGCTGTGCTAAATCTGTCGTATAGATTGAATTGCATAGGTTTGATTCACTTTAAGACATTCATTACCTCTAATTAAGTATTTCGAAGTGTTGTTTCCCTGGTGTACCAATGTTCCGCTAAATGGCAAAACGATGTGGCTACTTCAAATCTTGTTCATCTTCATATGTAATTTAGATATGTCAACTTCTCCGTTGATTCTTACTTGCAAGCTCTATATATTCAATCTTCGAAATCATACAATGCTTTGAGCTAAAGCTACCTAGTCAATCACACACAGTCGTATACATGATCATCCATACGAGATCCATACAAAGCATGGCGACAATGATTGCTAAGGCGGGCGCGTCGAAACCGTGTCACATGGCCGTCTTGTGATGATAAGATTTGTCTCGTAGCATGCCATGTCAGTATAAGTTCTATGTTAGGAGCTCTGAAATGATATTCCGGTTGTGGCTTTGATTACTGGGACGACAGTCTAGCACAGATCGAAAGGCCCAAAGCATACGAACTTCGAAGACTTTGTGACACTGGTGACTGGCGCCTTTGATACGCCCAGCTGGCTCTTGGAAGCCCCCCATGCAGAAATTAAAATCCTCTCGTAATATTGCGAGCGCTGAGGAACCGGCAGAGCTAAGTTGCCGTTTCTGTGACTGCCCCCGGCTCCGCAGGTTTTCGGGGAGATGAATTGACGGTACGTTGCCATGACGGTACGGATACGGCGTGTGATCACGTCGCTGGACCACAATTGAATTCTTCCGGGGGGTCACGCAACCATGATCTACAGTAGCTCGTGTTCATGTGACGCTGGCTGTGCTACTGCCATTGCTGGGTAGGCCTCGTGCATGATGCAAGAAGTTGAAGTTCTCTCAAAGGAGATTCTAAAACTTTTGAAGAGGCGTCGAGTTGGTGAGCATGGCTGCGTCCTCCGCAGCTCTTCTCCAGCAGCTGGGCAGAGGTTTCCAGCCTCTCACCTTGGGGGGAAAACGATGCCGCTCCATCACAAGATACCCAAGCAAGCCTGAGGCAGTCTTCTGCGTGCATCGAAGAGCGGCGAGTTGGTCTCAGCTGAGGAACAGGAAATACTTCGAAAGCAGAGAGCTGAGATCATGCAGAGTCGTGCTGGGTCCGTCACTCAGCATCTGTCGCCCAAACAAGGGTGGAACTTCGATTTGGCAACATGCTAATGGCGTCCTGCAAACCCAGAAGGCCAAAAAGTATTTGATTCAGGCTGTGAGCAATGGCGGTCCTGCGGGAAGTGAGTCAGCTGGCCCCAGCAAGAAAGAAAAAGAGGAGCGCTCAATTGTGCTGTACGGCAAGATTGAGAAGGTCTTTGAGGAGACTGCGAGGCGGTCACAGGGGACCGACGGGTCGGCAGGGGACTGGGAGGAGGTGGAGGTGAGTCGCTCCTTGTCATTGGTTTGTCGGGCACAGAAATTTTGCAATCAATCGCAGAAATTTTGCAATCAATCGCAGAAAGCTTCAAGAGCTGCAATTGGCTTAAACTTTGCTTGTGAGACGACCCCCGAAGTCTGTGCAGGAGTAAAGTGCACGCGGCAGGGTACTGTTCAAGTTCTTCCCGTGCTAGCATGAGTTCCCGCTGTCACGCAACTAGCACCGGTTGCCAGAAAGAGACATCCCACACAAGCAATAGACAGACAGCTCGACTGTTTGTTCTTCCATCTGCAGAAGTCGTGGGTGCTCCGGCCTTCTAAACAAGGCCCTCCAAAAGCGGTCGTTCATTTCATTGGAGGGGCGTTTGTAGGTGCTTCCCCGCAACTCTCATACCGGTTGTTCCTGGAAGAGCTTGCCAGCAGGTAAGAGGGGCCGCTTCATTGTGCTGAAGTTTTCCTTTCTAAGTTTTGTTGAGTTAAGTGGTTCAAGAGAGACTCCCTATCTGGTGGCACTGACATGCACATGCGTTCTTGCTGGGACTTTCATGTCCATCTATATTGTTAGAGTTGCAAAAGTGGCACTTTGGGGGTCCTGACAACAAGCTGCAGTTCTGATAACTCATGGTAGGTCGAGGAGGGGTTCCACACCTGTAGATGATCGATTGCTGTTGTCGATCACTGCGTTTGAGTTCTTCAAGTACTGCAGCTCCTGCAACCTTGAATCAGGAGCATCTGACGAACTATCCTAGTTCTGAATGTATTTCCACCAAAGATTAACCTTTAGAACCTTCTCTTCAGGGGCTTCCTCATCATTGCAACCCCTTACGGGAGTGGGTTCGACCACTTCCGCGTCTCCGACGAGGCCCAGTTCAAGTTTGACCGGTGCCTGCGAAAGCTCAAGGACGGCTCTGCAGACCTGGATTCCGTGCCAGTGTATGGAGTGGGACACAGCCTGGGGGCCCTTGCACACCTGCTGATAGGGGCGCGCTATGCTGTGGAGCGGCAAGGGAACGTGCTCATCTCGTTTAACAACAAGGTGCACCTTCATGCGCTGGACGTTCATGAGCCTACTACTGGATATTTTGGTGGGAAACAATTCATCCAGAGTGTCGATATCTGATCCTGAAGGGTGAGATGTTGATACTCTATCCAAGGGTTCTTCAATGGTATTTGGAGTGCTCTGCAGGCGCTTGTGGTGAAACAGTGTACAAGGGAACGGCGATCGGATCTTGTGAAGAGGGACGTCTTGTTACTTACGGCACAGCCTGTTCTGAGCCCAGATGATTTTATTGCCTGGTCAGCCTTCCCTGGCTTGAAGTGACAAATTGTTCGTTGATTGCAGGCCGCAAGCAGTGCCATTCCCTCCTTCAGCCCCGTCATTGCCCCCCTGGCCAAGCAGTGGGGCCCCCTCATTCAGCAGCTGTCGTCGAATCCAGCCTTCAAGTTCGGGGTGAGAGGTCGTGCTCACACGCCTGCTAGCAAACATTTATTCTCCGAGTTTCCATCCGTTGTCCTGCTTGAGACTCGTCACTCATCAAGAATGACTCAGTAGCGTGGCTATGATGACCTGGTGGTGCTCAACCTTGCTCGAGGGTCATAAAAGATGCGCTAAAGGGTGCAAGGGTAGATTTTCCACTTTCACGCATTGGGAGCTCAGTAGGACTCACAAATGCCACAATTGAAAGGCAATTCTGCAGCATACCCTGTTCATTGTGGGCCTCGTTGTTATTATCATAAGTCGGGAGTGGTTTCGGCAGAAGGTTGGAATGGCCGAAAGTCCAAAACGGAGTGCTATTCAGACAGAAACCAACGAGATGGAAGAGGGTCAGTCTAAACGCACAGCTCTCGGGTCGCAATGCTCATTAGAAACTCGTTGGCGTCCTTTCCTTTTCAATCGTTACGGAGTCTGTCTTCCCGTGCGCTCAGCCCTTTTCTTCTTGGCCCAAACATTGGCCACTATTTGGCACCTTCACAGCCACGTCATCCATAGCCACGTCATTCATTGTTCGTGACGTCTCGTCTTGCAGGCCGACCGCGCCGTCGAGCAGATACGCGCTTCGAGCCCTGCGCTTCTTCGACAAATTCTTCCGTTGCTCGAGCAACTTCCCCCCCTCGCGGCAGAGCTTGCCGACGGGAAAGACGAGTTTACACCAGCCCCCGAGGAGACTAGAAAGCTGCTCCGTGCTTATTATGGTGTCGGGCGCAATCTATTGGTACAATTTGAGCGGGATTCGATAGACGAGACGCCGGAGTTGGCGGCGACCCTGGGGGACGGGGCGGCGTGCACGCCGTTTTTGGACATGCAAGTCCGGACGCTGCCGGGGGACCACGCGCGGCCGCTGCAACAGGTGGGGTCATTGAAGATTTGACGGGCGCTCTCAAATGTTAAAACCCTAAGAAAGGCTCCTGGTGGACATTACTGATGGGCGCCATCGCTTTGAACAATTGGTGGCTATTTTCTGCGGTTTGGGTGCTTGGTTGCCGATATCGCACTGAAGACGTTTTCTCCTGTTTGAACGGCTGCTTTCAGCTTCCTCGAAGGTTGGATTCGGTGTAAACGGCAGGGCCGCGTCTGAAGCCGGTTTGTCTTTCATTCACAGAGTTGTCTTGCAGGATTGAGTTCGTCGGGCTTGCATCGTTGAGAACATCTTTCGGTCGCTGAGTTGCCTTCAACCCCATGGTTCGAAAGGATTGCTTCTACAGCATCATGATTATCGCCGTTGCGGGCAGATTGTGGTCCAACGAACGTCCGTACCAGACGGTTCTGTTCCTCACTCGCAGTTGGTTCCTGAGCTCCCCCCTGAATTGACGGAAGCTGCTGCCCGGGGGAGCGACCTCCTGACCAACCTAGCGGGCATGGCCGGGCCGTCGTCGCCTTTCTCCGACCTAGCGAAAGGATTCGGGGCGGCTTTGAAAAACGGGGTCCAGTCGGGGCAGCTTCGGGATACGACGCGCGAAGACATACGAATGCTTGTAGATGAGATTGCCACGTGGATGGGCGCAGACGCACAATTTCGAAGAGGAACTTACCTGCCGGGCAGTACAGCCATGTAACTGCCGCTTGATTACATAAGGAGACGGCGGCCTTATTCAGCGCGTTCCTCCCCAATCCCCCGCCTGGCATTGCGCCGCGTTTCAGGGCTTGCGAGCGAAGTTTTGCCGGCGGATTGTATCTGTATGGCCGCAGCAAGATTTCGAAGAGTTTTGATGGCACTGAGACGTCCCAGGTACAATATGCTGGGACTCTTGGATTGCACGACTCAACTGACTCAGGCGCCTTTATCTTCGATCAGATGTAGCATGGCTTACCTTCTGCGTCCTCTCCGTTCGATCAGACAGTAAATATCATGTGTAAGACGTAATGTTATCATGTTGCAGCCTAATACATGTGGCCGGTCGAATCACGCCGCGATGATCCGATGCCCGGCTGTACCGCGGTAGCTGTAAAGACCGCGTATATACAATGTACGTGTTGCCGAAGGCCGGGCGGCCTGCGCAATGCGATTCATGAGCACTAGGCTTATGCACTGAAGAAAGTTTTATACTCGCGATCGAGCACTTCAATAGGCACGATATGCAATCAGAGCCCACATAAGTGCGTTTGCCTACCAAACTGTGATACGCGTGCCTATTTGTGCCCGCGCGTGTTCTGCATAGTGTTATCCAAACCATGATGGCATAGTCCGCAATTCTTTGGTGACACTCAAAAGGTGGACTCAATGCATGATGGTCAGCTTTTGATTGGTCAAGGCTTGACATTACTTAGCAAGGTCTTCAAAATGGTTGTGGAAGCATTTGTAAGCTCAACGTTCAAGCGGCTGAGAATTCCTTTCGTTCCGAATCGATTCTGGCAAAATCCGACAGTGACGTCTTCGTGTGGACCTTGGACAATCATGTTGCGTTCCAGAATCATGCAGCAAAGCTGCGTTTTGTGTTTGCCGGCTCAATCTCTGGAAGCTTCTGGGGCAACTTTGTCTGCCTAATGTGCCAAATACTCATTGTTCACGGTCAGCATTTGCTCAGATGTTACTCAAGGTCTTTGCTCGAGGAATGGTGGATGGTTTCTCAAGTTTCAGTTCTTCGCAGCCGCGCAAATTAACTCTAAGGACATGCCTTATTCAGTTCGAACTTGCTTTACGAATCTCAGAGACTCTAACATTGACTATTCTAGGACCTTGATCATCTGCTGATGAAATCAAGGCACCTCAAAGCTGTTTTCATTTCTCTGCTTTACCTAGCTCTTACAACGCCGAGCCTTCAAAGGCATAACTGTGTTGCGGCCGTCTAGTGTACACTCGGGGGACGCAGAAACACGTTATAGAACACCCTCTTCCAGAGATACAGCGGGAACGTGAAAAACAGCACGCCAATCGCAATGAAGCAGCTGTTGACGTAAACATAACGGTTATGCAGACTATGGATGGTTAGCACTTGCAGTGGATAACCCAAAAAGGTGCCGAGCGCGCCCATGATTCGCTTGAGCCCGTACAGCTGGCCGAAGTTCTTGAAGCCGAAGACGCGGCCAAGGAAAGCCGTGATGCTGCCGAAGAGGAAAGGTCGGAGCGCAGCGAACAGGACGAAGGAGGCGACCTGTCCAAAGAGGAGACAGACAGGGGCGACATCATGAGGAGCTCGGCGGATTGGTAGCCAAACAGAGGGTTGTTGAGAGGCGATCTAAACGTTGGCGTTATGCTGATGTCTTCACAAAGCTTCTAAGCATCCTTCTTAAAGTGGACGCACTTGGAATAGGAACAACTGCTTTTCCAAACCCACACTGATCCGAAGACCCGAAATGGATGATACTAATAGGACCCCAAGACTTTAGTAAGTCTGGCCCTGAGTTGAGTTGATTCCTGTTGACAAGTTCGCACCAGGATGGCTCCTGAGAGGGCTCGAGAGGCAATCGCCCACTCACAGCCGAATGGAACGGCTGAAACCAAGCGAGGACGACAGCGCAGGGTCCGACGGTGACCAAGAGATCCAGCACCACGAAAAGCTTGTGCAACCAAACGGCCAAGTCCCGCCAAACGAGACGAGTCCGTAGCCACATCCCCATTGGGACTGGTGGCTTCGCCGGGAAGCCTTACATGCTTAAACGAAGCACATTAAAACCAGAGAAAGGTTCAAAGAACGACGCAAAGAGAATTAGTATTTTGGGTCAGGCAGGAGAGGAAACAAGCGGTTCAAAATTCTTCATTTCGCACTTGATCGCGGCTTTGCCCCAGCTGGATAAAGCAGCGGGAACAGGCGGCAATCTTTCCGTTCCTGGCGCATTTGTGGTCAGTCTCACTATTCCTTACTTGTAGCTGGATTGGCGGCTGGTCGTACGCATTGACGATGCAGAAGAGCAGGTGCAGCACCGCGAGGATGAAGTAGCTCGCCACGAAGCCCAGCTCCGACAGGCAGAAGCCCACGACGGGGATCATCAGAAGGGCGCCGACCGGGAGAAAGTAGTTGAAGAAGTTGGTGTAGTACCGGGCGACGTTCCTGGAAGGAAAGAAAGGGTTTAAGACAGTTTCCAACATTTCGAGCCGTTCGAAGACCGTGTCCTGTTCACTGAAAAAGGACGACGAGCAGAACGAGTTCCCAGACTCTTGCTCCACCGCGATAAAACCAGAGGGGCGCGCTTTGCAGCCAGCTACACGAGCTGCATTGTGAATGTGCGCTTCGATGGATCCGCTTACGCAGGGTCACCATCCTCACTTCGTGAAGAGGACTGCGTCATCAAAGCACGAGATGCAAGTGAAGCATCCAACCCTGAAGAACATCCATCTTCGGTGACAGGCGGTGCCACCCCGTGCCATCTGCATGCACCGGGCGCCCGGCTTTTCGTCCTGGTAAAATTCCGTTCCAATTGCGTTCTGCTTCGCCCATTTGACCGGCAAGCGATTCCCAAGCGGGTCGAAGGGCCTTCTTGGAGGTTGAGAGATTTGGTTTTGTGCTCAGCCGATTGCCTGAAGTGTGCATCTCAGGCATTTCCAGCGCGAATATATCCCGGACCCGCTTACCTGGCCTGCAGCACATCCCCCGGGTACTGTTGCTGCGCGGTCCAGAGCAGCTGCTCGTAGATAGTCTGGAAGTAGTAGTTCACCCGGAGCACCACATACGCGGTCATGATCGCCATGCTCCAATACACAGCCGAATTGACCTGCCTGGAGAACGCGGTGTTGTAGATGTCGGGTGGGGGCTCCTCCGCCCGGAAAGACATCCCCCGGAACAATCTCCGTGCAATACTTTCTCGCTTTGCCCCGGGTTCTCGCAAAGGCAGTTCTGGGGGAGTGTCTGAAGGACTTGCAAGCAGGGGGGCGGTCAGGGCGTTGTGTTCGATGGAAGCAGAAGGACGGCTAAGGTGCGGGTTATAGGGCACGGAGGTTTCGGACGCTTCGACGTCAACGGAATCCTTGCGCTGACTGGCGATGTAGCTCCAGTAGTGGTGAAGTTCCCCTGAAAAGAGAACCAGGGCGTTTCTAGAGGTCACACGGGCTAGGATTCAATCAAAGTCCGCTCGAAAGGCTGATGAAACCGGAAACATAACGAGAAGCCAAGTAAGTGCCGTAGATGCGAACGTGCCAAAGGTAAAGACTCGGGTGCAAGGGGCTAGCTTGAAGCGAATCTGCTTCGGCGCTTCTTCTCCTGACTGAAAACATGAGCGGGGAAAGTCGGGCGAGTACAATCACTACCCAAAATTTACACGAAGGTCCTGACAAACACGGCTGCAATCAGGACTGCAGATGACCACCTGGTTGTTCTTTTCAGCTCTGAAGAACCTGCCTGACATTCCTCCAGTGGGTCATCGCTGAAGTCTCTTCTCGAGTTATCTTAGGGTGGGACCGATGCATCGCAGCTCTTCAGCGCATTTGGCGCTCGCTCTTCAAAGTGACGGACACTCGAAGCTTTTGCTTCCTGTTTAAGCACCGAACGGTCGTACCTTTGAATCGGGTTTGTTCCGTCTCGTTCTTCCGGATTGGCTCAAATGGCCTATCCGGAAATAGGAGCACGCTGGATATGAATATGACGACGGGCAGGGCTGTATAACCGATGAAGACGGACTTGAGGGAGACGTCGAAATGGTGGATGATCGCACCGAAGATGCAGAAGACAACCGTCGATGAGTTGAAGCCTGCAGCAAGAGGTCGAGTGAGCTGGATTGCGGAAAGTTTGTCGTAGGAGACAACAATTGCCAGGACATTGCACTGGCATCTCCAACAGTGGCTGGCGCCGCTGACATGTTTGACACTGTCAAAAGACGCCCACCAGAGCACCGCTTCTTCTCGTTTCTTTCTTGAAGTGAGTCGAGAGGCTTCCAATCCAGACGGAGTCAACGGTAAAGACGTTTGTGTCAGAGGAGCCACGAAGAACCTCCAAACCAGGTTGCTGATACTGGTCGCAAAGAAACGTCAAACGCAACGGGACTCTTGAAGTGATTGTCCCTCACCAGTGGAGAGTGCGCCTATGATGCCCGCTGACTGGTCGGGGAACAGCTCCCCAAAGTTGAAGGTACTGTTGGCGATACAAGACCCCCCGGCGGACATGAGGAAGAACCCGACGTAATAGAGCGTGCTCGACAGTTCCTGGGCAAATGCAACTGAGAGGAGACCCCCTGCTAGCAGGAGTGAGCCCAAGCACACGGTTATGCGCGGGCCCATGTAATCAAGGAAGACGCCTGTGGGGGAGAAGCGGGACCGGCTTGAGGTAAAGAAATCGCAGGGAACCAAATCGACCCAACAGAAGAAAGAGAAAAGGAAGGTCCTCACAATCTTGGAGGGAGGGCTTGCAGGAGTTCGTTCGGAACCACGGGCAATCGTGTCTAGTATTGTGCGCCTGACAGGAATTGTGTTGATTATGGGTCCTGACTTGTGCGGCAAACGTCTGCACATCTTGTCCCCATCCTTGTCTGAGCTTTCTTTTGGAGATAGTGTGACAGTCAATCACGATTTTGGGATGTCGGATGGCCAGGGATAGTCAGGGCTTGACAAAGGATAGAATCTGCTTGACTGGTCCTCTTCAGTGATGGGGCTCTTCCATCATTCGAGTGATGTAGAGATTCTGTATATCAAATAACCCCGGAACTTCTGAGTACCTCAAAAGCACTCACCAATAAAAAAGGCGCAGCCGGAGAGGGTGGTGGCGCCGATGGTAAACATCCTGGAGAGGCGCTCCTGCTGAGCAGGGCACGGCGTGGGGCCATCCTTGCAGTACTCGCCAAACGCCTTGACCTCAAAAAGGAACACATCGTACAGGCCCGAGTAACCAAACACGATGCCTGCAATTAAGGGAGCCCAGGAGTTGCGGTGGGACTGTGTCCAAAAGGTATTAATACGTGGATTGCAAACCTATTGGTAACAGGATGAACATCAGTGGGGTTTTAGAGTTGACGCTGTCAAGGTATGGTGGTGCTTAGGCAGCCCATTCCTGCGCAGTTCAGGTTCCAGAGGATCAATGCACGCGTCCCACTTGTGGCCACCATCGACTAAATCCGCAAGGCACTTGTATTGTCAAAATTTGGAAGAAGAGTTTTGGAAAATCCTATGTTGCCAGCTGTCAAGGTTCCAGTAGTCCTATGGATACGGGATATTGGAACAGATGACAGCTGTATCTGAAAGGTTAGACGTTGACAAGTTTCGGAAGATGAGCAGTAAACGATTCATCAGAAGTATGTGGAAGATGGTGTATGAGCAACAGTAGTGAGCAAGCAGGAGACCACTTGCAATGGAGCCACTTCACTTCACACAGCTACTTCTTGAGAAAGTGCACAATGGTGGCGCCAGCTGAGTGGCACCGCGCGCGTCTGAGCTTCTTGAAGAAGTTGAGATACAGTCAAGAGAGACTGATGCCAACATATCTTAGAAAGCTGTAGGAAGCAGAACTTAAACCTTCCTACCCGTGGATGTTATCGAGTAGATCTGGGCAAGCGTGACCAGGAGAAGCCTCCGGGAGAAGCTCTCTCCCCCGGGGGCTCTATAACACCTTTGCAGAACACCCATGCTCCTGCCTGAGGATGTCGCTTGCGATAACGTTCACCACAGAAGGGGTTTATTCTGATCTTGCGCCTAACGATCACCACAGATTCACTACTGCTGTGGGCTTTCTCGTTTGCATTGCCGGCAGTTCACTGGCTCAAGAGGCAACCATCTCTTCATGGCTTGCATGCAACGGTGTCTCTGGGACGCAACCTATAATGCGGTGGTGGCTTCAATGCCAGTGCTATGTCACGAGTTGAGAAGTTCTCAGAGCAATGGCCAGCGCAGTGTCACAGCGCCGATCAATCGTTGATACGTCGCCAACATTGCTGAGTACATTACGTGCCTTCTAGTGCCTGCATCGACCAGTTGCTGTTTCTGGTCGGGTATATAACGCTCTGTGCCGCTCCAAGTTCTAACAAGGCGCTCTCTCTGGTACCTCAGCCGCCTGCGTGATGAATTCTACGTTGCTTTCCTAACAGTATAAGGCAGCTGACCAGTATTACTATACTAGGTATATAGATAGAATATATCTAATCGCATTGCAGGCTCCTCTCCCGGGCGGCCGTTTAGTATACAGACTGCTCATGATTGCATGTGACGTAGGCACATTCTCCATTATGTGCCCCGTACCGGCCGTATCATATGCAATCCGAAACTAGCGCACGCGACTGCGTAAGCATACGTCACGGTCCGGTCCGACCGTACTTCGGCGCGGCCGCCCGGGCCGACGGACCCCAAGTTGGGTAGGGCGTCAGGGTTTAACTTTAAGCAGGGTTTAGAAAGGGGTTTCAATGCTTGCGGGCAGCGGCTTGGTACGCGCTTGCGCACCATATTGCCATAAGCCACTGATCGATTGCAGCTTGCTGCCCGTTCACAAGAGCGCAGCTATGGAAGGAGTGTCCGCCTACGTCTCCTCCACGAGAGCTGTTGCCTCCTTTTTTGCCCCCATACAGCCAGCCTCTTGTTGGCAGAATGTTAAACGAGTTTTAGAGCCTTCCTCATTGCGCATCCTTGGGCAGCGTTGCGCACTGGACGGTCACCGTGCGTTCAAGGTGAGCTGGGGCTGCCCGATCCTCTGTAATGCTACACTACTCAATGCTGCTCTGGGGTGTGACTTGGTTGTCTTCTGGGGCTGCTTGTTATGTAAAAGCGCCACCTGGACTCTACTTTTTACCACCATTTTGTGAATTGCCATCATGATTTAAGCTTCCGAGTCTGTTCTAAATCTTTCTCTTGAAAGGTGGATCACTGGACATGCCCATAATCCATTGTTGCAAAGAATGCTAACTGCGAGCAATCCCTTCTTTGGTAAGTGATGCTGAGGCCCAGGGCGCCAGCACTCGAGGTTTGCTCGGTGGGCCTACATTCTGTTTGCAAAATATGCACAGCAAAACATGTTTGGGCCGCACTGATTGCTTGCAGGGGAGTGAAAAAGGACGCTTACGAGAGCACCATGGTTTGCACGATCGGAAGGAGAGAAAGCAACGCAGAAGAAGGACAGCGTCACACGTTGCGAAGGTGCATTACCTTTCTGCCACACCCAGTTGGCTCGTATTGGACCTTCTATGAGTATACTTCCACTCTCTCTAACCTACGACACGAAGGCCTTGCCGGCAGCTGTGCCCCGCTTCTCGTCATTCGCAGAAGATTGGCCGCGAGCACGATGCACTGCAAAAGATGTTTATCGACACCGTATTCGCTTGTTATGCACCTTTTGACAGTCTCCTTTGTAATTGACAGGCCAGCGGGGAAGAGAACAGTGAGAACATTAAAGAAGGCAAGGAGTGAGGCCCCTTAAACTGGCTTGGATAGGCAAGACATGGTTATCTTTCACAGCCCTGACCCCCTCCAGACCTGTTTAGTTGCCAAAATTGATCAAGCGCTTCAGCTCTTGTCCACCTTTTGGCTTGAAAGTTCGATCTGTTATGATGTTGTTACAGTATCAACTTGTTGAAACAATGGCAGTGCGTCCAGGGACGGACCGGTTGTGTGCAACCTGGGGACTCTTCAATGAGCTGTCTCTCAAGCCCATGTTTCTAATCAAATGATGAAAGTTGGTATCAATCAGGGCCATTGTGAGCTCAAGCATTTTGTTTTGCCGACCTGCAGCATCTGATCATGCTGTAATATTGGCCCTCGTATAACTCTCTGCAGCAGAACGTCATCTTCAGGCGGCCAAACCGGGAGTGTCTCAACAAGAAACACCGACCAAGAGTTTAATGACAGGATAAGAGCGATACAGAGGTGAGGGGTCCCGCTTCCCAGGAACTTGGTGGTACTCAATTTCGGATTACAACCTGAATGAGGTTATCATGGTAAATAAGAGGTAGCTTTCTTGCGCGGCCGTCTGGGGGCCTCTTTCGGGTCAAGCTTTGTCGTTTGTCATAGTTCCAGCCACAAAGTACTGTGGCGGTGTCAGCTACTTCATATCAATCATGTCCGTTATCTGAGAGACGGCACAGCTTTCAATAGATTGTGCTTATGCAGCTCGGATGCCAATCGATCTGGAGCCATGAACGTCGCTGGGGACGATGCTGGTGGAAAGACGTCTGCAGAAGGGGAAAAGAATCCGTGGGTGAAGGTCAGAGCGCTTCTTATCAGGGTCTTCAGTTCCTGATCAGGGCTGGTTAAGAAAGGCGTGTCTTGTGAGGGACGAAGAGCTGAACGTATGCGGATCAATGTTGCAAGTTCGGGGCTTAACGATGTCTGCGACCATTTTGGCTCTGTAAAGATCAGGTCTTATGTAAGTCAGGGCTGACTTGATCTGCTTAATTTGGCCATGTCCAGATGCTCACAATCTTCTCTCGTCATGATTTTTGGGTATGTACTGCTTGTGAAGAAGAACATTTGAAGGAACAGATTGCGCACTAGTTCCACGAATGTTGCAAACGGTTTGGGCACGCAGCAGAGTCGTCACCATTCCAGAGTGAGCTTCGCCGTCTGCAGAAGGCTGTATAAGACAGTCAAATCGATGCCGCTCCTTTCCACAGATCATTGCCGGTGCAGCGGCCGTAGCTCTCGTGGGGCAGATTGCTGTGAGCAACCTGATACCACAAAATAGCGGGTAAGTGTTTTTGCATTGAACTTCTCCAGAAAACTAGTTGGTCTAGAAGTATTCAGGAAGGGAGGTCTACTTGCTGCAAGCTGTGTTTTGGCTGTAAGGACCTAGGCGGCCACCCAAGATATATCAACAGGGCTAGGTCTTCTAGGTCTTTACTGGCTTTTGTTCTCAAGTCTTCTGTAAATGGCTTCCGTTCTTAGTCCGACGTGATGATTCCGAACGATTTTATTCCGATACTTTCAAACTATCCAACCAGGAAAGCAGAATTTATTATGGTGATTCCGAACAATCCCAATGCCCTATCTTCTCGCTTACAAATGGATTTTCAGGCTGATTTTAGCCTTTTTGGGGCTTCCGAAAACAATCCCAGCACTATTCAACCTTTCCGAATTTGCACTTTCCGAACGGAAATTCGCATTTCTGACATTCCGAATGCAGACATCTAGTTATCTACTCGGAATCATCTCGTTGGGAGGCTTTTTCGGGCATTCCTAAATGATTCCCGCCACTTAAGTAAGCGTATCCCTTGGCAGTTGAAAAGGAAGGCCGTAAGCTTGTCGAACCAACGTATTGCATGGGGTAAGAATCACAAATCGCTGTGATCGGCGAATAGGTGTGTCGGCTTAAGGAAACGGGTTTTCTGTGCAGGTTGGGTGGACTGCCAAGCGAGAGCGCCCAAGAGCAGGCAGCGAGCGAAGAGACGAAACAGCTACAGGTCAGTCAACCGTTTGGCCCGGCAAGTTTGCACGAACATTCTAATTGAGCAGAACTTTTATGGCTAGGTAAGATGGTCAGGCGCTTCGAGAAGATTGGATTCGATGTTCTGTCGAGCGGACAGCCATCAGCTTTCGAACCTTTGCACAGTCGTCGCCTGGTGGCAACGTACGCTTTGAATCTGTGCAAGTTCCAGAATGATCTGACGTGGTACCCCACTCTGTGGTTGTGATTACAGAGACAAGCAGCAGCCTTTGAGGCGATGCTTCAACGCACGCCCTCCGATGTTGAAGCTCTCGAGGTAAAGAATCAGGGCTGCAGCTGACACTCATCAATACATGTTCGGTCGAAATCGATCACAAGCGCTGAAAGTTGCATTCGGCGAAATGGCACTGAAGGGCTCTCGTCAAGGGTTCCTGTAAAATCTCCTCGAAACGTCCTTTTTACGCAAACGAAGGCGAACTTCTTCTAGCTTCCAAACCGGAGCCATCTCCTTCTATTGTTTCCTGCTGTCGACCCTTTCTTGCTGCCGAATGCTTCCGAATTCAGGAATTCCATTGCGATTGCGAGTTCTGAAAGTTGGTGATTGCTGCAGGGTGCAGGCGTCCTCTACGCCAGTCTTGGCGACTACAACAAGGCCGCGGAGTATCTGGAGAAACTAGTCAAGGTGAGGCGTCTTTTCTCACCCGTGCATCTTTGGGCTATTTATCAAGTAGCTTACCAGACCAAAGGTTTGCTAGTCAAAAATCTCGAGGGAGGGGGTCGGAAATCAGTGGAGGAAGAGACTGAGGGACACCGCAAGGAATGGCTGTTTGAAATGCAGCCGAGATGTTGTTCCCGGGAAAAGACGGCTGCCTTACGAGGGGTCCCATCCGGGGCTCCACTCGCTCGTTCCTGTCTCTCGGAGAGCGGACAGCTTCTGGATCCGCAAAGCAGGCAACAGAGCAGCCTCCAAACAATTGCATCCGCTGTTCTTTCCGGCAAGTATTCACTCACCTTACATTCCTTTTTTTCCGACTGTTGGGACTGCCGTGGTTGTGCGGCCTTGCGAAGACGTGCGAGTGGAGATAAACATTTTATGCTGGTCTGGTTTTGGGTCGACTGCAGCTGCCTCCGGTTTAATCACAACTGTTAATCTACCGCTTTTCTTGCAGGCCCGGCCCAGCTACGTGGAAGCCCTCCGGTTACTGGCCGAGGTCAAGTTCGAGGCGCGCGACTTCTCCAGAGCTGCGTACATGTACAGGCGGGCAATCAAGGTCAGTCGTCGGCGCCGATCTCGAAATACAGATTGTAGCGAGCCGTTGAGCCTTGCGCAATCCGGCTGCGCGGGCCTGTTTGGGTACGAAGAAGCATGTCTGTCGCTCTTTGAAAGTATTCTGCACTGGTATCAAAGCACGAAAACAGACCACGCGAGGAACCCTTCGCATTGCCCTCGCCGGATGTCTGTCAACTTTCTGGCTCCGCAGAAGTCAAGTATTTTACTGATATCTTCCGTACGGTTGTTCGACCGAGCGACCATCCATAAGACGGTCTTGAGGATTTGGCTCCTTTCCATCACTCCCATATTCCTAGCAAGTCGAGCGGGGGTCGCCCGACTTTCCGTCTCGTTGCTGGCCTCGTAATCGACTCGTCACGACGATGATCTGCACATACCAACACTATTTCGGTGCTACTGGTAATCAACGATACACAAGACAAGCGTTGTTTGTCCGGCAGGCGAGCCCGGAGGAGTCGCTGGGTCTGCTTAAAGGTTTGGCGGACACGCTCATCAGCGACAATCGGTCGAACGAGGCCGTAGATGAGATCCTGAAAGCGCGGAAGCGCCTGAAAACGGCGGAGGCTGCGCAAAGAGCGGGGGCTCCGGCGGAAGGACTGGCGGAAGAGCGGAACGCTGCGGACGGAAGTCGAGAGCCGGGCGAAACGGACGCGGAGACTGCTAGCAGTGGTGATGAGGTCCCGGTGAGTGCGCTCCGTGCACCGTCATCAGACGGTTCCCTGTCGTCGGTTCGAAGATCATTTTTACCGCACGAGGTTGATAACGCAGCGACTCCAAGATGACCTGGCTTGATTACAAAAGCGCAGGTGTAGCAGACGCACTGTCGCAACGGTTCCACCAGTCAAGCCGAGCCACTTCGGCACTGCGGAACGCTGTCTGCGGAGTATAATGCTTATAGGCAGTGAACCAGCTCCTGAAGGCTCCTGAAAGCCTTTCAGAAAGTGCGCGGACGGGGATGATCGTACCGAAATGTTTGTGTTGAAAGTCGCGCTTCTAACTGTTTGGATTCATGACCCACTGTCGGTAGGTACATGCTTTTTGCCGGGATGCTCAGTATGTAGTAAGTAGTTACCGGGGCATCGGCCACAAGCGGAGGGGGGGCTTAGCAGCTTCTCATGCGGTCCCCCACACATCCTTTCTCGACGGGGACGGAACAAGCCCGATACGACTATACTTGATCCCACAACTTGCTACTTCCTAATGTAATCTGGTTTACAGCGCGATAAAAGGCCTCAACGAGACCGGAGCTTTCAATTTTTAGCTTCAATTGCTCACGGTATGAATCCTGTCCTTGCAGATTGACTTGCTTTTAGCTCAGGCGTACCAGTATTGGGACAAGCCGAATAACGCTCTAGCAGTATACGACGGGCTGATGGCCGAGTACCCAGACGACTTCCGAGCTTATCTGGCGAAGGGCATCCTGCTGAAACAGCAGAACCGGGAGGCTGAGGCGGAGCAGGTATTAGAAAAGGTGAGCTCGTTGGGATTCGTTCAACCATTTCGGAGCGGAGTTAGGAGCCCCCTCAACGTTGCCTGACGTGCCTTGATCCGTACCCAGCTCTTCGCGTGACAATGACGTCTCGGTTTCCACCCTTCAATCTTTGAAGCTCAAAAGGCAATCTTGACGCAAAGAGCTGGTTATTCAGCGAACGGATCGTTTGTTGATGCTGACTGGAGCTGAGCACTGAGCTTCTAGGAGGTCGACCGATGAGTATCTGGCTCTAGCTGACGTCGACCAGCTTAGCAGTCCGTCAGACTACCTGCGCCAGGGGGATCCTGTTTGGAGTATGTGCACGGATGCTTCGCAAGCTCTATCAAGGCGAGTAAGCTTTACTGGTCCTGGGGGAGTCCTTGTTCGTTCCGTCAACAGGCCAGCCAGATCAACCATGGCGACGCACCGTGCCCGCAAAGCCACCGAAAGCATCTTCTCGCAAACCTAGTCGAAATCACGTGATTTTTGATTCCGATGTTCTGCTTCCTGCAGGCAAGGTTGTTGGTGCCGAATGCCGCCAAGCAATTGGTGGACGGGCTCACCGGCGAGTCAAGATAAGTCGGCCTGGCCCCTTGACACATTGTTATTTTGAACATGTCACGATTGGGTTGAAACAAGTGTCTCAGTTCGCCGAACGTAGAGGGGGCGATCATTCTTAGGTGCCTAATGAAAAAAACCAGCCATCTGTTACAATGGAAGGTTCTTCAAGAAATTTATCAACTTGGGTTGTTGACTACCGGCTCAACTAGCCGGGCGTAATTAGGGAAATTGAGGGAATGACTCTCGCATGATGCTGGGCATCTTTGCTTTCAATGTTATTGGACCCGCCCCCAGACATGTAGATGGTCGAACGAACGCACCTGATGCTGCCGTATTGCGCTAGCTCGCGGGCCTCTTCGCAAACATTCACAGTGTACAAGTTGCCTGCATGGTACATGTCGATCATTTTTAGAGCGAAGGCTTTTTCGCGTCCGCACGGTGTGGGAATCAGACTCAGTATACACCGTGTGAAGCATGGCATCTGCAGCAGCATCGATCTCCGACCCGCGGGCCAACCATGCGACAATTAAGGCGAGGGCCTGCCATGATGCATTCCAATTCTCGTGGAAGGACCAGTAAGACTTCGCTAGTCCACGGCAGAAAGACAATCCTATACCTAGTATTAGTATGCTGCATGGGATCATGAGACGAGTCGGCTCGTCGAGCGCGTTCCCGGATGCATATACAGGGCGTGCATATAAGCGGAGTTGCTACTGTCCATGTATAAGATTGTGGTACTCTGGATAGAGTATGCCAGACTAGGCTTGTGGCCGGATCGAAGCATACGCGCGGCCGCGCCTGTCTAATCCGGAGGCGCCAGGCCCTGGAGTATACATCCAACTGTATTCTCTACTGTAAAGATTACAGTCATGCTGCAAAATGTTCAAAGGATACGTTGCGCTCAAATCATCGGTCGAATTAAGTTTAATGCAAGCCGCGCCGTTGAAGAGGGACAGGTGTTGCATGACATCAATCTGGAATATGCACTAGGCATAGCGCTGATCCAATACTCGACCGTCAGATTGACGCCACGTGGAATTGCAATGGCCGAGTTGTAATATACACTGTCACATGTACAATGATCAATGTTTGTTGAGCATGCAGTGTAACGGTGAAGACACTCTCGTTCCCAGTGTCCTCAGTCTTTGAGCAAGTGTAGGCGCTTTGTTCAGGGAATTTGTTTGGACGCGCTTCACCAAGGCCATCACGAGGCGCCATGGAACCGTAGAAGCCGTTCTGCTTCGCTCAAAGCGTCGTCCTCATGGCGCCTGTCAAGATGTTAAGATGCCCGAGGTTCCAGGTCCCCCTTCTACTTTTTTAGGATCCCATCCTAGCCCATCTTTCCCAAATTGCTTCAGCCGTGCCGTTTTGAAACGCCTTCAAGTTCTTGGAGTCGAACCGACCTCTTGAAGTCGTGCCGCCTCATCCAAGTACAGACCGAACTGAACCCACTTGGCGGTCAGCGTTGCGAGGGCCAACTGAAGCAAGACGAACGTCAGCAGAGCCCCAGCTCCAAGCTTGAGAACTACATGTGGATACCTTTTGTAGGCGATCCCAACAGCTGCCCCAAAGGCCACCAAATCTGCAATCTGGCGAAGGTTTAGAGGCCACCTTTGCTCCATCAGTTCGCCCATCCATAGTGCCTGCAATGATTGACAAAAAGGCCTGAATTATAATCCATGAGGACGTTGACGGCGTTGGAACTTTTGCAAAAGAACTTCAAAAGCAATTGGCGGTTCGAGGATCTCCCTCAATAATTCCCCCAGATCTCCAGCCTCCAAACTCCAATTGCCGCGAGATAGTGAGCACAGTCTTTCCGCTTCATATATAGTTTTCCATCAGAAAGGGTTCGCATGACCGAAGAAAAAACCATTGCGAAATCCTAGTTGAAGGCCTAGACGGGAAGAACGGCAAGGAGTTGAGGATTGATTTACCTACAACTCTTCGTTGGCTAGGCGCTGGAACACCTTTTGCATGGTCTTCAACCTGTCTCGGACGTACGAGAGGGTGTGATGGGCAAACCGAGCTCGGATTCCGGCCACGTGCGCGGCGCCTACGACAGCCACAGTTACGTATCCCCTGATATTCGCATGCTCTGCAAGGCGCTGCAAAGGCATAGGACAAATGGAGACTTGTCGCATGAAACGAACTTCTCAAATGCACGGATTTCTTACGAGCTCGTATCGAAGTCGTTGAGACCTGATTGGACAAGACCTGAGCGAGACGACGTTGATGAGCCACGGCAGCTAACCACTTGCAGAAGTTCTGCTCTTAGACGATCCTTACCCTCCCGGCTCAAAATTCAGGGGATCTGGAGGTAAGGGACTCGATATCCTGACGAGAGAGTTAACATCCTGAAACTCACGAGAGCCATCAAGTCGTCTCTTGGTGCGAGCTTAGCGCGTGGTGCCGAGCTTCTGAAGAGCCTCGCTCGGTAACTCTCGCCACATTCAAAGATGTGCGACCGGAACTCCGCAACGTCTGCTGGCAGGGGCATCGATCGACCTGGAGCAATTTGTACTGACGTTGAGTGATGTCGTATGTAATCACTAAGGTTGAAGAGTTCACGATCTTGCTGGTGCAAGTTTTGCCCTCAAGCTTCACTCCACGGCCCTCAAAAAGGATTCTGTTCTTGAAGCTTCTGTCCAAGACACAACCCCACACAAGTTGAGTTCTTTGGAAGAAGTGGCCCGTCTTCATGTGAACGCTGATCATCGACAAAAAGTCGGCCTTCTAGCTTCTATGCAACGCCTGATTACGGCATAGTAAACCACCCCCCCGTTCTAATAACGTACCTGTTCTACTGGGAACATTTCACAAAATCCGGTCGTTCTACCTAGTACGTTGTGTTTATGCTCTGCGCAGGCACGTTCCTGGTTTGCGAAAGACACAGATGAAAAAAGGGTTACGTTCTTACTCCTTCGCAAGTGGAATCCAATATTTCAGTGGCCAAATAAGGAAAGGGTCAGTAGTGACGAAGAGGTCACGCAATTCGTATGCGGGCGCCGCTTTCATGAACAGTAATATTCTTGACCTCGTATCTCACCTTCAAGGAAGGCTGAACATATTCTGAAGAAAGCCCTCTTGGGTTGTTTGGGTAGTTGCTCTACCCAACTGCATGCGGCGTAGAGGAACTCCCATACAAAGGGGTCCCGATCGCGAACCTTCTGCGGCCAGCCAGTCCAGCGAAACGAACAATTGTTGCTGAAAGTTCAGTCGGAAGTATGTCCAACCGTCTGAATGGAGTACGAGTAGACTTAAAACGTGACTCGTCTGATTCTGGCATCTGCTCTTTTTGTCCTCTAGTACACACGAGCAACAGAGAACAATGCTCAAAAAGCGCTAGCTGCAAGAGCAGTTGAGCTCATCATGATGATTTCCACAGAATTGAGATCAGGCGAGGTACAGGAAGAGTAGATGCCTCCTCGAAGTGCAAGAGACTCACCTCGTGCTCCTTGGTGAGTTCCACCAGTTCCTTCTTCTCTGATTCTGGCATCCCTTGAAGGATCCTAGCTTCCACTCGCTTTCTGATGCTTTCCAAATCAGGATCTTGGAAACGATAGTGCCTGCATTGTTTGCATATATTGCAATTTTGGCCACTGCTATCCTATAAGGCTGGCCCAAACTGGCCTTCTAATCTGTTTATCTGGCCGGAAAAGCCTGTGCCAAGCTGATCAGGCAACTCTTACAAACGTCAAGTCTCTTGTCGAGTAAGAGACCACTTGAACAACGTAGTAACGAGAAGAGACTTGCAGAATAGAGGTGAGAGATAGAGCTCGAGGTTGAGAGAGACGGCAAAAAGAGGGATCCTACTGATGTGATTTGGGCAGATCGACTAGCCGAACAAGGTACTCACTGGTCAATCAAAGCGACCTTAATATCCAAGCGCTGAGCGGTTATAATTGCAGACTCCATGTCGCCGCAGTCCCCACCTTCGATCTGCATCCCACACATAAGGATTGCATAGAGGATATTAGTCGGAAGCACAGAGAACATCAAAGAGACGACGTTGAAGCAATTCTCTGTAGATACGAAGAAAGGCGTCCAGGATCAGAGTTGTGAGTCCCCTTCTTAATTTGAATGAATGTCCATCGTGCGCCGAGCATCTCAGTTTATGCTACATTGCAACTATCAAGCCTATCAGTGTGTAGGCTCACTAGCAATCAGTGGCAGCATGATATGGTGGTTGTCAAGCGCACACCTACCTGTGCTCTGAAATGGCCGAAATAACCGTTCCAAAACGTCCTGAAGCTGCCACCATATGTTGACCAGATGACCAGCAATACCTGCAAAGATCTGAAAAGGGTGTACCGCCAGTGACCCAGTGAGGGCAGGCTATGGCATATTGCGATGTGCGTGGGCAACGCGCTCAGTCCGCTAGGATCTCTGGCATTTGTAAAATAGCTGTTTATCAGTTGACCAGCTTTTAGCGCAACTGATTCAAAAGGAGACTAGCCTCACAACCAAAGTCTCAAATGTCTGTCAACTTGTCAGTGAAGTCCGAAAGTGGCAAACAGATTGAGCGCTCAGCTCATTGAACCTTCAACAGGCTCACCTCCAGTGGCTTGGTCAAGTCAGAGCTTGCGCTTTCCGGAAGGGAGGGGGCAGCATATCCAGCAATCCGGTCGAGGTCAAGCTGTCACAGCAAAACTGCATCAGATCAATCCATTATGCAATACTGTGAACAGCAACCCCAACTTACTTTCCAGCTGGCAGCAACTGTGACAATGATCTCAAAGCACACAAGAGTAAGATATTACACACAAGTACTAGTGTTCTGAAAATTTGGAACATTCGTTTGGGGACGGGTTATTTAAGCGCTCAGAACCTGCGAGCATACGCAGCCTGCCACTATAATGGGGGCAATATGCTTCACCTCTACGGCCACGACGTCCGGCCGGACAGCTTCGATGAGCATCCTGACGTCAGTGGCGCTGATAAGGGACTCATGTGTGGTCCCAATCAAGTACACAATGCCCCCGCTGCTTGGATTTTTAAGGACCAGGACATTCTTTTTGTTGTCCTCCGGCAGTGCTAGCTCTTCTAGGTGACTTGGGCTCTCAAACAGGGCACAGGCCTCGGGCTGCCTTTTCAGCACTTGGAGGCCTCGTTCCAGTGGGAAGCCCTCAGCCAGGATCTCTGCAACGTCAGCAAGGGGAACATAGTCGTCTCTGTACGGAGGGGGCTTCGCAGCAGGGGCAACTTGGCGACGAAACGGATTGGCTGACGACTTGATGCGACCGTATTTTGATGCTCCTGGGAGCTTGTCAGGACCAGACCCTGAAGGAATTGGAGATCTCCACCTACTTCTTTGTGCTTTCTTTATTTCCCAAGCTTTACGCCTATGATCTGCGACATTGCTTCTCCCAGGGGGTCTGGACAAGACCAGCTGCTTTGGTCTGCCACTTGTGCGAGGTGAGGGAGGCTGCCCAGTTGCCTCGAAGCTGGTCACATCATGTTTGATGTGGCTGCAGAGAAACGGCCTGGCAAAATATCGGGTGGACGCCATAGAGGCGCGCGCGCGTTGCGTCACGTCCTGCGCTTAGGATTGAGCAGACAAAATACAGGCAAAGTTTGTTTAACACATTGAATAGAATTCAAGTGACTTGTTTCGATAAGCCCTCTACAGTTCTCAGCTGCTTTCTTCAGCAATATTGCCTAGCTAGCCCAAAATGCAAGCCGACGTACGTCAAAGTGAAGCACCCATACGTTTCACAAGAGCGCCACTGAGTGCTTCTACTCATGAAATTCTGCAGGCGGCGCTTTCCCACCAGGGGCCGACTTGAATTTAGCTTCTCAGCTACTGTGGTCAGGGGCCAGGGCCGAGCTGATTGAAGAGAGGGACAGGCGCCCAGGAAGCGCAAGATAGGTACACGCCACGCTTGACAGTAGGCCGCTTGGCAGATCGAAAAGTGACTGGAACACTGCCAGCTGTCAATTTGGCAAGCCGGCCGGCAACCGGGGCCCAGATCCGGCGGGCCGGTTCTGAAAAGCCGATCGGGCCAACAGCAGGTCCAGCGTACTTCGCGTTGGAGAAGGGACCCTGCCCCGGGGCCCTGCCCGGGGATGCTGGGCCGGGGCCGGCCTGCGGGGTAACGACCTACGTTCTCAGAATGGTCATCGGGGCACATGGTTGAACCGTTCGATGGCTTCGTTTGCTCCACGTCAGCAGAACATCGCCATCGCAGCCATCGACTTACGATTGTAGAATCCGGACACCCTTAGCTTCGAAGGGTTGTAGGTATTACCTAGGTATTGGCATCAGTGCACTGCACCCCGCACCGGTACTGAAAGTCCACTTCTTATCGAGACGCTACCTGGGTACCGTACTGAAAAGTAAAGGTACCTACGGTGTACCTAACACCGTACCTTGGTACTACGGTAATACCGGTACCTAGTAGGTATTTACCGTAGCTAGAAGGTACCTACGTACGTCCTACTACCGTAGTGTATCGCTTCCCTGACCGTGTACATGGCAACCGTTCAGCTTCCCTTCTGTATAGGTACCTCTTCTGAGTAGTACAGCAGCTCCAGCCTGGTCCGCTTTGGTACGGTACGCTAGCGATTGCTTTCCAGCTAGGAATAAGCAATAATGCACTGCCATCTTGTTCTATGGAAATGGATCAGCTCAGCGCCGCTGCACGGTGGCCCCAACGCGGTAGTAGGTACCGGGGCCTGATGAGCTTGCATGGCGCTTGGTGGTTCCGTCGAAGCTCGAAGTCAGTTCGTATTCTGCGGTAATCTGAAAGCTGGACTGCACTAAATGTAAAGTCCAAGGCACTGGGACCAGTGTACGAAAGTATCTGACATCCCTAACGAAGTTTTGGATTGATTCTTGGAGTTTCGACAGCAGCTCCGCCTTCCACCTTCCTCAAGGTACAGGGGATCATGAGGTGAAGTCCCGCGTCCAGCGCGGTTCTGGCGAGACCTCGTTGCGTTATGTCGATCCATTGGCTGCGTAAAGTAACATTTGCTGAAATAGGTATCATGTGCGGGTCATGGCTGCGGATGTTTGTTCCCTAATCGACTCGCAGCTTAATGTCCCAAGAGCCGATTAAATGGAATTGCCACTAGATCGAAAACATTCGACCAGATTTAGCTTCGCCTAGTTTCCTGTATCCGCTCAGACCGTTTTGGCTGGTCGGCCGATTATCAAAGCCTGGTTTATACTCAGCCTGGCGAAAGCTGGAGATATGCAACTCTGCGCCGTCTCAGCCATTCGTCGACAGCCACTGGTTGTGACAGTAGCTGGCCTCTAGGATGGCAGTCGTGCCGTTCATCAAGCTGCCTTCCAGATTCGAATCAAAGATCTGCCCTCTTTCTGATCCGTTCTGTGGTACAAGGCTGCATCTCAATGTCAAAGCGGCTCGTTGTATCGACCTTCAACGTGTTGAAGCGCACTACACATCTTCAAGAGGCAGCTGGCAACCCTCCAAGTCCGTGGTCACTTCGGCTGTCAGCCCACGTGCACCTAGCTGGGTCAAAGAGGCTTTGTGTCTTGAGCAAACAACGCACTTCCATTGCCGCAAAAGTGCTGCTGGGAGGCTAGGACAGAGGGTGTTCTCATCAAGCAGCCACGAGGTGAGAAATGGCGGCCTGCAGTGTTCATTCAAAGTCGTATGTCCGACTTTCTGATCTAGTATAGAATCGCACACGGCGCACATGATGGTACAACGGATTGAACCGGGCAGATCACTGACAAGCAGATATGCTGACATAATGTTCTGAAGGGCAGGGCTTGACGGCAGCTCAGGCTGGCAGTTTGTCCCATTTGTTTGTGATTTTGTCTCTGTCGAATGCTGCTTCAGCATCATTGAGAAGGAGAGGGCTTGGGCCAGCTGACATCGCTTAAAAGCATGTCTTCTGTAGGCGCCGTCAGACGGCCCCAACTGGGACCCGGAGCTTGAACAACCGGCGCTGATTGTGGATCGGGTAGACGAACCCATCAAGCTACCCGAAGAGCGGATGCCTGGCCATGTCACGTGCAATGGGTTCCTGGTTGACTGCTATGAAGGCTTAGAAGCTGGGCGCACAGAAGCTCACTTCGCAGCAACGTATGAAGAGTTGCTATCAAAGGATGCAGAGCGAGGCCATGCCAGGTCTGAAAACAGACCGACAGTTTTGGCAAGTTTCTACAAAGACCAGCTGACTCAGCTGGCCGAGGTGAGGCACTGGCACTCTGACATCTTGTAGCACGGCAGCCTACTTGATCGATATGATCCAGGCAGTCTCCCGTAGGATGTGTCAACCATACAAAAGTAAAACCACATTTCTAAGGTGGTCAAGATCCATGAGATTTGCGCTGGGACGATGTAAAGATTCCCATGCACGTCGACTGAGACCACTAAGGTGGTCTTAATTTAGATCTTCCTCTGACTCTGCAAACTTCTCCATTGTATGGTTCTGTGTGTTCATATGGTGCTCCTTGCTACGAGACTCTCTTCATGTGCTTGAAGCAAGCGGTCTTGGACCTGCATGTAATTCAGTAGCTATTGAGGTCTCGGCTTTGTAGACAGCCCAGGATTGTAAATAGATAACACGGGTGCTGAAGTCTCTGAATAACCTGCAACGCTTGTGAATACCCAAACCATGAATTGTTGCGTTCAAATTAGCGAAAGCCTTCTAGAGGTCGGCAAGTGAACAAAGAGGAGTCCGATTCCTCGAAGTGTCCTTTCTACCCTCTTGGCAAACTCAAAAGCAACGATTCGAGAACGAGGTCCAATGACTCCTTGGGTCCTATGGGCGTTTTGCAAGTGACGAGTGTCTTTCTTTTCAGGTCGAAACATTGACGCTGCTCGCCAAATATGTTCCCGGATTCCCAGCCCCGCTGTGTTACGGCGAAGCGCAGAATGAGCGACTTCCTTACTTCGTAATCAAGCGGGCCTTAAAGAGGACGGTTGGTTCTTTCCGGCTTCTGTCAGATGCAGATAGTGTTCTCTGGGGTGCTCGTCTGGAAGCTCGAGAGCGGGGAATTGAAGACTTCGACGAACGCTTCCACACCATGCGGGGACTGGCACTATCGTATATCTCTCTTGCTTGCCGAATCTAGCGCAGCGCAGGTGGACTGAATCTAGCGCAGGCGCAATTTCGATTGCTTCACAAATGGTGCTGGCCGGACCTTCAACGATCAGAAGAAGGGAACTGATGCAGTGAACAAGGTTGGAGTGATCCTACTCACACAAGATTGCAAGTCGGGCCTCGCTGGATTATAGAATTAGCCACGATATTGGCACGGTCTGTGTAAGCAGGCTTACGTAAGGGACAAAGATTGTCTCGCGGCGTTGTCTGCCGTGGTAGCTCACATGCAAGAAACCCAGCATCTTTCGATAACGTGTACTTCAGCAAAGTGGGAAGAACGCCTGCACCATCTGATTGCGTACTGTAATCCACGGTCGTCATCACTCCGCTCTCGGCCGCGCGCAATGTAGTCGCGCAGGAGCTGGCCGAAGTTGGTAGACTGTATCATGTCGCTTTTGTTTGCCCCGAGCTGTAAAGAACCAAACCGTACGTACTTCAACCTGATAACCTACACACTGGCGCACAGGACCATCCGTTAAGGCAACAAGCATGCAGGCTGGGCTGCTGCATAGACATCGGTGTCGTTAGTTGCGGCCATTACATGTAATCATGAGAATCAGTGAAATGATCGTAGGTCGATCTCGATACTGATGATACATCTCTGCTTTTATTGCAAAGTTTTACTGGAGCAATGGTAGTACTGTATATACGCAAGCGTGTGGCCGACAGATTCTTCATGAGTAGACTATATAATACGTAGCCACCAAAAATGAGGCATCTCTCACATGATTGTCGGTTGACGAACCCCTTCTCACTTTAGGTGCAGGGTCATGTTATGACGAGAACGTCATAGGTGGAGTAAAGTCGTGAGGTGCAAATGCCGCAACGTACTATACATGTCATAATCTGCGGAGAATCTGATGCTAGATCGACTTCGTCGTAATGATCAGCAACATTCGGAATCACAGGAGGACGTGCCTCCTCTGAATCTGGCCAAATCAGAGCCGACTCGTTCTCACTCGTTGTCACTTGTTGTCGTTGAAGCATTATTTGAGCTGATGTGGCACTTTGTGATTGGTCGAGTCGCCGGAGAAATGCGACACCGGCCACTGTGCTGCCAACACAGCAAGTGACGGTCATTCAGGATGTTTACTATGACGATTGACATACTGAGAGGCAAGTTCAGACCTCCAGTTGTGCATGCCTCTGGACTACAATCAGCCTCCAGACTTGACTGTAGCTTTTGCTGGCGACTAATAAATCTCCATGTTTGCAAGGGTCACTCCGTGTGTGTCCAAATTTTATCATGACGCACGCGGACGGCTCAGGAGACCCACAATACCCATGTAATATGAAAATCCAGAGAACCACGCCCACCTCGCGCATTCTAGGAGAAAGATGTTTAATCGGGTTGCTATAAACAGATTAGGAGTAATCATGGGCGGGAAGAATAGTCAGGTTCACGAACATGCTGAGAGTAATTCCAGGCGCAGGGTCAAATGAGGGAGGTGATTCGACTCTTTGGCGACTAGCGTCGTTTCAGCTTTGGCAACTTGAAATTGTCATTATGTCCGTCTCGTTTCGGCCAGGGTTGCATAGACACTTCTTTGTTGTCAATTCCTTCTGTACAGCAAGAAGAGGGCTGCAATCAGCAAAGATGATGGTACTTCCATTGGGAACTTCAAGCCCCGTTCAAACGATTGAAGATACACAGGTAACGTGAGTCGTCTAGTGTGGTATTCATGCACGGGAAGGGCCCCAGCTATTGTTCACTCCTTGTCAGGGATACGCTGCAGCTTTGTCAAAGCCAGAAAGATTGCTCGTGACCTTATCGCCGCTCCTCCAACGACGAGATAGTTCGGAAAGGGTGCAGACGGCCAAGCCTCCGACGCCTTCAGACTTGATCTTAGTTCACCACCGGGCCAGTGGACGAGGTTGTCAATCTGCAGATTCGCAATGGTTTGTGTTGTCAATTTGGGATATGGTCGAAGAACTAGATGGGCACCAGGCAGTAGCGTGTTTCTGCTCCTTATCTGCGGCCGACTCTTCAAGGTCGCAGCCCTGATCGAGGATCAAGTGAAGGAATCCGCTTTTGGTTTCTTCTGTTGGAAAGATGAGGGAATCTGCCGCAACATTCAAGGGCAGTATGAAGCAAGATTGACCTTCCTAAATACTGACTCTGAGAAATTTACTGTCGCAGTTTTCTGAGACTAAGTCAACGTTTGTCTTGAATATCTAAATCTATTACTGTTACCCCTCAAGTTCGACCAATCAGAGAGTCTTTCTCACCGCTTCATTTCGAAGGCTCTCGCTCGCGTAAAAGGCGACGAACACCTCCTGGTCCTTCCCGGAACCCTCGCCTGTCTTGCTGCCTCCCGGAGCTTCTCTCCCTACTTGTTTGCCCTTGAAGATACAATAGCCCGACACTTTACTCCAGGCCAGATGGTCGGAGTCTGTTATCGTTGTAACCGAATCCCTCAGCTCCATACACCTCGGCCACTCGACGTATCCCAGAACGTAAGTCGGTAGATACAGCACCTCCCAGAGCAGTCGGAGCGCCAAGTTGTCTTCCTCAAACTTATCCAGATCCAGGGGGAGGCTGAACAACAACTGATTGCTGTTCCCATGGAGCGACCTTTCCATCCGCCAGATGTCAACCCGATGCTCATCCGCGATAACCGAGACGGCGAAATTTCTCTCGGGCTGTTCGTCGAGCACCCGACCCATACTCTCACGCGCTTGCGCAAGGGCAACGCTGTAACCCTCCCGGTCCAGCCGGGCAATGAACACCAAAGGGGAGACGACGCCCTCGTATCCGGACCCTGACTCTCCTGTGTTAATGACGGTAGCTGCATCTCGTTGGTATTGTAAATTACCGCGCCACACCAACCGGCTTCGAGGTATGAGCTGGGTTTTCGGAGGGGCCCAGTACATTGAGTAGAGCAGACCGAACAAGATGGCCTGCGTTCTCTTTTCTCCTTCCAGATCAGTAACATACGGAGCTTTTTCGGGTGCCTTCCCCCGCTTTATCTTGGCGGCTGCCCGGTATGCGTGATCCGCGTAGCGCATGAGTAACTCTTCGAGTGAACAATCCTCTTCCCTCAGAAAATGTTCGATCTCGTTGAGCCACACTCGAAAGCCAGCCTCCAAACTCCGCTCTAGCTCTGTCTGGGCGCGCGGATCATAATATGGAAGGCCTGCAGTCAAGATACAAAGCAATAACTATAAGGGTCTCCCAAATAAGGGAGAAGATGGAAACCCTCGAAAGTCTTTTATTATACCCGCACATTATTGCTGCCGTTCAGCGTGGAGAAGACTGGTCGAGCACTTACAATGGAATCGGATGCTCTGCTGAAAAGATATGGACTAAAGAGAGGTATCACGACAACGTTTTTAAATTACGTGTTAGCCTCTTTTCTCCAGGTCATGCATCCCTTCATTAGCACTGGCAATCATCAGTCCATCCTTTCCTGTAAGCCTTAGAAAAGACATGCTTCATTAGCGGCCCCTTGTGCAAAGAGTCTGGATGAATCATGGAGCTGGTAAACCGGCTCCCTCCTTTGCCCACACAAGGAGAAGTGCTCGATTGGGGCCGCTACCAAGGGAAGGAGGCTTTCTGGATGCCTGCCCTCAAATCCGTTGAAGATGTTTGAAATAAACGGAGTAGAACTTCTGCAGCTTTTAACACGCGTTACCGTGTTGCACCCATACAGAACCGATGCCGAAGAAGGAAACACTGAAGCCAAATACGCTGTGCTCTGAAATCTTGGCTGCTTTTAAGGCAAAAGGAATCGGAGAAACGGTCTGTTTTGTGGGCGCTACTTTTTCACACGTAAAGGCTAGCTTTTAAACATCAGAGTCATTCTTAAGGTGGACGAAACTCTTCCTCGTCAAGCCCATCAAGAAACTTTTGGAGAAACACTTGCAAACTGTCGTGCCGTGGACCTTGTTGTGACAGGGAGGCCATTCGGTGTAAACCTTCAGATCTGGTCGCATGTAGGTCCAGCTTCTCGGTGCTCACCGGCTTCTTCTAGCCACTTAGAAAGCTCCACAGCCAGAGACCAGCCAGGTACGCTCCTGGCCAAGTCAGGCTCTTCGATGCCTTCATTCTTGCCCTGCGCTGCCGCTCGAAAGAGTCGTCCTGCTCTCAGCGCTATCTCTCCACTAAAGCTTCCACGGAAGACCTGCCAACAACAAAAACGTCGTTGCTTGAAATGGTTAGAATCATTCCGCCCAGATTTTAAGATGATTCAGAGCTGATTGAGAGATGTTGAGAATTGATTGACATAGAGTGATACGAGTGCATGTTACAAATTCAGTAGTCTTTGGGTCCGTTCAGTTATGTCTGGTAAGCTGCAGAGCTACAAATTGCACTTAACTGAATGCCCCAAGTCAACCAGTCGTCAATATGACCGTACCTTTGTGAGACTCATCCTTGCGCTGTTGTCTGCGAAGCTGGTCCCGGCCCGAGCTTGACCCGGCAAGGAGACCTTCCTTGCTGGAATAAGGCCTGTCCTGGACCGCAACTTGAGCGAGGCAATCTCACCGGTGAAGCCGGAGCCGTTCAATTTTGTTAAGTGTGGCCCTTTCAACGCCGTGCAGGCCATGACAGTTCGACCACCATGCAGAGCGAGGCAGGTCTCCATGACAAGACCTGTGAAGCCTGCGGAAGTTGCTTGGCTTTCTTAGAGGGTGTGCAACGAACTGTCTTTCCAGAAGGCCAATCTTGGGTGCAGGAGAGGTTTCGAAAGCTTCTGCAGTCACCCAGCTGAGCCCATTTCCACCACAAGCCCCCTCTTCTAGCACTTCCTTGAAGTCCAAAGAAGTGGGGCACCCGGTCTTCCTACTTGAGGAAAAGCGTTTCCGCCCAGCACCTGATTAGTCCGAGTCCTGTTATGTGATGCAGCGGAAATGAGAGAGCAGAGATGGCAGCTTCCGAATACATCCGAAGCTACCAAGGAAGCGTGCGCCAGCTTGTCTTCGCTGATCTCTCTACTAGGGTCTGCCCTCCTTAATTTCTCGACCTCCTTGTCTGCCACTTGAGTGCTATATGCCTGCAAGACGTGACTAGCTGGAAGAGGCACTCTCGACCTCCTTCGCGCTTGACCTTCGACTAATCACGGAAGGCACCCGCATGCATGGTCCCATTGAATCCTTAGACATGACCATTTCCCGTGGTTCTAGGAAATAGCATTGGCTGTGCCGTTGGATGACCGGGATTCGCTGCCTCATTCCAGGATCGAGTAGCGAGTACGTCTCTCCCAGTCCTTCTGATGTACTCACCAAGATACAAAATGACGCTTTCCCGTGTAAAGAGCAGATGCTGACCCAACACGTACCTTACCTGCCGTTCAACCAGATTCCTGTGCTTCTTTTCGCCAGAGGGACAAGAGCTCGCTATGAAAGCAAGGCGGCACGGGGCATCGGGCGTGAACTGTAAGGATTGGTTCCAGCTATCTTACCAGCGATGTCAAACGGCCATGAACAAATCCTTCGATAGAACTCATTCCCAAAGAGGTTCTGACGTGTTTAGAATGGGTTCAGATGAGTCGTTTTCCTTGAGCAGCATCATGCCTCGGGGCTAGGAACAACAGGACATGCTGGACGGTTATTCGTGCCTGGCTTCCTTCATGAGCATATTATCAGAATCCGGTCATACACGTCGGGTCTCGTTGGGTTGAACTTGCTTCCGTCCCTCGACGACGGGCTGTCAACTATTTGCAGACGCTTCACTTTCGTACTTCATAACGTTCGGTTTGGTATCTCGCAGTCGCGCTGGGAATGGACCGTTACTTTGAAAGCTTGTCCGTAAGTGATTCGCACATTGCTTGCTTTAAAAACTATGTCGTAGCCCATGGCCCGCTTTTTGGCAAAGCAGTGCATATCCACCATATTTGCGTCGTCATTGATACATTTTAGCTTTATGCATCAGAAAAGTGCACCGACGAACTTCTAGCTCCGTGAGCTAAGCAGATCTGCATAGCCAGTACGGATGTACACAAAAGCGCGGAACTCAATCAATGTTCGAAGAATGGTACTGTACAATGAAGCATCTATCAAACATCATGGTCATGTGGGTCCGTATCACCACTCACGCAAGCATTTCTGGGTCGGGTAAGACTTCAACATCAGTCGATCAGTCGTGAGTCAAAAGGAACATATAGCCATCAAAGGCTTATTTCTACCTGACTTCCGTCCTGTTGAGAACCACAACTCTTATCTACAGTCGGATCGAATCAGACTTCGAGTTGGAAACAATTCGACCTGGAATTGATTCTCCGTCCAAAATCACCCTAGAGCTACACACAGAAACAGGTTTCTAGGAAATTGGCACCGACCACACAATCGGGTCTACTGACTTACATTAACGTACCAGCTGAAGATCTAGTCTTTATCAGTATCAGGGGTGGGCTGAGTCAGCATCGTCAAGGCCGCCAAGGTTGCAGATGATGCCATTGCCGCTTCTCCAACGACGAGGTAGTACGGAAGGGGTGTAGACCCCCAAGTGCCCTTCGTCTTGAGAGTCGTTCTCAGTTCGCCACCGGGCCAGGACAGTAGGTTGTCAATCTGAATATTGCGATGGATTGACATGTCAGACTCAGAACGTTTGGTATACAAGCCTTTTGAGAGGAGAAAGGGGCTCTAAAGTCACATTCGTTTATAGGGACGAGCAAGAATGACTACGTTCAACTGAGTCAAGAAACAGAAGTAGAAAGAACCAGACGGTAGGGACTCTCTGATTTGCCCATCAGAGAGTCTCTCTCACCGCCATTTTCCGAAGGGGCTTGCTCTCGTAAAAGGCGACGTACACCTCCTCTTCCGTTCCGGATGCCTCGCCCGTCTCGCTGCCTCCCGGAACGGACTGCGGACTGACTTTCGGGGCTGCTTTTTTGCCTTTGAAGACACAGTAGCCCAAGCTGCCCCAGCCCACATGGGCAGTAATCGTGATAATTGAATCATCAACCTCCATCTGCTTTGGCCAGTCGACGCAACCCCAATCTTTAGGCGAGGAACAGAGCACCTTCCAGAGCAGTCGGAGCGCCCAGTTGTCTTCCTCGAAGTAATCCAGATCTAGTGGGACCCCGTATAGAAGCCGATCGCTGTACTCATCGGGCGACTTTGTCGTCTGCCAGAACTCAATCCGCTGCTCATCCCCAATTATTGAGACAACAGATCTCCTCCCAGGCTGTTCGCCAAACACCTGAGCCTTTCTGTCTTGCTCTAACTTGATCGTATCAACACTTTCATAATCACGGTCCAGCCGAGCTGTGCAACCCAAAAGCAAAACGACACCGCCGTATCCGTCCCTTGGATCTCTCTCAGCGATAACAGTCACTGCGTCTCTATGATTTCGTACAAGACCGTGACGGGGTGGGAGGGTATGGGGTCTGAGCTGATGGCTCGTAGCAGGAGCGCGGGACATCGAATAGAGCAGACCAACTAAGATGGCCTGTGTTCTTCTCTCCCCTTCGAGATTGACCAGATGCGCGGCCTCTTTAGGCGCTTTCCCCGGCCCCATTCTGCCGGAAATCTGAAACTCGTTATAGAAGCGCATGAGCAATTCGCTTATTGAGCACTTCTCTTCTCTCGACCAAAGTTGTAACTCGTGGAGCCACACCCGGAAACCAGCCTCTTCAATCCGCTGTAGCTTTTCCTGGGCGGGCGATGAACGATCGGGAGAGCCTGCAGGAACCAAGCAATGGGGCTTTCGAAAGTGAAGATATATAGCAAGCCTCGAACAATCCGTATTCAGCCCCAACACAGTGATGCCGTTTCGATTTGAGTGAAGCTGTTCAAGCAATCACACTTGGGTCAGATTATGTGCAAAAGACGACTGAGGACTGTGAGTGCTGAATAGCTTTCTCTCATCTGGGTCATTTCATTAGTGGATGATATGCCCTCAAAAGCTGCTGACAGGTCTGTAGTGGGAGTTAGCAATCATCAACTTTGTCCTGCTACAAAACTCGCTGCAACAGCTAGGCGGTTTACAGAGGTTGAATTCGAATCTTGTCACATCTTAGATCCAAAGGTTTTCAGACGTGCTCACCTTCTTCTTCGGCGGATACCCACTGATCAGAAAGATCCCCAAATAAAGACCAGTCCGATTCACTTCCGGCCATGTCGGGTTCTGGGATGCCTTCATTGTTGCCCTGCGCTGCGGGTCGAAGATGTCGTCCTGCTCTCAGCGCCTCTCCTCCAGGCCTCTCAGGATTGACCTGCCAGATAGAGAACGTCTTTGATGTCTTTGAAACCTTCTGAGACAATGTTCGGACGTGGTGTCAGTGCTTGTCCAGCATCACTAGCTCTTGCGATACTATTCCCCGGTTTCACCAAGTATGTTTGAAGCCGATGAGAGCTAAAGGTGACGCCCTTTCTGCATGTTTGTAAACGCCTCACCTCTGCAAAAGTCGTCCTTGCTGCGCTGAAGTGGGAGAAGCTGGTCTCAGCCCGAATTTGACACGACAAGGGGCCTTCTCTTGTTGACATAGGGTCTCTCCTGGACTTCAACTTTAAGGGAAGCTTTCTAAAGGAGCATTGTGAGTGTTGCCCACTCAACCCCGTGCAGGGCCTAAGTGCTTGAACCCCACGCAGTGTGAAGGCCTCCATGATGAGACCCGGTAAAAGCTTCGGAAGTTTGCTTGGCTGGCCACTAATTCATGATCATGAACTCAAGGGTGTGCTAGAACCAGTCCTGAAAAGGCCAATATCTTAGTCTTGGGTGCGTTCCTGTCCTCAAACGCTACTGCAAAAATAACCCAGCTGAGATGCGTCTCAGCACAAGGCCCCTCTTCTAGCTCCTTATTCAGGTCCAGAGAACTTGGGACGCCCGGGTGGTTCTCTACCTATCCGAGTAACTGGAGCGTTTCCGCCCAGCAACCAAACCCGAGCCCGGTCATACGCTGCAGCGAAAAGGTGACGGTCTTGCTTCAGACGCCTCCCAAGCTAGATAGAAAGGGTGCGCCAGCAAGTCTCTGCGGAAAATCCTACGCGCGTCTGGCCACCTCTCTCAGTTTCTCTGCTATTGTTTGCCACTCGAAGGGCAAGGCTTGCACAAGACGTGACTACATGGGGGAAAGTTCTCTCCTTCGCGCCTTTGACTTGCACGGAGAACACCGCTTTGTGGTCACTCTGAAAGTTTAGACATGACATTTCCCGTAATATCAGGGGGATCCAATGGCGGAGGCGCTGGATCATAGATCGGATCCGTTGATTCGCAGCCATGCGAATCGCTTACGTGTCTCCAAGTCCTGCTTGATGTATCACCAACGATACGCGATGACGCATCCACGTGTACAGAGCAGATGCCGAACCCAAAACGCCAAACCTGCCATACCAAATTCTTGTCGATTCTTATCCAATAGAGAAACAACAGCTTTTTTTGAAAGCAAAGTACGTAGGGCTTGATCCCATGTTGCAGATCTGTGTTGGGGTAGACTGTAAGAAGGATTACAGCTGTCTAGTACCAGCGATCTCGAAGGCCATTGAATCAAGTAACAAGAATTCAACCCTAGAAAGATCTTGACGTATTTGATCGGGGTTGAATGAGAGTCAACTCTGCTTCCTCTGAGCTGCATCAGGCGTCAGGAGGACGAACTCTCCTTGCTCCTCCAGAGGACCCGCAAGAGGCGCTCCGTCGGTAAGCGCGTGGGCGCCTCCGAGTTGCGCATCGCACACGCGAACGCAACGTGCACCTACCTTCTGGATTGGCGCACGTATTGGCTCATCCGAAAGAAGAACAGTTCTAAGCTGCCAAAACGGTCGCCTAAGTATGCTTTACGTTTAACATGGGCGGTCGACAGGACTGCCCCTCATGTCCATTTACCAATAAGGAAGCGTCAAGCGGAGGCCGTGCACGGTTCAATGCAGTGGGACACCTGTGTATAGCTGCCTTCTGGTAAAGCAGTTTCGCTGTTTGGGAAGATGGCCGTAAGTTTGAGGCGCGAAGCTTTCAAGGCCCATTCCAGGGCACCTTCAATCGGACGGAACGGTTCGGATGCATCTGAACGGATGGTCTCAACAACGCTGTTGGCAACAGGGGACATGCAGGAAGGGCAGCCCGGAAGCTTTGTCTTATCTTATCTCATCTCGGTTGCACTGTGACAGGTGCAATGGCTTCCCTCCTTGTCGGTCGTTTCGCTGGCAATAAAATATGAACCTGGTTGTACGGTGGGAAATAACAGCTGCCGCGTCTTGTCAGAACGATGAAAGGACTGGTGATCTGACACCCATCTGAGTCGCAGCTTTGCCTAGCCCCACTGCTATAAGCGGCTTTACTTAACCCAGCCAGCTGTCCGACTCTTGTCTTCCTCCAAGCAGCCATAAGCGCGGGAAGCGAGAAGTCAGACGTGGCAACACCAGAGGAGTAACACGTGTCGCCCCACCCTGGAGGGATCCCCTTGAAGCGTATAAGGTTCCCCCCCGCTCGACCACGCCAACCACGCTGACAAGGAAGACACATCTTGAAAAGCCGGGTAAAGGACCTGGCCGCCGGCCTGCATGCGCCAGGGGCCCTGGCGGAAAGTATTGAGGACCGTTTTGAAAGGACCATTATATCTTCTTGTGTGCTGGAATCCATTCTCCAGGGTGATTGATCTCGCCCTTGGAGACGAAGCCATCTTTTGCGAGCCTGAAAGCTTGCCGCTTTGCATCTGAGTCTGGTCTTGTGAGAGAGAAATGCTCCAAAGATCAGTGAGAGTACTTTACCCGATGCCTTTAGAGGACATGCGGTCCGCTCTCTGGCCAGGCCCTATCTTCCAACCAGCCTGATCATGAAGAGCAACTTGGTTCTGATTTGATTGTTGGATTTAATACCACAACAAACAATTGATACGTGCTTCAGAAAGCTCAAAGACGCCCGAAAGTATGTTCAACCGACTTCGTGAGTCGGCTGCACCTGGAAGGCCGCCGTGACTTGAATCCGCAAAAGATACCAGGCACAGTAATTTGAGAGCATCATCTCGAAGCGTCCCCAGCTGCTTTCTGCAAATGGTAAATCTGGGCGGTGCATACCGGTCGATGTCCGCCCACTTAAGCATCCAATTCAAGTCCCGTAGCTTCTTTGGAAGAGGGAGGCGGTCTGTTGTCCCACAGGCTTCATATTTGATCACAAGATATTCGAATTTCTGCACTTGCTTTCGAGTTCGATCCGGAATCCGTGAGGCAGAGTACCAAAAACCTCCGGGAAATGCGATCCTTCCGTCTGAGCATTTTGGAGGAATCTCCAGCATATGTGCTCGAAGGCTTGGCCAGCTACTAGCGGTTTCTGCATACACGGATTCTTACTTCGGTTCTGATGACTACCGTGGATTCCGAGGGCGCCGGCCGCCTCCGATACAACATCCCTCGGACTTAGTATTCCATGTATTTGAGCTAAGACCCTTTCAAGAGGCAGTATTCCATGTATTTGAGCTAGACCCTTCCAAGAGGCAGATCATTTGTGTAAGTATGGCGTTGAAGTTCGAGTATGCTTTTGTTCAAGAAAAAATGGCGAAGCTCGCCTTCCGGGGGCTCTGACCCACAAAAAGAGAAAGTGTAGCAACGGTGACATGTTGTTCCGTCTGTGCTTCAACGTCATCTACGCCATCGAGATCATCATCATGGGGCTTCTCGGAGGCTTGTTCAGTGCGGATCATTGGCACCAAGTAGAGCTGGTCAGAATCATCTCGAGCATGAGACTCCGAAATGCTCGTTCGACCATCCACTTTTACGCTGCTCGATCGAACGGTGCGACGTTTACCACCGAAGTGACCTGTTCATCGTCGATCAAGATATCCGCTAATCGAACGGTGGATTGCTGGCGAAGTGCACACCTAAAATTTCAACTTATGTTCTCAGTGCATGCAGACACTGTGCAGCAGGATGAGCTGCGAAAATCGACCGAGGTCTAGCATTGTTTGAACTGTTCGAAGTGTCGAGGGAAGGCGCTGGACAGCGGAGGGACAAGAAGGGATTGCTTTTACGCAGAAGCGGCTTTGGTTGGCTAGATTCTGCGCATGGTTGTCCTTAATCCAACGCGCTTTGATATGCGCCCTGGCGCTGCGGTTAGTTGCGCCCATCTGCTTTCACCAGTTTTGAGCTTCTTGATCACTCTATGTTCGAAGAACCCCGCTAGGGGGGTGGTGGTATGTGTCAGTAAGGGGTGAAAAGTGGAGTAGCAGCGGCCAACAAGAGAATGACATTCTCCAAACAGATCACATGTCGCATATTCACAATCCCATTGGAACACACCGGAAGGAGGTGGGCCTTTCAGGTGCAGAGTGTTCCTGAGAGTGTGACTGAAGCTGCTGGCCAGACAAGTCTGTCCGAGCTGGCAACCAAGATTCAGGGCAAAGAGAAATTCAATGACCGCCTTCAATTGCTGAGCGCATGGGGCACTGCAAAGGTAGGCTGCAATGGAAGCACATGGTGACCAAATGTCCATCAGATTGAGGTGCCATTGGAGCTGGGCTATCAATGCTGAAGAAGTCTAGCTGCCAGTACTTTTGCAGCATTTATTAGTGTTGGGTGCATGTCCTGTGATAGACAGTTGTGCAGACTTGGAAAGCCACTGCTTGTTGTGGGGTTCATGGCAATGCTGATATTTGTAAGATTCGCAAGCCGCAACTCAGCCTGGGGAGTTGATTTATGACTCGGGAACTTTTGACAACAGATCTCATTGGAACCACCATCTATAAAGAGCAGTTATACCACCCTGATCTTGCAGGCTAAGGCACAGTGGGCCGACCTGGAAGGAGCTCCCCCAAAGAGCCTCAAGAAGCGCCTTGCAAACCTTGGAAACTACCTTCTCAGCAAGATTCATCCTGCGGAAAACTTTTTGAAGAGCATACCGCCTGAGTTCACCACACTCCATGTTGTCCACCCTGCTGATGTGCACTCAACTCTGGTACGGCGACGGATCAGGCTCATCGCCAAAAGGTGAGGTGACAGCCAGATGTGATGGATCTATCTGGAAAGAGGATATGGCAGGGCCGTTGCCAACCTTTTCGAACACTAGGCACTGCGAGTTGGAGTCAGTTCAGCAAATTAGTCTCTGGATGTAAGCTTGACTTTTCTGGAAGGTGCGGCAACACCAATCTGTGCAGACATATGAAGCTGGCTGACAGTGCGTGAACTCGTATATTCAAAGGATTGGGGTTCTTGTACAGTAAAGTTTGCAATAGATCAGGAAGCCAGGTTTCGCTTATTTAGCCTAGACTGCATTGGTAGCCATCAAAGGTGTCAGAAGCTACTCCCGACGGTTGAACCGGGTGTGCTCATTCACATTACTTGGCATCAAACTTTGGCCTGCACATGTCTATTGTCTTCTGCGCAGACCCTTCTTTACTTCTTTATGCAGAGGCCCCAACATCCACCGATGGTGGACGTACGCATCCATAAGCGCGTTGCCCGTGACTTTCTTGCTGCCAAGCCCTGTCTTCTTCTACAATCTCTTCCGTGTACATGCAAACTGGTCCAGCTGGAAGGTGAGTGCTCTTCTTCGCATCTTCTCCTGCCGTCACCTAGCAGTTCTCTTGGATGGAGCGTGGAAGTATCGCTCAAAGCAATCAACAGGCAGTCAGCAAGAGGGTGTGACGTACCTACGAGTTTTCTTATAAGCAGCCATCTAGAGGCGCAGACTTTCAACAAACTCGTCTCGTATCAGACCACTTGTTTGGGCTCGTGCCTTTTCAATTGGCAGACACTTGAAAGAATGGTGAGTGCTTTCAAAATGTGCCTACTTTCTAGCAGTCTCTGCAGCCCTTCCATGATGTGTCAAATTTGTCTGCAGGGCGGAAGCCGACTGTTAGCTCACCTAGAACAGTCTTCTGCAATTTTGCGAACTTCGTCACAGATAAAAGCAAAAGAGTTGAAAGGTCTTTCCCATCCAGAGAAGGAGAAAGGGAACGCTGGGCAGACTAGTATGCCCGTGCTTCGGTTTGAATCTTCGAAAGAGCTTTCTTCCAAAATTATCGCGTCCAAAGAGAAGAAAAGGAAAGCCGGAGACAAGGTTCCGAGTAAACAAATCATTGATGAGCAGCTCGAGATCATATGCAAGAGACACGGGTTGGATCTGCCTAGCATACTAAGGTGGAGAAACATTTCCGTTCAGGCATAAGCGTGCAGCGATACAGCGCAACTGGAGCAGATGCTCGATTCATTACAATTATGCAGGATTACAATCATGTCAAATCTGTGAAATCATAATCCCCACCTATTAAGCGCGTTATGGGTAGGATTATGCCGCCGCGGCTGCGCAGTAAGCTAGCTAGGGACTTACGGTCATCCTGGCAGGAGGAGCCTGGATTTTGAATGTTACTAACACGTATACCTACTCGTATATTCATGCACATGCACCTTACTGAGTGCAACTCAATCGCTCCATATATATGTAAGACGTAATCTGGCGCTGAATCCGATTAGCCTGCGCATGTTGGAACGAAAATTTTGAGATGGAATATGTATATGCGCACATTTCAACCATGCACGTTTATACGTGGGAAGCGGGGGTTACTGAATTCTCATATGATTTTGGCGGCATGCGCGCGTTTATCATGATGATTGATCATTCTGCGAACATATTTAGAGTTGCCGACACACGTCTGTCTTATGAAGAGCGACGGTTCAAGCTGGAGCTAGCGAATTGTTGAATCGGAACAAGAATCCAGAATCAGTCTCTTGCAAGGATTGGGTTTCGATGCTATACGATATCCGTCTCGTGATGATGAATTGGCGGCTGACCACAGGAAGCTGCGCCGCTTGACAAACTTGATATCAATCCTACTAATGTTCGGCATATGCAGGCCCCTGGACAGGGTACCAATATAGCACGCAGATTGGCGGTCGTCATATCCTTAAAACTGGTGTCATTTGCACGTACGTAGAGATTGTCAGTGGCCAGACGGTCTGAGGACGGTGCCCGTCCAAGGCTCCAAACTCGTTCGAGAACTGTCACCCTCCTTTCTTCCCATCAGCGACTTGTGCGGCGTCCCTCTGATCGCTGCCGAGGCTGCAGGTGTGCCGGCCTGCCATGAGCACATGATACCCACTCAGCATTGGTCGACCGATATCCGACGCCGTACTTTAGCGATGTGCACAGATATGTCAGGAACTTAGTTCCAACATCCCGTCTATTCCTTACTTCCTCAAAGTCTCGAGTTCGCCGCATCGGAGAGAATGCAGACGACGAAGCTCTTGCCTCTTGGAGAACGGGTGATCTACAAATCAACTGGTCAATCAAGCAACTTGCAGGGCATGTTCTTCAGATCCTGACCGGAGCTCAGCGGAGCACGATTTGCAACGCACTGTCCGGTTTGCTGCGAGATGCCGGTCTTACCTTTGCGATGTATACCGGGATGCCCTTGGCTGCAATTTCTGCGGCCTCTTCAATCTTGGTGGCCATTCCGCCCGTCGTGTCGTGTGCAGCAGCCGCCATTTGTACGCCTGAAAGGGAAAATTAGACAGCATCGCTGCACCGGTCAACGTATGGGAGTAGAGGAGACGAGATCCGGTGCGCTAAGCCTTCAGATGTTGAGACGTTACGAGAAGAGGTTCCGACTTAACTGGAGCGGATGAGCTGTTAACCAGAACAAATGAAGTCAGAAGCATGTCAAAGAGCAGGGTTTCGGCATGGCACTCAATTAAGGAAGATTACGGCTTTACAAGAAAGAGCTGTAGGAGACATGGGATCCGAACGCGAAAGGCATTCAAACGTTTCGCTTCGGCTACGTGCCTTTACGGACGGCGGATTCTTGTGCGAAGGGCACCCGCACAACTGGAACTTTCCGAACATAACATCTCCTGATTTCACAGCTCGAAAGAACGAAGCGCCAACCTTGAGCCAGGTCGTTCGGGTCAGTTATCGTCCACGTCCCGTCGCCCGCAACAGCTGCCGGATCAGATCGGGTAGGAACAGTTTGGGTCAGCGAGGTGCAAGCACGAAGCTACGACCGTGGAGGTGGCTGACTCTAGCACAACCAGCCTTCGACCAGCCTTCCATCGCTCTTCTAAAGTACTTTTCTCGGCTTCATCGATGCCTCCCGCAACACAGAGCAGTGTCAAAAGCATTCCTGTTGCCGCCTGCCAAGACAATTTAAAGTCCGCAGAAATGCATGTTTTGCTTAGGGAAGGGAGATTGATTCGCACCTATTTCTCGTATCAAGCGTGCTCCGTCCTCCGACGGCGGCTTGTCGTAAACGCCAGCAACGTTAGTCTGGCTTTGTCAAAGAAACGCCCGCTAAAGGTCAGGCAAAGCGAGCACCAGAGAGAGAGCAGTCTGGCATCGTGCTCAGATAGTCATATCAGGTTGCCAAGACCAGAGTTGTCGTCCAGACCTCCTAGTATAATTTCACAAGACTTATGTACAGGGCTCAAAGAAGCCAGCAATTAGGGCAGCTTTGCGCGAATCTGACTCCCTGGAGTGGATGCGAGAGGATACAAGGAAGACCACAAAGTCTGGCCGGAGGTCTGCGGCAAGCTTTCGGACAATGACATCACCACTAAGAATCGTACAACCCTGCGGAGGAGAAAGCTCTGTCAGTCTGACGCGAGAAGGCACGTTTTGCTTTTGAAAGGTCCGTTTCATGCTTGGCGACAAAACATAGACTTGACAACAGGTGGCTGAGGAATGTCAAAGCTTTGAGTGTCAGAAATAGTCGCGAGCGAGTTACGCTGGCGAAAAGGCCTTCCTACAAACAAGCGGCTTGAATGAAGGTGGTTTCGTACCTGCCCACTGTCCAAGACTGCGTCGCCATGTAGTACCTGCAGTTTTGCAGATAACGTCAGCAAGTACTGTAAGAGAAAACGAATTCAGAAGCTATCCTGGCGCGAAAATGACTCCAAGCAGTCCACGCACAAGTGCAAGGCGAAGATGCATCAGCAGACTTTCTATGGTGGGCTGAAGATAAGAGACTGTGAGACTGACCGGCAGGAGCCCCGCTTCGAGAGTTTTGCGAACGCTGGCAACATCGGAAGTGGCCAGCTGCAAAGAGCCAAGCAGTCAAATCACAGTCAGAACGGACGGAACGTAAACATGGCTTCCCAGCCACTCAATATGAGCCCGTTGGGCTGTACTTGACATTCAACGAAGAAACCTTTCTTGAACCGTTTATTTAAGAGGCAGTAGTTGAGGGGGGTCCTCGAAAGCTGGCCGGGAGTCCACGTTTTCCTTCCATCCATCCTGTCAACATGCTATTTCATGATTTCCAAAGATTGCAAGGAGCTGACAGTGGACCCACTTCCAAGGAGCCCCCTGGAAATAATGTAAACTCTCGAGACATATAAAGTATCTCATTTTCCAGATTGCCGGCATTTAAGCTGTGGACACCAACAAGGTCTTCCTGTACACGAGCTTATTAGCCTCTCACCTTTCTGTTATGAGTGGTCCATCCGCCAGCAAATGGGGATAGTCCACAAGCTGCAACCCCTCCTGGAGTCAGACACAGGGGGCACCATGAGCTTGAAGAAGAGGATGACAAGGAGCAATCTAGATATCCTCTTGATGGACAGCATTGCACACTCAAGAGTCTCGCTCACAATTTTCCAACTTCTCTTCAATGAATCCTGATTGACCATTACTTGAGAGCGATTGTGATCAGGGATGCGCGTCAGCAAGAACTCCAACCACTACTACGTAGACCATACAAGAAAGGAGGCGTACCCTCACATAGCCTTCTGACGACCTCGTGGTTCAATTTTGTGACAGACACTCTGGTCTCCGCAAAGCCTTGAAGAATGTGTGCTGTCGAACCAAGGCCCCCTTTTGAGACACCATACTTGCTGGCTTGGAAATGTCCAAAGGAACCTGCCAGCACAAGAGGGCGCATCAGTGCTCTGTTCTTCAGCCGAACTCACCACCTGAAAGGTATGTGCCGACTTAGTTACGTACTCAAGTTTATAGCCATCCACAGACGCTCTTGAGGACGAAGTTGGCTCCCGCTCTTTGAATGTGCGTACTTAAGTTGCAAAAGAGGGATCAGCGAGCAAAATAGGATGTGCACCTGTTGTTTTCGAGCTGACGCCAAATCTGGATCAGGCTGACAACTCCAGGATTGGCCCTTAAAAACTGTCGACCATCAATGCCTTGCTGAGGCCCATCGTATAGTGCTGCATATCTGCTGTCAGCGATCCGTCTGCCAAGACTTGGATCACAAAGCTTCATTGAGGATGCACAAATTGCCACCCCATTGCCACGCGTTGTCTTACCTGCCCCATGAACGATCACAATGTGGTCTGCCTCCTTGTCATTGCCCCCAGCCCGAAGGCTGTCTACAATGTGCTGTATCGTGGCTGTGAGCACAGTTTCATGCAGCGTTTCAAACTCATTCTTTTTGGTTATTGCTGCACCTCCCAACTTTAGAATGCAGCGCACCCGGGGCCCTGCTTGGTCAGAGCCTCCAGCCATAAGCGCTCTCGGATCTCAAAGCTGTACACTAATTGTTCATGCTGTTTGAGCTCCAGACGGATCAATGCGCATTTCGTGGGCCGAGATCCACAATAGCTAAAGGTTGCTATTGTGTTTCAGAAGCTTCAGAGCAGCCTTCTGTGGCTTCAATAGGTCAGTACAAAGCTTCAGGCCCTATGCAGCGTGCTTGCAAAATGCTTTGTGACGCCAAATTGCGCATTGCATTCGCTCCCTGCATGCTAGCTATGTTAGCTTTATCGGACTTGGTCTAGCTTTAAAAATTCAACCAGGGCTTCAAGCCTGGCCCTGATCATTTTTCAGAACTCGTCTTGAATACTGTGAGAACCGGCACTTTTATCCCAAGAACCGGCTGATACTCACAGGCAATTGTGTGCCGTTCCCTTTGCAGTCAAAGACAACGTTAGGAAGCTCTTGAGATTATTTCCATTAAACCATTCCCAAGCACTTTCAATCCAGCAGCCTGAGAGGAGCCTTCGCTGGCCTTGAAGTTGATGTACAGATAGGCATGTCAAGCTTGCTCCCAGAAGGCAGGTGTAAGCATGAAGGTGCACTCTGAACGCCTACAATCCTCTGCAAACGAGCTTCACTGAATTTTGGGTGAACAGCTTCTTTGATGAGACCGGTATGCTCAGACGGCACCCCTTTTTGGATGAGGCCTAGGAAGAACCATTCCTTGTGACCCCGGTCCCTTCGCAAGCTGCCATGGCGGTTCTTTCGAACGGCCCCGAGGAGGGCGGCGGCGACAGCCTGGACCGGGATGTCCCCGAGAAGCTGATGAATCTGTCCCGCCCCCATATCGAGTCATATGACTACTTCATTGAGAAGGGCATGCACGAGGCCGTGGCGCGGCTGGACAACATGGAGATTACGCATCCTGTGGACAAGAAGACGCTGGAGATGTGGGTCGATAACCTGGTGGTGCACCAGCCAGAGAAAGAGTACACGGACGTGTCAGAGAAGCGGCTGTTTCCCAATGAGGTGAGTTTGCCCGATGGAGGGTCGCAAAAGGGTGGTGGGCGAGTGACCGCCAGAGAGAAGGGGGCAAGTTAATGAGATGTGCCGTCCTGACCGGAGACTTGAACTTTTTCTTGGAAATTTTCAAAGAAAAAGTGCAGAGAAGGGATGCTATGGTATTCCGCAGCTATTTCTTCCTGGGCGTCAGCTTGCTGCAGCTGACGGCTTGATTTTAGACAAGATGCAGTGCATCTGCGCCCTTGCTGCAGCATACGGCAGTGGCGACCACTTTTTCACACTGCTTTAAAGTGTCCTCACACCCTCATCCTTCATCTCGTTGCGATTGCTTATGAATGTCTCTTCAGTCCTGTTCCCCTCTCATAGTGGTGGTGAAAGTCTCAAATCATGATGTCCAGGCAAGGGATTTTTGGTGGTCTGCTTTGTGGCGAAAGAAAAATAGAGTGAGCGACGGAGCTTTAAATGTAATGCAACCTCTGTCAACAACCCCATGCAGTGCCGGGAGGGTGGCTTGACGTATCGGGGCAAGCTGACGGCAGACATCTGCTACCGGGTGGGAGATGGGCCGGTCCAAAAGTTCGATCAGAAGACGTGAGCACGGGAAATGGGGACTGTCCTGTCAAGGTTTACTTTTTACGGTCCGGTCGTTTGAAGCAAGCTGGCTTGATACCAGAACTGATTGCGTTCCGTAGAAGAATGTGAAGACTCTAACGGAGGGCTCGAAGTCACCCCTTACTTAGATACCTCTTGCGTCTGTTGTTATGCGAGAAGTATTCGTGGACCCGTATCTGCGGAAACCAGAGTGGGTGTCATTGTTAATCTTGCGTCAATAAGTGCAGAATCCGAAACCATGCCACATCAGTGTATGTGGTAGGAAGATTGAGCGCCTGTGATGCCGTTTTTCACATTGTGAGCGATTTTTGCGAGCGCCAACCAAACATTCCAAAGTCAGAGACTCTCACAAAGTCGAAGGCAGTGGACGGACAAAAGTCTCCAATAACGGACGCCGACAAGCTAAACCATTTCCGTCTTATGGCCCCTCCGAACTCGTATCGCAGAGATATCTCTGTTCCGTCCAATCTTTGAGCTCCGAAATTTTGCCACACCCTGCGGATTTCACTCTTAAAACAATCATAAGAGACTGAACTTTTGATGAGACGAAGCTGACAAAAATAAAATGACAAAAAATAAACTTCCTAGACGGAAAAGTTACCCCGCTCCGCACCTGTGCCCACCCTAATTCTCCGATGCCTACCGCATCCGTCCCGGAGAAGGCGTCCGATTCTTTTACACCCATGATGATCAACGAGCTAGTGATCACGTGCAGCATTGGGTCCGTCCCGATCATGGTCCGCTCGAGCCGGTGCCACCTGCAGCACCTGACGCAGCGCCATTTGGTGGCGCGCCACGAGGAGGCGCTCGAGTTCGGGGGCTACTTCATCGTGAACGGCATCGAGAAGCTGATTCGCATGCTCATCGTGCCGCGCCGCAACTACGTCATGGCCCTCAAGCGCTCCGCGTACCTCAACCGCGGGCCCATGTACTCCGACAAGGCCACCGTCATCAGGTGAGGGGCGACCGGGAGGGGCCCATGCGGTCAACCGCGCTGTGGATTCTTTAGATTTGAGCTTTCATCAGAAATAAGAAGAGCGACGAATTACAGGAGGCAAACAGTAGGTGGTCGTCTGTGATCTACGGAGTTCGCAGACATTTTGAGATTGCAGCGTTGTTCGAAGTTTAGCTGGCTTATAAGTTGCTGCGTAAGTTCGGCGGTAGCCTACTCGATATTCACCCAGACAATATCAAGTCCCATGTTCTGACGATGGATTTGCCGTCTCACACCAGCCGTGTCGACTTGCAGGTCTGCACGCCCCGACCAGACGACGATGACCACCCGGGTGCATTACCTGGTGGACGGCAATGCGAACGTGGCCTTCACACTGCGCCGCCAGGAGTTCTTCATCCCAGTGGGCATCGTGCTGAAAGTGAGTTTCGAGTGGCGATTTGCGACTTTATTTGCGGTTCCGAGGGGGAGATTTCGCATGTTCGGGGAGACATGCTCGTGATCTGGTATCTGATCACGGTGTAGCACGCTAAAGGGATCAAGTGAAAAGAGCCTAATCCCATCGCTCGTAACATATTGGTTAGCGATTGGGGTCTGCACAAGGTCGGGTTTGACGGCTTAAGAGCAGAACAGCGCGTCGACCTGACTCGTATGTTGCAGCGTGAGCTCCCTAAAAAGAACTAAGAATCTGAGACTTTCATCGACGGTTGCAAAGGCTTGTGACTCTGTCCGGTCAGTGGTTTGACGATTTGCCAGAGCGAATGAGCTCATGGGACCGGTGAACTTGAAAGATAAGAAGGATCAAATCAGATTTGGACACCTGGATTCTTGCTTACAAAGTCGACATCCTTTGCTGGAAAGGTGTGCTGAAGAAGTGCATCGTTCTGCTGGATTTCGATCTTTTGCGACGGTTCGTGCCATCTTGTTTGCCGCAGAGTCTGGTGGAGGCGAGCGACAAGGAGATTTACGAGCGGCTGATTGCGGGGGGCGGCAGCCACTTCGTGGCGCAGAGAGCGGAGCTGGTGCTGCGGGAAGTGCACCGCTACGCGCTGCGCACCAGGGCCGAGTGCCTCGCCTTCCTGGGTGAGCCGCTTTTATCGTACTCTTTTGGTATTTTTGCAGGAGTCCGAGAAGCCCTCCTGCTTCTGGCCTCTTCAATACTTATCGTGTGTGCTCTATACTGAATACTTAGTTCGGCTGGGTATTGACACCCTGTCTTCGGGATTGGGCTCTTCTAAAGGCACGTTCCCCTATTTGTTCTATCCAAGTGCTACAAATTTAGCGTCCCTTAGGAGGAGCAAGTTTCTCACCAGAGTTAAACCAAAGAAGAAAAGGTTCGACTCAATCGCGGGGTGCTTCGTCGGTCTCTCAATATCCCTAACGGTGCCACGTGCTTGCCAGGCGAGCGGTTCCGCGCGCTGCTGGACTACCCCGCACGGATGTCGGACCGCGCCGCAGGGCAGAAGCTGCTGGACGACAACGTGCTGGTGCACCTGGAGCGGCCGCAGGACAAGTTCAACCTGCTCGTGTGAGCCGTCAAAAGAAAATTCCGCTTTCGGTCTGCAAGACTTTGAGGCCCAACACCATGAATCTCAACTTCTGGCTTCTTGGATGGACCCGCCTCCTTCTCCTTACACAGCCCATCCAGTAGAAGGTTGTTCGTGGTGCCTACCAAGACAATGTTGACCTGTTCGAGCGAGCCGCCACATTAAGGGCTCCCCAGCCTGACACTTGTCCAAATCGCTGTAGTGCACTTACACGGTATACAGTAGCTCAGTGTCCGAACGGAATTACATCCTCCTGTTGCGCGATGCAATCAAGAGAAAAGAAGAACGCTGCTTTCGTGTTGCTGAGGGGTGACAATTTTGGAGCTTGGTTCCAGCTTGTATTGGTTTGTTGTATATAGCGAAACGAACGGAAGGGCCGGTGCGTAATCTTGCTCTTGCTAGCTGATATTGAATCTTCTGTCATGTCGCCTTGATATCGGCTTGTTATCAAACTGCAAGAGAGTCTCTCCCGCCAATAGTTTAGCAACTTCCGATCACTGGACCGTCCCCGCGGCGCAGAAACTCCTCGTCAAAGTCTTCTGAATGGCGGCCCTGTTCTCAGCGAATCCTGACTGCTCGCGCGCGCTCGGTACACAGGTTCATGGTGCACAAGCTGTACGCGCTGGTGGACGGCGGGTGCTGCGACGACAATGCGGACGCGCTGGTGCACCACGAGCTGCTGCTGCCGGGCCACCTGCTCACCATGTTCCTCAAGGTGCGCGCGCAGTCACTCTCCGCAGGGGTTGCTCTGGGTTCAGTCTCAAGCGATGTAGGGTGCGAATCTTAGGGGTGAAGCGACCTGGCTTAGCCTGTGCACGCAACGAGTTGGTCTGAGTGGCAAACAGATCGAAGAATGAAGCTTGCTGGTTGGAGTTGCGTTGAAGATTTAGGGCCTTGGTGCTACGATAGCGGCTGCTGCTACGACTTCCCGCTCTCACAAGTTGATCCCGTGTTTTAACAGCTTGTACCGCTGGGCTCAGAAGTGAATCTGAATCGATTTGATTTTCCCCGGAGATTATCTATACGGTTCAAGGTGGACACATCGCTGCTCCTGCCATTTTACGAAACCACCGTCTCGTCATGAGCCAAAAGGGGCTGGAGCTGGGACCATCATTCCGAAACTTGCTCGAATGTCTACTGTCCTGACACTCCTTGTCCCGCTGGTTTCCAGGAGCGGCTGCAGGAGTATTTGCAGCGCACCAAGGCTGTCATCGAGAAGGACCTCCGCGAGAACAAGGCGAAAGTCGACTTCTCCGACTCTACCTACCTCAAAAAGGCGCTCGACAAGAACGGCGTGGACATCGGCAAAAAGATGGGCTACTTTTTGGCAACGGGCAACCTGGTGTCGCAGTCGGGGCTCGATCTGCAGCAGACGAGCGGCTTCACCATTGTCGCGGAGCGGCTCAACTATCTGCGCTACGTGTCGCACTTCCGCTCCGTGCATCGCGGGGCCTACTTTGCGCAGCTGCGGACCACCACCGTGCGCAAGCTCCTTCCAGAGTGAGTGGGTCGCGTTGTCTTTGATCTGGAAGCAAGAGATCGAGATCCTAGCGTTCTGAGTCGTTCAAAGATCTTCTCACTTTCTACGAAATCAAGGGAAGCTCTTAAGTGAAGTGATTCTGACGGGCATACTCAAAGCCCGCTGACTGGGGCGGTCAAAAGTTGGGCTGGTCTGTTGTCGGCGGTAAGTCCAGGTGTATGTTTTGTGTTCTTTGGAGATCTCTCGGTGAGCTCGTTTTCAAAGCGTCGCCCAGAAGGAAGCGAGCGCAGACGACTTGGTTGTTCATCGCAGGTTCGTGGCGAAACGCCTCCTTAGTCGCTGTCTCCGAGGAGAAGATTCTGTTCACAAGTTCGCAGCTTGCGCAGAAGACTGACTCTGTGGTTGCACCAAAGCTTTGGTTGACCTGAGCAAGAATTCGCTTTCGTTCCCCCCTCCAAGAGTTTCCCGCCACTGCCCGCCAGTCGGTTCGTAACCCCGCCCTCTCCCGCCCGCAGGTCGTGGGGCTTCAAATGTAGGAGTTGTAAGCCTTAAGGTCTAGTAAGCTCCAAACTTAAGATCGAAACCATGACCCTCAAAAATACCTGCGCCGCATTCTTACTGAATTTAAGTGTCCAAAGTAGGCCCACCCGTTCCAGGCTGGTAGTCATTTTGTTTTTTTGACGCTTAGTTTCCTAAAAGCCAAACTTTACCCCTACAGGTCGTGGGGCTTCATGTGCCCGGTGCACACCCCCGACGGCGCCCCCTGCGGCCTGCTCATGCACCTCACCATGCACTGCCGCGTCGTTACCACCGATCGCGCGCGCGAAGCGGACACCATCGCGGCGAATCTGAACAACACGCTGCTCGAGATGGGCATGCTCCCGGCGGCCACGGGGCTCGTTCTGCCGAGCCCTCCCAGCCACGTGGCGGTCATGCAGGACGGGAGGGTAATTGGAGCTTTGCGAGCAAGCGCGGCGCCCGGTGTGGTGGCGCGCATGCGGGCGCTCAAGACGCAGGGAGAGCTGCCCGCCGATCTAGAGGTGGGAAAGTGAAGAACTTAAGGGTATCAGGCAATCTAGGGTATAAGGGTTCCAGCTTTCAGCTTGATGACGTGCTTCGACAGCGTGGAAGCAAGACCTGCGTCCAAGGCAATGTGGTTAGACAGCCTTGGGTAATCTGCAGGCTGCCAAAACAAATCGATGCACCAGTGCTGGCGTAACTTTCTGCGCGGTTGCGAAATTGTCCTGTCGATAAACGTCGACGAGTCCTTCATCAATTTGGTTCCCATGCCTGTGGTTGTTTCCGGGCTTTACAATGCATCCAGGGGATTGCCAGCCTCAGTCTTTTTCGCTGCCTTCACTGCAGATTGCTCACATCCCGTTCGAGGAGGGCGGTCCCTTCCCCGGGGTGTTCCTGGCCACCAGCCCCGCCCGGATGATCCGGCCGGTGCGGCAACTAGACAGCGGCGAGGTCGAAATGATTGGCCCGCTGGAGCAGGTATGTAGCCTTTGAACTCTGGAGAAGGAAAGATGTGTGAGCCCACCGCCTTTTGACGTTGATTTACATACCCGAATGCTTTGAGATGATTGGATCGCGATCTGCGCTGTTACTAATTCACTGTCAGACAACAAAAACTGTAACGAGATTCCTGGAACTTTTCATGAGTTGCTCTCTATCGATTTAGCTACTGATTCCGAAGTCCGAAGCATGGTCACAGGCTCCAAAGGTCAACAGCATCATTTCAAGGCACTTCTCCCTTCCGTTCCTCCGAGTCCGAAACTCTGTTCCTCGCCTGTGTCTGGATGCGAATAGACGTGCCGTGACCGGACTGCTTTGCTAGAGCTCTGCTCATTCGATTGTAAGACCTGTTCACTTGTTTCCCTTGCCTCTGTCCAGATGTACATGGACGTGCGGTGTCCGGACGGCACGACGGGCGGCGGCGCGGACGTCCGGTTCACGCACGAGGAGCTGCACCCGACGGGCATGCTGAGCATGGTGGCCAACCTGACGCCCTGGAGCGACTACAACCAGAGCCCGCGAAACATGTACCAGTGCCAGGCAAGCGCAACCCACGAGGCGCCCGGGATCCTCCGCGCATGTTGACTGTTTTCTAGAACTGGTCATAGCTGAGAGGGGCTGGACGGTGCTGTCAAGGTTCACGTTTGGGCAAGCAAGGACGTTATGTTGCTTTGAACCTCGTGGGCGTTCCAAGAGTCAGCATTTGCACAAATTTGCCGAGCGTGTCCACGGATATGTATAATTCTTTTCTTTGAAGAGTCAATCAAGAGACACTAGGTGGTTCAGGCGAGATGTGCTTCTTAAGAGCTTCAAACCCGGTGCGCTCTGTTTCTGGGCACCCAGACTTTCAAGGAGCTTCTTTTCATTGTCAGCTTCGTGTCCCTTGAGTACCAACGCCCCCAACTCCTGGCTGATAAGCACTGTCTCGTGCCTTGAATGGGCACGGGCTGATGTGAGAAGCGCGCATCACAGTTGATTGACTCGCCCCCCCAAATTCCTGCGCAGATGGGCAAGCAGACGATGGGCGTCCCGTACCACGCCAACACGCACCGGCCCGACACCAAGACGTACCGCCTGCAGACACCGCAGAAGCCCATCGCCCGGACGGGGACTTACGGCGACTACTGCGTGGACGATTACCCCCTCGGGACAAACGCGGTGGTCGCCGTGCTCGCGTACACGGGGTGAGCAGGCTGTTGCATTTGTACCCCAGCAGTCCAAAAGCGACTGCCTACGAAGACTTGCTGCTTAGAGGCGGGTGTTTTGAGTGCACCTTGAGCCGGCGGCGGCGTGCGGTTCTTTCTGATAAACGTAGCTTGAGTGTCAGTATCATCACTTGACGGCTTTGCCACGGCTGACGAAGTACGGAGACTCGCTGCTTGTACATGTGTCGTCCTCAACCAACACACGGACAGGACATTCAGTAGAACCTTTCCATTGCCATACTGGCAACTCCCCTGTCTCCTAAGATTCAGAAGCCCCAGGCACCAAAATTGAAAACTTTACCCCAAAAAGTACCCGCTGCGCACCCCTACACGCCTACCCACCCACCAACCCTACCCATCCCCCGGCCTATGACCCTCACGAGACAAGCCCCTTACAAGGCAGGGGAGTTATTACTATCCCATTGTCTTCTCCGTCTCGCTGCTTTCCACTATTTCAGGGGTTATACTCACTGCAGGCCAGCCTCTGGTGCGCTCAGCTGGATTTTGCAAGCTGACCTGGGCCGTTCGTCCCAGGTACGACATGGAGGACGCGATGATCATCAACAAGTCCGCGATGGAGCGCGGGCTGTGCCACGGCACCATGTTCAAAACGGAGACCATCGACCTAAAGCCGCTGCGCGCGCGCGGGGACGCCATCACCACAGAGTTCCGCAGGGGGTCAAAGAAGGCGCGGCCCTCGGCCCCCGGCAAGAGCGGGGACCCCATCGAAAAGTTCATCGACGTCGACGGGCTGCCGCACGTGGGGCAGGTGAGCCGTTCCTTGAGGAGATTGGAAGGCATACGGAGCCTCGTTGCCGTGTACAGATCCGATGAGGATTGGTATTGCTGTACTGCCGCTTTTAATCGCAAGGGATGGGGCGGAAGGAGGGGGGCGGGTCGAGGAGAGTAGATGGTTTTGAAGCATCGCTCTCAGACGGGTAGAAGGAGCATCGCCCCGCTCCGCCTTTCGAGGATTTCAACCCTGTAGCGCGCAGGTCCAGACTGCTACAACTTCTTTTAATGTCAGCATTCGATTTCGGCGCTGTCCTTATGAAGACTTGACCCCCGTGTGTTTGCTACGTACAGCCGCTGCAGTCGGACGACCCGTACGTGAGCGCGGTGAACAAGGTGACGGGGCAGGAGAAGCTGACCAAGCTCAAGGGGAGCGAGAACGCGGTGGTGGACCAGGTGAGGAGCAGCCACCGCCAATGTTGCTGCAACCTTCAGCTTCTTGCTGCCTTGAAAAAATGGCCCTTGCCTTTGGCTTGGAAGGAGTTTATCACCTTTCAGTGTCAGAAAGGAGAATATTGAGCGCCTGCAGCTTTGCAATAGCTCCTATCTCGTTTAAGCCTCGTTTCCCCAGGATTACAAGCCAGCGCTAAAGCTGCCTTTGCGAGGAGCTTCTGGACCGTCCTTACTTCGCAGCTTGTGCCGGAAACTTCAAGCTGCTGTGTCCGATGCTGCCCTACTCTCGCCTTGTTAGCAATAGCGGCCCTCGGTTGTAGATTACTCCGGTGCGAGTCCCTTTCCCGCCGTCTTCGTGCTGTTCTCTTAAAAAACTCTCGACCAGCTATTTGTATCGGTGAAACATGGTGGCATTCTGCATACACTTGGCCAGCCTTCTCGCCACGACCGCTGACAACATTCCCCCGCAGGTGACGCTGCTCGGCGGCGCTGCGGACGAGCCGGCGCAGGCGGTGTCTGTGAAGCTGCGGTACAACCGCAACCCGGTGATTGGGGACAAGTTCAGCAGCCGGCACGGGCAGAAGGGCGTCCTCTCGCAGCTCTGGCCCGACATCGACATGCCCTTCGCAGCAAACACCGGCATGCGGCCAGACATCATCATTAACCCGCACGCCTTCCCCTCCAGGTGACGACTTGTTCTAAGTCCTTCTTAGCCGTTTGAAAGAAGATTTGAAGACTAGTAATTGTAGTCCTGACGCGGTTTTGATGGACCTGTCTCTGTCCCTATGCTGTTTCCAAGACCTTGCTTGGTGACGAAGGTACTGGGTGCAGCTGAAACCTTATGAAAAGGTACTAGGAAGGATAGTTTTCTCGAGCAAAAACGCTCTCTACGGGGCCGATTTCCAATCACGCGAGCCACCTCTCACTTTGCAAAGGCGAACTTGCAGCCACAACCCACACTTCACTGTGTTCGTTATGCAATGTACTAGCGATACCACAACACCGCCCACAACTTTTCACGGACAAGCGACACCACAGCCACAAGAATGTAACCAATATGCTTACGTCTCAGAAGCAGCTTTTTCGATGAACCAGTCTCTAAGCTCGCCTGTTTTGTTGGTACAGAATGACAATCGGTATGCTGGTGGAGAGCATGGCGGCCAAGGCAGGCGCGCTCCGCGGCGAGTTCGTGGACGCGACGCCGTTCCGGTCGTCAGTTGCCCGCCAGGACAAGTCGATAGTGGACCACTTTGGGGAGCAGCTCGCAGCGGCGGGCTTCAACTACTATGGCAACGAGGTGCGCACAAATCACGCTACTCCTCTGCCGGCAGAAGATTCGGAACTTTGGCGCCAGGGTTGCCTCTGCAAACCCCTCTTTCCTATCTTGCGAACCAGCAAGCTGTTTTCGTGTTGTAGAAGCGTGCCATTGCTCACAATGATTGTCGCCAGAACAAAGAGAGAGTCAAACTTGCGAGACCGACGAGCAGAGACCGTTGCCTTGTGTGTTCGGTACTGACCGCTCGTCCTGCTAGTCAAGGAGCCGTATGTTTAAGACATGTAGGCGTAATATCTCCTTCACCCTCAATCGAATTTACGTCAGCAAAACGAAGGTTCTCCATTCCGCCTGCCATACTCCTTGCGTCGCTGTCCGATCACCTCTGTTTTTCCGCCCGTCTGCAGACGATGTACAGCGGCGTGCTGGGGACGGAGCTGACGGCCCAGATCTACATGGGCGTCGTGTACTACCAGCGGCTGCGCCACATGGTGTCCGACAAGTTCCAGGTCGGTCCGCGCGCTCGGGATCGCCCTTGAAAAGACAATGCAGAAAGCAGGCAGTATGCATGTTGAATGCGGCGGGTGATTGTTCCAGCGTTTGGGGCGTCTGATCTTTTCAGAATCCTCCACTGCTTCTTCGCAGGAACTTCATCAAGGGGGCTTTGTGGTAATCACAAACGTTCGGCTTTATGTTCTTCGAGAGAACAGCTGGGTGGCGTTTTGTCCTTGCAAAGCGATCTGCGGTCGAGTTGGGCTCGGGGCCTTCTACAGGATGCTCTTCCTGGAATGCCGCGCCATACCTTCTTACCCGACTGTGGCCCACCTTACGAATCAATGCACTGTTCTTAATGAGCCGGTCCTTACCTCTGGCCCGCCATGTGCTTTGTTCCCTCGTGCAGGTGCGGTCCGTGGGCCCCGTCAACAACCTGACCCACCAGCCCGTCAAGGGCCGCAAGGCCGGTGGCGGCATCCGGTTTGGCGAAATGGAGCGCGACTCGCTGCTCGCGCACGGCGCCGCCTTTCTGCTTCACGACCGGTTACACGCGTCGTCGGATTACCACACCACGGACGTCTGCTCCACGTGCGGGAGCCTGCTGTCGACGCAGTTAAATGCAGGCGGTGTGAATGGCCACCCGGGGGGGCCGCGAGGGCCGGGCGAGAAACGGAAGGTGGAGTGCCGGGTGTGCGGGACGAGCCGGGGGGTAGAGCGCGTGGCCATGCCGTATGTGTTCAAGTTCTTGGCCGCGGAGCTGGCGGCGATGAACATTAAAGTGAAATTGACGCTCTCGAAATGAATGATGACGAAGTTCGTGCGCATGCAACCACTGCTTGATCATTCCATTTTTTACTTAGCGATCCCTGAAAGGTTGATGTTTAAGAAGTGCATCAAGTGAGGTGTAGTCGGGCAACGGTTGATTGCTCCATGCATGCACAGAGTGAACTGCCAGAGCTGGATGGGGGCCCTTTGCAGTGCTTGAAGCATGCCCGCAGTGACGTTTCCATGTAAGTTGGATCCGATCAGGCACCCTCGGCGGTCAGCAAGGTTTGAGAGTACCGTCTTGTCCTGAAACATACGAACCACATGCACGTCTCATGCAAGTTTATCTGCCGCAGTGCTATGGCTCATTGCATGCCACCAGGTAGCTTTTACCCATGTAGCCAAAACAGGCACATGATCGAGCATGGTCTAGCATTTGCGTCGACAACATTTACAAGGTCTTTCTATGGAAGTAAACAATAGCAATTGTGACCACAATGGAGTACACAGTACGCCATACTATGATGTTGCTCATGCATCCGAAGTCTGCCACTGAGGACCACAGCTTCGCAACGGGTTCGCAACCCCAGCAGCGCTCGGTACACAATTTTGTGATTAACACTTTGAGACGTTCCGACGTTAAATTATCGGTACACAACTGCTCTCTGCTGTGAGCTCAAGATTGAGCCATTCCGTCACTTCCTCGGGAGCCTGCAAACCAAAAGTTCAATGCAACGCATGCCAGCAGCCCAGCCACTAGGGGCGCACTGGCAGGGGCCGCCGCCGCCCTGGCGGCGGCTATGTACGTACCAGTGCATACCTGAGGCGGCCCCGCGCCATGGGCCGCGCCGCACCGCAACGCGCACACCCCCCATACGGGCCCCCGGGTGCCTGACGCAGAGACGCCTCCACAAACGTTGATGCGTGGCAATTGCCAATTATGAATGATTTATTGGAAGCACTGCGTACCGGTCACAGCTTCCGCTTGCTACTGCCAGTATCTATGCTCGATCTGTTCAGTGCATGATGGATTTGTACCTGCCCGGGTGGAGGTTTGACATGCAGTGCATAAGCTATGTAGTTTTCCGTAATTGAAAGTCTTGCTTTGACCAGTATCTACTCTCCGCATCTGCCTTGAACTCGTTGAAGTGGATATTGCCGGAGTGTTGAAACAGTTGCAGAAAGCACGGAGGCGCTCTGAATGTCAAGCTGCAGCCGCTCTCCTGTAGCCAGTGTAGGTGGTGGTGAGTGACAGGCTCGTGGCAGGGTGCGGCGATGACTCGCGTCGAGGAGCCTCTCTTGGGGTCCAGCTCCAGAGCTGCGCCTGATCACGGATCAGATGAAATTCGTGACTACAATGGAGCAAGGAACAAGCTCGGGAGCCAGACCACTGCATCTGGGGTGAGTGAAGAGAAGGGGCTATTGTAACATGGTGGCACTGCTCTTGTGATTCAAGATGTTTTCAGGGGTGTGGGCATGTCTTCAATTGGCGGAACAAGCAATGGTGCACAATGTGGAAGACAATAGATGATCAATTTCAGGAGCTGGCAGCCCTAGATGCAAAACATCCCTGCTGGCACTGCGCACTAGCTCAGCACAGTGGGCCACCATTGCACGAAGATTAATTCTCAGGAAATCCAATGGTGGATTTCAGTTTGCTGAGGAAGCTTGGGGCTTCAAGATAGACATTCATGAAGAGTCCAGCCATGGGCTCAAATGTTTGCTAAAGATGGGGGAAGATGCACATCCTCCTGCTGAATGATGAAGTTATCTGGTGATCAACCGGAGCAAGCTATAGAGCAGCTTCAGATGTCCCACGTGTCCCACTATGTGATATATAGCTAACACTCTGCCAAAAAGATGGGCAGACATTCGCCAGATGCTCATTTCTTGGCAACCATCAGTACCTCGACTTGTTGTACCAATGCAAGCCTGCTGATAGAAGAAAGACACCTCCTTTCGCCACAGTACTTTTGCAGCCATTGCTTTTCCTTATGCCCCACTTGGGAATCAACAAAGCACCCCTTCTGTGCAGGCATCGGTCAGCCGCGCACAGGCCCTAGCCTCCGGCAGCACCATCGAGCGTGCAGCGGCCCTGGTTGACCTGGCAGAAGACGGCATCGGCCTGCCGCTGGACCTCATACACAGTGCAGACTTTGGCGAGCGGACGCGCCTCTACTTTCTATACAACACCTTTGACCCCCTCTGGACGCTCAACATCATTCTTCTCCTGGTGCTCAACTTCATCGAGGTTCCGTCCTGGTGTTCTAATGCCTGGCCGCATCCGTGCGGGGGCGACAACACGGATGCTTACCACCTGGGCGACGTGCCTTACCTCCACCCAAAGGTGTTCAACATAGTGGAGCTGGTGTCGCTAGCACTGCTGATTGCACAGGTAAGGCCAATGGGAGTGTGGGGTGGGTTTCTGAAGTCCTCACCGCATAGTATGGGCCGCCAACCAACTTCCTCAAGGAAGATTCTCTACAAAAAAGGGCGCCTCCTTTTGTGGCTCATCATTCATCTCTCCTAGCATTGCCCTGGCATTTGCTCCAATGTTGCTCCTGCCAGGAGCTGGTTGAGATGGGCCCCTTTCTTATTGTTCATGTTGGATTGATAGATTGCTTGGCTTTTCCTTGAGTAATATCGCTTCTCCGTTTCTGCTGGCAGGTGCTCTTGCCTCTGACATTTGAAGGCCCAGAACACTTCTGGAAAGACCGGCTAAACAGGACCTTTGTGTTCCTGAGCGCCCTGCTTGCCGCTGATGTCATCCTCTACAGCATCGGGCTCTGGGCAGGATTCTGGAGTCTGCCTGCGGTCCTCTCATTCCGATTGGCTCCATATCTAAGGTGAGAAGTGCAGCAAGAACGTACTGAAATTGAAAGCAGACTCGAAGGGACCACACTTTCTGCTTGGATCGCTTGACTGTCGGAACATCTTTTGCAATGTGTTTATTGTTGTGGAGTTGATGCCCTTCTCTACAAAGTGTTTGGTTTTTGAATATTCGCAGGGTGGTCACGGTGTGTTGCTCCGAGTCTGAGATCCGCAAGGGCCTGCGCATCCTGTTTGGCATCATCCCAGGGTTCCTGGACATGATGACCCTCGTTGGCATCTGGCTTCTCTTCTCCGCGTGGCTTATGTACCTCCTTTTCGAGGATTCCCTCCAGGTATGCACCCTCTTCGCTTGCAAGGGCGGAAGTGCTCATTCTGCGTGCCTCGCAGAGACATACCCTTAATGGACGGTTGCCTGTTCAGATTTCGTCCTGAAGTGATTGTCCAGCTGAGCTGCCCCAGGTCGCCTGACGAATCAAGATTCCTGCACCAGAGTTGTTCGTAGATGGAGCGGATCAGACCCGCTTGTGGTGCGACCTTGACACTTGCTGCAGACACCACAAAAGCTTACAATAAGAATTGCAGTCCCCTAAGTATATTGACGCAACAAACTAGCCTGAGGGGAATCGCCTCAAACGTCTCTCGGATTGCTTCCACATTTGTGCAAGTTATGGACTCATTTTCCAACAAAAACCGGGAGGTCAGAGGTTCGGTCCCTCTATCAGGAGCACATGTTTTCGAGCACTTGTTTTCGAGCACTTGCTGTCGGAAACGGTGGACGGATCGTTTGAAAACAAGTGAGGCTGGAAACCCAGTCGCTCCATGCTGGCCGCAGGGCGAGCTGACGTTCACGAGCTACCGCGCCACGCTGAACGAGGCCATCATCGCTATGTTCACGGGCAGCAACGTGCCCGACTTCTGGATGCCCGCCTTCAACCAGAACCGCATCGCCTGCCTTGTTTTCATGGGTGAGCGCCACCTTTTGCCCCGCTCCAGAAGGCCGCTTTTGTAAAGCGTTTTTGGCGTGGATGATGTAAGCAAAAGTCTAGCTGTCAATAGCACAAGCGGATACAAACCGGCGCAAGAGCTTCGTGCAGAACGAACGCGCTTTATTGTCGGTGTCGAGGTTGAGGAAGCCCCTCGCATTCGGACCACCTGCGTCCCCTTCTGACTGGCGCTTTCTGGCCTGTTTCGGTGCAGCGTTCCTGTTCATCTCGACCAACTTCTTCATGAGCCTGATCCTGGCGGTTGTGTACAACGGGTGAGTTGACGTCAGTCAGGCACCCTTCGGGGACGTTGAACCGATGCACGGATTCCGTGATCCGACTCTGAGGAAGCTGAGGTGCGGGAAGAATTGTTCCGTGCAGGCATCTTGAGCCCTTGTCGTTTGGACCTCCGAGCACCTCGAAGCAAGAAGCCCTATCAGCAACGCATTGAAGCCCGGCAGCGGAGGAGGTCGGGAAATGATTCTGATTGCGCTTCTGGCCAGGTACAAGGACCAGCTGACAAGCGAGTACAAACAGAGCTACATGCAGCGCCACTCGATTCTGTCAGCCGCGTTCGGCCTGCTCGACGAAGAGAACAAGGGCCACCTGGATATTGGACAGGCACGTACCGACCGTCCCGTCTGTACGGCGTCCGTTTGAACAAACTTCAGGGGACTGCTTCATGTTGCCTCATAAAGGGGCAACCTTTGTTCTGCCGTATCAAGGCAGACGCAGAATACCAATCTGCACCTGAAAGGCACCAGTTTCGTGTGCGAAGAACGGAGTCGGACCGGTCAGCAAGTGTTGCTTTCCTCACAAGCTTCTCGACGATTGCCCAGCTTTCTCTGGGCTCCGTTCCGGGCCTCTCCGACACGTTCTTTCCGTATGAATCATCGGCGGCTGTCCGTGTGCAGGTCAGCAGCCTGCTGCAAGCCCTCAACAAGTACCGCAACATGCCCGATATTTCCAAAAAGGTACTCCTTACCTTTCTCCTTGCTACGCCTACCGACCCGACTTATGCTGCGCCTCGATTCTTCCGGATCGTACCCTCATCTAACGTACTTCTTGCCTGCTCTCAGTCTGCATGAGTCCTTCTGCATCAATTGCCTTTCTATGCTGTCCTGGTTCTTGGTCCTGATCTGTACAGACTCCCTGGCGGCTGGCAGGAAATGGAGCACATCTTCCTGGCGTTGGACGACTCCGGCGACAACCTCATTTCGGAGGACGAGTTCTCGGACCTGTGCGTCGCCATCCGGCTGCGATTCGTCAAGACGGACGAGCCCACGCTCCTCGAGAAGTACCTCCCCCGTGAGCCGCCTGCTTCGCTGCATCCTTGCGTTTCCGTTCTGCTTCTGTGCCCCGAACGAAAGCAGAGGCTACCCGGAACATGTGACCGCTGAACCGATAAGCGAGCCAAGAGTCGAGGTGTGAATTTCCAGATTGCCTCAAGAGTTCTCGAGTTGCCACGCTTCGGATGGCGGAACCGAAGATACTGCTTTGCCGAGAGGCCCATCCCTGCATTCTAAGCATTTGATTTCCCACATACTCTGAGTCGGACCTAACTTCGACATCAGCAACCAATATCAGCAAATCGCACGTTCTATTCCGACGCTCCTTCCAGGTGTTGCCGCCTCCCGCTCGTACGCCGGCTTCAAGGCGCTTGTGCAGAGCGCGCGCTTCGGGCAGCTGGTGCAGGGCGTGCTTTTGGTCCAGGCGGTCATCATCGCCATCGAGTCCGCCTTCGACGTGCAGGACAACACCAAGTGAGCACCGCTCATGCTCTTGTTGCGGCGCTCCTAGAAACCATGCGAAACATTGTTTATATTGACTCGGAGGACAACCGGATGTGCTGGATGGAATATTGGACCCTTTACCTGGCCACAAATGGAGGACAAGGCCCCTTTCAGTTGAGGCGTGGCAGCTCCAGTGCGCAGCGAGTTCGCCATGTTCGCGCTTCAGGACGCAAAAACCTATTTTGGCCTTATGGGTGTGCACGTTCTTGAGTGTCTCGCAACCGCAAACGAACGAACAGTCTATCTCGCAAGCGAAAACCAATCGCTCTGCCCTGACCGCGGGCGGTGCACGGTATCTCGCCAGGCTGCAGGCGGTGTGGCTGAACATCGAGATGGCGTTCGGGTGGCTGTTTTTGGTGGAGCTGGCAGCCAAGCTGCTCGCGCACGGTACCGCCAACTACTGGCGCAAGGGCTCCAACCGCTTCGACATGCTCGTCACCCTGGGAGTGGTCGCCACTCAGGTCCGGCCGGCAGCGCGCAAGCTCATTGTCAGCCTTTCAGTGGTTTGGATGCGCAAAGTTGCTTTTCCTGACTTCAAAAAGGAATGGGTGATGGCAACACGTGGTCTGCCATATCATTCAGATACCTGGTCTTCCTGGCTTGTGGCGCCAGAGAGAGCCGTTAAGGTTCTCCAACCAAAGTTACTCACTTCTCGTCAGGCTGTAAGTGGGAATGACAACGGTATCTGCTGACTTCTCTGACTGCGTCCAGCCCACACCTCGCCAAGAGATTGCCTTTCTTTCGTTCCCTGGTCTTACAAATGGTGACTCCAAAAGCCGTCTTTCGCTTCTCCCCAGACCTGCTTCAAACGAATCCGTTATCAGCGGCAGCAAACATGCTGTTTCATTCGTTGACGTTTACTTGCCACGTGGCGCAGCTGCTGATCCTGAGCGACGTCCTCCCGGCGGAGAGCATCCGGTACGCGCTGATCCTGTGCGTGCTGCGGCTGGGCCGCGTGCTGACGTCCGTCGAGCGCTACTCCGTCATCATGTCCGCCTTCTTCAGCCTCTGGCAGGTCGTCTTCCCGGTGAGACGCCCCGGGGGGCTTCTTTTGAATCACAACCTCAGCTGCTCTGCGCTACTGAGGAGACCGGTCGCAAAGTGCCGGGTGGGCCTAAGGAATGTTGGTTTACCTCAGACCGCTGTCCCGACTACTTTGAGTCATCAAGCGTCAAAAAATATCAGGGCCCCGGAGTGTTCAAAGATTGGATCAGAGGGGCTGAGCCCTGCCTTGACGTGGCGGCCAATAGAGCCAGCGCTTCCAACGAAGCCGGCCGAACAGCTGCCTGACACAGCGGGTGTGCTGTGTGCTTCTGGCAGGTGATTGGCGTCACGTACTGCTTCAGCTCCATCTTCTGCAGCATCGGCATCGAGCTGTTCGGAGGCAAGGTGTTCGACGGCTCGCCAAGCATCCGAGGTGAGGAGCATCAGCCGCTACCTCCTGCAATACTTGACACAAAGCCCAATGAAGGAAGAGCAACCGTTTGGAGAGAACTAGCGGTTTCTTGTTTGAAGTAGTGACTGTGGTCCGTGGGGCTGCAACCCTTCTCAGCCCAGTTTATAGTTCAGTGTCTATAATAGCTTCCTCTTTTGACTAGATAGACTACGAGCCGCGGACAGGTTCGACGTGGTCGTTTTTGTACTCGTTCAAACGAGGCTGAATAAAGTGCTGTTGAAACATTGAGAGTCCGGAGGGGCCCGATTCGATGTGGCTCACGGGCGCAGCTTTTGTTCTCATACCGCCTCCGTCTTCGCTTGACAGGCACGTCTTACGAGCACAGCAGCTACATGGCCATGAACTTCAACGACTTCGCCTCAGGAATGGTGAGCATCGATCCTGGCGAGTCCTTGTGTTTCGCAGTCCCCCTCAGAAGCACAGGATCGGGGAACTCGATCAGAGAGCAAAGACCTGTGTTCTTGCTCGCACCATTTCAAAAACATCGCAGGTCGGGTCCCAAGCCACCTTCTCCGCGATGCGACGTCCTGTTTCACAGTCTTTTGACGCCGTTCTGTGTTTTGCAGGTGCTAATTTTCCAGTGGCTCAACGGCACGCTCTACTCGGACTGGCAGTCCATCGCGTCCAACATCTACCCCTCCCCCTGGATCCGCGCCTACTTCGTCGCCTTCCTCGTGCTCGGGTAAGCACACGCCGCGCACAGAATATCGAAGCCCGATTCTTCCTCTACCATCTTACGTTATTCTCTTCCGTCTTGAGTACGAAAGGGTCGTTCGTGTGTTTACGAGTTTGGCTGGTCTTCATGCGTTGCTGAAAGTCGGACAATCGGCAACGTGGTTGGAAGTGGCGACTGGGAACACCCCCGAGGCAACGAGCTGGGCGGCTGTGCTTTATATCAGCATGCTTTCATTCCGGAAGTCGTGATCCGACCTGCTGATGCCGTCCTCTTGATATTCTTAGCGGAATCTGGACACGCAACGGGCAGAAGAAAACTGCTGCGTCAGTGCAGATTGAGCGACGCCAAGCTTGCATATTGATGCTGCGTGCTCGAGCCCGAAAGAGTCGATGGGGTCTAGGATTCAGCGGGCAATCCAAGCTGAGCAATGGCACTGCTCCTGAAGTATGTGGCCTTTTGGATGGGCGTTCCCGCAGTCTCATACTTTCGTCTGCCTCCCGGAGCACACGTCGGCGCCCCCAACCGCGCCGCTTGCCTGCGGGGCACGTTGCACCTCATCTGCCCGCTTTCTACGTTCCTCAAGAGTCGCTCGCTACGGCGCTGTCCGCTCCTGCTTTATACCAGTGACTGTGCAATTTGTCGCTGACTGTGCGCTTCCCTTATTGTGCAGGACCATCTTCATCATGAACGTTTTCATCGGCTTCGTAAGTGGACACGCCTTCCCGATCCGGCTGTCGCCGCCTGTTGTTGATCCAACGTGCCTTGATGTCTTCAATCACTCACCGACCAACCGGAAGCTTGACCGAGTTTGCTACCTAGCACTCTGGCCGGAATCAAGCACGGCCTGTGCTCACTGTCCGGAACACGTTGCAGTTCATTCCCGTGTTCTTGCTGAGACGAATCGCGGGTCAAGCCGCACTTGTTCCTAGCTGGGTGACCGGCAATTCACCCTGCGTTTGTGCCCTTCCAGGTGTTTGACGCGTACTACACGCAACAAGAGATCATGGCCAACAAGGGCGGCAACGAGCGGAGCGCGCTGCGGCTGGAGGGCGTGCACGGGGCGAACGTGGAGGTCGAGCTCAGCGACCGCTTCCAGCAGGTGCGCAAGCACTTTTGGGCTGCTCCTCTGTCTTCCGGTGCAAGTCTTGAAGGAACTTGTTTAAGAGAGCATTCTGCATCGTTTTTGCGCTGGGCCCCTCATGCGTGAAAATAGGCCCTGGCTTGTCGAGGACAATATTCATGTTGATCATGCAACGTCTGTTGACGCATTGCACATGCTGTAACGCTGGAAGGAGGAATAAGATTGGGAACTGAGGACAAACAGTTGGTTTGATGCGGCAGACGAACCACTCCCTCTTGTCGTAAGGTTTTATCATCGCTTTTACAGGTTATGGACCGGATGCTTGGTGGCGAGGAGCTGAAAAAACTAACCTCTCAGAAGGGCATGGCACAGGAGGGAACTTAACGGCTCCCACTGTGATGCAACATTGCTTCTCACTTCTTCGTACCTTGATGAGCCCAAACTTTCTTCTCCAGACTGTGATGCCAGAAGCAGACTGGCGATACGAATTAAGGTTGTACTACCTGCTCAATTGTCTCGCTATCGAGCTCGCAGAGAATCATGAATGATGTTGTAGAAGCTTTATGGATGCACAAGAGGCCTTTTGATCAGACGTGTTTGTGATTGCACGGCAAAGACGACGACTCGTTTTACTTTAGTGTCTCGACCACATTTCGACGCCGGCCTGCTTCCTTACGTGTGATTCTCCTGAACGTAACAGTTCGGCAGACCATCCGGATCTAGCACATGCTTTTGCACATGCCGATCACTTCAACAACTCATATTTTGCACGGGAATGGAAGAATGCACAGGGTAGTACTCTTGAATCTTGGGCAGATCTCATGCATATACACGAATGCAATAATTGGTGCAGCCGTACAGTGACATATGATGCATGATCCAGTATATGGTACAGAGCTTCCATCTAAACTCAAATGCTGAACAATCATACATCTTCACTCCGTCATCCTCATACTCACCATCTCGCAAGGTCCTTAGTAGGTCATCGATCTGATATGGATTGATCTGCACCGTGTACCATATGGCTTGATGGAAGGCAAGTTGTGCATCCACAAGTAGCTGGCTACCTACTTGTTTTGCATCTATAGCCATGTGCACAATGTGCAATGCTTTGGCCGACGAACTTCCTTAAGCACTCAGCGACGTGTAGCTAAAAGAATTTGGCAACCCACCAAATCAGTAGATCAGTCTACGGTACCCAGGGCTCTTGTGATCAATCACGATCCTTGTCGAAAGCACGCCATGAGAGGCCATCGCATAGAGCTGAAAGCAGCAGCTGGTCCGACACGCCTACAGCACGAATGCTGTATCGTAGTGTTGGCGGCCCGCTGGCGGCCGCCCAGGAATCCAGAACGAGTGCGACCCTTCTTATATATCTTCAGCACTCCGACTCGGACGTGGACTCTGCTAGGACCAGGGCCCAGGGGATTGACAGTGTCAGCTGGACGCTTGCCATACGTGCAGAAGCTTCCGCCTAAACCTACAGTTTGAACGCGTACTTTAAACGCCGCCAATGATGGAGCTCGAAGACTGGTACGGTAGCAGGTAGCTAGCCTCTAGGTACCGTATCCAGAGAAAGTCGGAACGTAGCGTACTATCTTTGGCATGTGACATGTACGGTCTGCCAATCGGCAGACCGTACGGAACTAATACCTACGAGGGACCGAGGGTTCAAACTTCAAACTTGAACGCCGGCGGCCGGACTCCGGAGGCCAGGGTAACCGCATGGTGAATTGTACTAACTCAATCCACCGGGATGAATGATGTGAATGGTGTACCATTCGATTCGAACGGTTACTGAGTTGACCCGAGTTGGTAGCCTGAATGACTGCTGATCATATGGCTGTTTCTCAGTTAACCCTTGACACTTGCCGATATTCCCAGGGCGGGAGGTTTGATCTGAAGAGATTCTCACTTTTCCAGTGCTCTCATATGTTGATAGCTCGCTACTCATACGAGCATGACTCAAGAGCATTTGCGGGAATCGCGGTTTTGAGAATTTTCATCTACCGGGCATTAGTTAAGGCCCTCAAAGCCCAGAGGCTGCCCGGTGGCTACCATTCTTGTACCATTCACACACCATTCAATCAAAACGTGTTGATTGGTATGCATTGATATCATCCCAAGAGCCACAAAACACCATGCGGTTACCCTGCCGGCGGAGGCCCGGAGGCTGGAGCCCATGGGCCGCGACCCGTAACGTACCGATAACCAAGACCGTACAAATGTTGGTACGTGACCTGGGTCCTTGAAAGTTGAGGTGCCTGGTCAGGTCAAACTACCTCACCTACTACCGGCAGTACAAGAGGTACCAGGGTCCGGTACCTTTACCGGTATACGGTACCTAGTTTCAATGATCATAATGGACGGTAGTACCGGTAGGTACCAGGGTCCAGGTACCTGGCAGGTAGTCACTAGTGTAGTGTTCTGCTGTTATACGCGATGCATGCGGGCGGCATAGGTATGAGATCGCACTCATGAACACCGCCATCTGTACGTGGTCATTGTAAAGTCGAATCCGTCGCAATATGTGACGTATCGGATCCTGCATTTAACGCAGATCGATAATCGTGATTACTCGCATATACCTACTTCCATATCGAACGTACGCATATATGCCATATATGCCGTTTGATGCTTCACCGGCCGCCGTCGGAAGGCCTTCGTTCCTCGCCGGCTGCAGAATATCAAAGGGTATGCAACAGCCATAGCTCACGTACCAGGTGAGCTATGGCTAGAATAGGCTTGACACTTATGATCGAGAAGCTGAGAACCGGGTGCTGCTGGAGTATACGTCGACATCCGGGTTTTGTAAGTTACGCCGCCACGGAAGGCAGACATCGGGGCTCTGCTACGGTACCGTACCGCAGCCGGGGGTTCCGTTATACGTTTTCAACTAATATCAGTGCATTTTTATCGTATTTGGTAAAAATCCCGGATTCTAAGAGATTTGCCGGCAACCGACGTCATACTAGTGACGTAGGTGCATCGCCGGCGGCTAATGCGGTATACAACCGGTGGTTAGGACGCGTCGTACGGCCCGTACCCCACTTACATGAAACGTTGCACACGTCATGTTGAATAAATGACCACTTTCTGGATCTGCCAATTTGCTGATTCCTGATTTCTGCAACCTGATACGGGGTCTGTTGAACTGGAAAGTGCGACGAGCCTCGGGGCGGTCAATCCCAGTCCTCAGGCTCCTATGAGGCTGTATGAAAGTTGCCAGATGCATGTAAAATGCTGATCATCTGCCCTGGCAGCGGTGGCGCTCGATGTGATCCTGCAACTGGAATGAGTCAGGCAGAGAGGAAGGGAGGTTGTCCAATGCCAGCTTGGGTCCCCCTGGCATAGTCTAGACGGATAATGCCGCGAGGGGCACGTCGATAGTTCAGCTGTGCACCATGCAGTTTCCTCCAAGGATGGAGGAGATTGCACCCACCGGAGATGATGGCCTGCACCGGGGCCCATGGGCCGAGTGGGAGGATGAGCTGCTAGTCAAGTATGTGGCCAAGTACGGGGAAGGAAACTGGGCCAGCGTCAAGGAGAAGCCAGACATTGGGCTGAAGAGATGCGGGAAGAGTTGCCGGCTGAGGTTTTTGAACCACCTCAAGCCCGGTTTGAAGAAAGGAGCGTTTAGGTACGGCGGAGGCATTGGTGTTGCTTTTGTGTTAAAAGTAGAGCTGACTTGCTGAGGAAGGTATTATGATAGATGCATGCATGGAGCGAGCTCGCTTGAATGTTATGCTTTCAATTGCATTTCAGCTTGTTTTCTTTTTTTGCCATGTTGCTTGTAGATTCTTGGCTAGCAAGATATCTCTTGCAGCAATGAAAGTTTTGTATTCCTTGCTATTATTGAAACATGCTTTACAGCGGCAAGTCCAGTCTATTGAAGATGAAGGATAAGGTGATTGAAATGCCTAGAAAGCTTGAACTATTTTGAAAGCAGAGCTGGTTTGCCACAGGGCATGGGGTCTGCATTTGATCGCGAAGCGCCTTAGTGTTGGACACCATCTATCTGACGCATTATCGGTCACATCAAGGCCTGATGCAGTTGTAATGTACACCGATCCGCTGACAATGACAGGGAATCCTGTCTCGTGGCTCCATTTCAAACCACCAAGATGTGGCAGCAGTCGCTGTCGCTTCATATCTGGGCTTTAAGGCTTGCGGTATCAATGCCCTGATGACTGGTTCTCACAGCAGCCTGCCTTTCATCTGCAGTGAGGATGAGGAGGACCTTATTTTCACCCTCCACACCTACTATGGAAACAAGTAAGGGCAGATTGCGCTCCATACAGCACCCAGCTTGCTTTGAGAGTGCGAATTGTTCCCCTTGATGCATTGACACCTGTGATACCTGTGAGACAGTCCTCTGTGTGAATCCCTCGCCCCACCTTCGTGACTCTTCTGATGAACCTTTCTCTCTCCATATATTTTGATTATTATGAGGTCAAAAAGTTTCTTGGTTCTTATTCATGCCAAGCCGTGTCACATCCTCTCAGTGCTCCCGCTTCTGTCCACCCTCAGATGGTCAAGAATCGCGCTGGAGCTCCCCGGACGCACAGACAATGAGATCAAGAACTTTTACCACTACAAGTGTAAGAAGCTGGAGAATGCCAGGCTGTCGGTGCCGGGCCAGTCCGCGCAAGACAAGGTTCGGGCGCACGAGTTTGTGCATAGCAGGATGTCGACCGAGGAGCTCTCCATCAACCTCGCCCCGCGCGAGCCCCCTCCTGCGAGCCTGCTTGGCAAGCGGGACCGGGCAGATACCCCCGATCGTGACGTCAAGTTCCAGAAGACCGACTCCGCCCGGCCTGTTCCGATGCCGCCACTCCCGCCCCAACAAGGGAACAGCAACATAACGTTGCGCGTGCCCATCATTGGGCCTTCCAAGCCCTTGCAGTTGGGGGACCATCCCCCGATTGAGAAGCCCCTTCCGGTGCAAAGAATCACTTCAAACAAGAACCTCGAGTCTGCTGGCAAGCTCGCCCAGACTGCAATCGACGCCGCGCGCGCCTCTGCGTCTGCGGGGGGGAGAGTGGACGAAGCAGCCCTCATGGCGGCGGCGGCCTTGCATAGGAACAGCACAATGGACACAAAGCCTTCAGATGCTGTAACAAACATGATGACGGGGGTAGCTCGCCTGGCGGCCGAAGCGGTGCTCCCACGGGCAAGCAGCACAGGGTTCGACCTGGGAGGGGGGGGTGGGCAGTTCCCGCTGCAGTTGCCGGCGGGATACCTGCAGCAGCAGCAGCGGCTCGAGCTGCTGTCGCAGCTGTACAACACCTCAGAGCAGCAGGGGATGAAAGTGCAGCAGCAGGTGGCGGCGCTGTTTCCCGCGAGCCCCGTCTCGATCCTGGACGTGGCGCAGCTGGACCAGCACCAGAGGCAGCTTCTTGAAACACGGGTGCGTGCGCTGTTGGCGGCGAGGCGGGGGGGGGACGTCCTGAACCGCCAGGCGAGCGAGCCTGCGCGGCTGGACCTGTTGCGGCGTGCCATGGAGATTGAGGCGGCAGGGCGGGGTGCTATTGGGGCAGCGCGGCCGGTGGACCAGGTGGAACAGACTCTAGAAAGGGCGGAGGCGTTTCTGCGGCCAAAGCAAGAATTGGGGGCAGGGGGGGTGGGAGCCCCGGAGCACGGTCTTGACAGGCAGGAAGAGATGAGGCCAGGCGGGTGGAGCGATGAGCCATTGCGCCAGGGGGGTGCCGGTCCTATGGCCGAAGTCGGGCCCAGAGCAAAGAGCAGCGAGATAGCGCCAAGCCAGACGACGGAGGGGGCTTCCCCCTTGTCCCACATAGAGAGTGTTGAGAAGGAGGCAGCAAACCCCAAGGGGCGGGAAGACGGGGGCTCCATTGGGTCAGAGGAGGTCAGGGCACAAGACTCGAGTGGCAGCTTGCTGGGTCCCAAGATGAAGGCCTTCAAGGAGCTGCGGCGGCCGCAACTGGACATACTGGGCCAGGGAGAGGATCCGGAGCCCGGCCCGCTGACCGCTGCGGTCGGGCGCCACATCAGCCCCTCGGAAAGCACGGCGCGCACGCCGGCGTGGCTGTGGTCCCCCCGGCTGAGCGCGGGGCGCAAGAAGTGGGCAGGCCCAATCTGGAAGACGGTGAACGGACACTCGGTGGACATCAGCGAGCTGAGCCCGGACTACGTCAGCGAGCTGTGGGGCCTGGACGCCGAGACGTTTGCGTGCAAAACGCCCACGCTGTCACTGTTCCCGGGGGCGGTCAGCGACGATGAGGTGAGCAAGCAGAGGCGTCTGGCAAAGTCCCCACTGCACGGCCTGAAGTGGGCAGCAGCAGGCCCCTTGAGCGTTTTAGGAGTGGTGACATGTTATGCTGTACCGAGTTTTACGACGAACTTTGTGCACAGCAGTTAGTGTGCACAGGGCTCTGCCGCAGTGCCAGTCTCCCTGCTCTTCAGTGTGTCGTCTCTTTCTTTGTTTTCACAAGAATGTGGCACGGCATCCGAGCCCTTCGCCTGTCAACTTCGCCGTCCGACCCTGACCCTTTTTTTCCAGGCCTTCAGCCTGACCGACCGGGGACCCAGTACGGCGCGCTCCCCGTCCACCAGCGACGGCCCCCCCTGGCTCCCGTGGCTGCCACTGGACGGCAAGGTGGTTACTCGGGATGAGGTGTCGGGCAAGCTAGTGTCCCCTCGCACCGTTATGGAAGCCATCGAGAGCGGGCCCCTCAGTCCGTGGTCCCCGCGGGACTTGTTGGAGTCGCCCTCGGATGGGCAGCTCACCAGCCTGGGGAGCAGCAGGGGCAGCGGGCGGGCCCACCAGTGGTGGCTCTCGCTCATCGGCACCCCCCGCGAGCAGCCGGCGGAAGAGAAGCAGGACAGGGCAGGCCCGGGGGGGGGGTTCCGGGAGGGACCAGCTAGTGAAGCGGCACAAGGGCAGGAGGGAGGGGTGAAAAGTGGGGGTTTGGTTCGGGAGGCGAGCCTGAGAATTGAGGGCAAGGTCGGGGAGTCCAAAGAAGGGGGCCTTGTTGCTGAGGGGACTTGGCCGTCGCTGGAGGACAAACGTCGGCCCACCAGTTCGTTCACCTTCGCCACGTTCGCTTCCCAAGGGGACCAGACTGGGGCTGGGGACGACCAACGAAAGGACGAAACACCCGCAGAGTCTGCGCCTGAGTCAGGGTTGAGAGGTGGCAGCCCCAAGTCGGCCTCTATGCTGGAGCAGGTACGCAGCCTGTTCACCAGACCCAGCGGGCCGCGACTCGACTCAAAGTAGCGCTGCTCCCGAGTCCGGCATTAACGTGCACGCGCAGGGGCGAGCAGCTTGCGATACGAGCAGTGACTACAATGTCCAAGGGGTGTCAAAGTTCTTATGGGAGAATGTTTTCTAGGACGACCGGAGTTGGACTGCATGGTGCTGACAGCTGTACAGAGCAGGTTCGTTGGCTGTTCGTATCGAAGTGTCTGCAATCAGGACGTTCAAAATTGCTCGAGTTGCCAGCCGCAAGATTGACCTCCAGGAAGCTTAATTTAGCTGTTGGTTTTGTATCTAGTCAAATGCTCGCAAGAGACAGGAAGCGTCAATTTTCACTAGTGTATGCGGTAGGTAACCTGTGAGGTATGGCAGGCCATCTTGCGGGACGGGCTGACCGTGTAAGGAATAAACGTTAGAGCGCTTTTTTGAAGGTAACGCGAGTGGCCTAGCTGCTGTCGCGTCGATTCTTGCAACGGTAGGTGTGTACCTTAGCTTTCAGCACAGTAGTCCGTATTGCAGTGTAGGGGATTGACAGCCTTAGTCAATCACAGGTCCCACACCAAAACTTACAGGCATGTCACAAACTGCATATTCCACATGTACGTTTTGCATTCCGGCATTGAGATATCCCAACAAGCTTAGTTCTCACAAACAATTCATGAGAGCACAGAGCTCGATCTGTGCAAGTCTATGAATCTAATCATGTGCACGCTCTCGATCACAAAGTACGTCATAATTCCACTTGTGCATGGCGGCCCGGTGAAATTGGACTCCCTTAATTGTCTGGAAATGACGGTTCAAGTGCAGCCCCATGCAACTACCTGCTTAAGCTTGGATGTTGTCTGGTATACATAGTTACATTTATGCTCATGTCCAGCTTGATTATCAATCTTCACGACTCCATCATTGCTCTACTGAGAGCTTAAGGGTGTACTTACATGAGCGGAGTCACCCAAGTGCAGCATGCACCGTCGAAATTCTAATCATATTGACCGCGGTTGCATTTCTTGCAACTTAGATGTAAACATATCATAAGGTTCAGGCTGGCTGGATTCGAGCGGCTGTCGATCATGTGCATGCGGTCATTAATTGATCAAGGGACCGGTCTAGCCAGGCCTGACATGCGCGTCTGCTAATGGCCTCTTGAAGCTTACGTTTAACGGGATTGCTTCTTGGTACCGAAAGTTGCTGACAAGGGCAGCGTGTATGTATTTAAAGTACTGGACCAATGATCACAGACAAGAGCCCTGATCTCACGCGGCGTAGCATTCAAGGGCAGATTCTGTGTCGCCCAAAAACTAGACTCCCAGTGTTGAGTCCATGGCTGTCCTGCAGCCTTTTAACCGGATTATCAAGGAGTTCTTTCCTTCGCCTAATATGCAAAATGGAAGTCATTGTCTTAGACAAGTGGCAGGAAACGCACGGCACTTGCGAACCCTGCCTGACTGGAACGTTGGAGGGGTACCGGCTCGAATCAAGCAATCGAAAAGCGCTTTTAGCCCTCATCGTCTTCCGCACTCCCAATCTTTGTGCCCAAAGGTTTGCGTCGCGCCCTGCAAAAGGCAAGCTCATTGTCATTGGGTGCTCGGCCCGCTCGCTGCCTACCGCACTATCGAGCTCCTCGCGGTTGCCTGCTCCTAACCTGAAACCACCATTTGTTTCAACGGTGCATAAGTCTCATGCCTGATCAAGCATCACAAAAAAGAGGCGACACAATCTACAGCTCCAAGAACGAGAACATCGATTATCGTGGGAAGGTTCATTCGGCATATTTCACCTCTTTGGCATTGGCCGTCCTCCTTTTTTGACTGTAGGAGCTGTCGCCGCTGGGGCGGGTGAGGTAGAAGCAACTGCACGGAGCAAATGCACAAACTTCGCCAAGTTCGACGGTCTGACAATCTCAACGATTTCGTCGCAACTAGTTCTTGACTTCAGGGTTGCAAGCAGGCCGGGCAAGATGTTCTTTTGTTTTGTGAATCGTTGCACACTGACTGAGGAAGAGAACAAAGCTGCCTCCTGACGCCACTCTCACGACGAAATAAAATAAAGCATAAAAGGAACCTATGGGGCTCAGACGAACGAGTCTGGACAGAAAGCCGACTATCAAGTCCCTATATTACGTCAAAACGTCAAGCTGATTTTCCTCCTGTAGAGTAAATGCAAATCAACTCTGTTAAGCACTGGTATTGACAGCCTGAGATCTGGCTGGAACTTTTTACATTCGACGATCACATACCCCCTGTCGTGACAAAGGGCATCTCCTGCTTTAGTGTCTTACCAGGCGGGGGACTGCGGGGCTGTGAACCAAGAGGTTGCGATCCTTGAGTCTGGGACTGTGTAGCAGGGAATGGTTCCTGAGTTCTGGCTGTAGCTGTCATTGTGGGGGCCATGCTAGCGCTGACAGGCTCCAGGGGAGAGGCATCACCCCTGCGGGAGCGACTAGAATGTCGGCCCCCCAGGATTCGGGCCTGCATTTGTTCAGCACGAGCCTTCTCTCGAGCAAGCTCCTGCTCCAGCTGAGAGGTGTGCGATTGCTCTGCAGGGGCCCGGGAATGACTGAGAAGAAGCACTTGAGAACATGCTCAAGGAGCCACAAATCAAGGCTGCCAGAGAAATTTGTGGTCCTCGTGAATTGCTGGCCCGCAAACTGAGAAGAAATTTGTCAGAGGTGCGAGACCGCCAGGTCAGGTTGTAGCTTGAACGAAGGTAGATCACTTCCTGCAGCTTCATGCTGTGCAGGATCCCTTTGCCTCCAACAGCACCTCACTTGGAGTCACTAACATGGCAAGTTGAACTTTCTCTGAGAACACAAAGCTGCTCACCAAGAAGACTCTGGATGAAAGGAGATAAACATATCTTTCAAATTTCGAGGATGAAAGGTCACCTTTTCTAGCTAGCTAGTTGGTTGGATGCCTGGGCTTACCTTGCTGAAACTTGCCCTGCAGATCCTGGAATGCTGAATGCAAATTGATTGCCACAGCACTCTTCAGATCATCCCGCTGGCCAACAGCAACTGGAGATAGTTCAAGGTCCACCTTCAGTCCTGTCGCTTGCTTGCGTCCAACAAGCCAGGCGGAGGTGGCACCTGCAAACAGCATTGCGGTTAATGACATAGCATTCATGCAGGGGTCGTCACAACAGGATTGACTTCATTTCCAACTTACTACCAGCATGTGATATGATCATGCATCTCCAGACACCTTCTTCAAGCGAATCAGGTACATGCGATTCTAGGAAGAGGCATCCAGTGCATCAGTCACAGAAGGCAAATGGTGGTGACCCCTGCAATGCTAGGCTGTCCAGGTCCGGCTGGTCATCGCTGTCCCAATGCTGCGCCAATGCTTCTCTACCTTCTCCTCCAATCGCAGACGCTGGCCCTCCCAATTGGACCACCACATGCTCCGATGTAAAGGCTTGGCGCAGAAACTGAAGAAAGTCCTCCCAAGTCCCCCCCACCCCGATGTCGTCTCGGAGGTCCAACAACTGTTTGGGGCTCAGCTCTGTGGTCCAGCTGTGGCTATGGAAATCTGTGACCCTGGCTTGCAAAGCGCTGCCATCGGGAGTCAGCTTAAGCGTGAACAGGAAGTCAAACAGCACCGCAATTTCATAGTTGGGGGAGGAAGGGCTCAGCCGACCTTTGGCACGATTGAACACTGGCAAGAAGGACGCCAACGACTCCGCCATCGTCCTGTAGCAGCTGGCATGCAAGGAGAGACGAAGATTCTCCAATTGCTAACTTGCTGGCAGCGTTGCCATCATGAGCTGATTGCAAGTCGTGCACATGCTAGAGAGTGACCGAGAAGAGCAGAATTAAGGAGCATTCATTCATTCATTCATGATCTTGAATTTGCAGCATTCTTTTGAAGCTCCCTAGCTCTACAGTCTACTGCGCCACTGAATCAGATACCTGGCTTCAGCTTCAGATTGGCTCGCTGTGACCGCATAGCCGTCCGATCAAGACTAGCTTCGTCCCGGAATCAAGCATGGACTGCGAAGCCGTACGCACCGGCGCCTGGAGTCCGCCGGATTAGGCCCGCAACTAGAGAACATACCAAGTCGTCCACGTAGAAAGCTTTGACTGGCGAAACCCTAGATTTCTTGACTCCTGCTTTGCGCTCTATGCACTATCCGCGAACCAGGAAAAAGAGCTTTTCCTACCCGATGTTCCTTTCCGTCCTGCTGTTCAATCTTGGAGTCGCTTTCTTATATTAACAGCGTCAGCATTTTGACGTACATATTGTGGACGCAAGTCCAGGTCCGATGCTACCTACAATTCTGGTCAAGACAACGTGAACGGATTCCAGACAAGGACGAACAGGCCCACTGCTTATTGCGGCTTACAAGGAGGACACGCTTGTGACGTTCCTGCCTCCAGCATTCGCCAGTGGTCAAAGGGCCAAGGCCTTTTCAATTGAAAGATATTTGAAATAGACCGCGGACTGCAAGGTGTCTCTGCAGTATCCACGAAAATCTTCAATGGCTCCTGGCAGTCCAAAGCCGGTGGAGGACCTGGAGGATGTAGGCCCAGGAGACATGGCCAATTATGGGCTTGCTCTTGACGGCGACCAGCAGGCGGAGTTTGAGATTGAGGAAGAGCAGGTGCGTATGCTCCAGCCCCATCACAACTTGAGTTCAGATGGTGATACTAGGCAGTCAATTGAAACACCCTCTGCCATCGTTACAGTCCATGCCAACCTTCTTAATGCGAGCACCTGTTTGTTGTGATGGGAAAGGCGCATGCGAAGAACAGTGGACATGCATACAATTTCCTTGTCTCTGAAATGTTATACTGATGTATTCTAGTGGTATGTTTATGAGTTTCTTGGGTTCTGGCCGCCAGATTGATAGTAGAAGGAAAGCAACGACCCCAATATCTGAATTTGTTTGCACTATCCATAAGCAGGTGTTTCGATACTGAAGTCGCTTAATACAATCGATGCCAAACCAGCAACGCCTGCATGAAGCTTTATCCTGTCTTTAGACTGTGGGTACATGTCATTTATCACCATTCCGGCACGCTCAGCGGTAGAGTGTACATCAGTTGCAACAAACGAGAAAATTGATTGAGTCTGCTGCTTGATCCGCAGGTTCTTCAAGGCCTGGCCCTGCTGTTCACAGAGAAGGTGCAGGAGAGTGAGCAGTTCTTTGAGGAGCTCAAGACAGGCAACGCCCGCCTTACGCTGCATCATGCCGAAGTGTCCGCTCTGAAAGCTTTGGTTGGCTTCGAACAAGAGGTGAGCGGTTGAATGAACTGCGATGTGATAGTCCTTCTCCAAGCGATTAAGTATCAAAGGTACACAACACAATTTGCGCCTTGCAATTGTACAGAGGGAAGGCTGCAGTATCTCGTTTGCTGTGAGCAATCGCATCCCTTGACGACACTCCCTTTTGGCAATCTTGATGGTCATCAGAATGCATTATGAAAGGAGCTTGGTCAAGATGTAGAGTCTGGACCGATTGAAGGAGGGATGACCAGCTATTGCACTCGTCTTCGATATCACATGCTGTTCCTTCGACCTCGTTTCAGGACATCGAACGAGCCATCAGCCTGCTCAGTGAAGCCTACAACTTGGCAACACAGGCAGAAAAGCAGAAGCGCACTCACAGCAAAGTGGCCAAGGTGAGACATCTTGGCCGTCATGCGATTTTGGGCGTGCTTCGTCAGTTCATGTATGCAAAACTTGAATCCCGAAACATTACTCTGCCTGCTAAACCGAGGTCTCCTGACGACCGTGCAGAGCTTTCATTGGTAGGTCGAAACATCTTCGGTTTATATCCTACAGGTGAAAGGCTTCTTCCAGTGGGCCACGGGCCAGCGCGGCCGGGCCGGCAGTGAGGCGGAGGCGCGCATGGAGGGCACCGAGAAGGCCGGGGACACGGCAGCCCGGCTGCAGCGGCAGCGGCGCCAGCGGCTGCGCGCACTGACCGTGCAGGCTGAAGCCGACCTGGTACTGGGGCTGCTGCACCTGGTTGGGGGGGGCGAACTGTCCTCGCAACCCATCAAGGCCGGCTTCTACCTCCGCAGGTATGAGGAAAAACCGACTCGTGGTCATCTGATGGCAGGCGCTTGGAGGATTTTGAACGGGTTGCGTTGAGCTGAGTTGTGTTCCAACTCCGCTCACACAATCTTTGCTCAAGACGTCGATTGGTCCTTGTTCTACTGTTTCGGCGTCTCTTCAGTCTTTCGGCCTGCGAGTGCTGCCAGGCATAGTCTCAACTACGACAGCCAGCCTCGTCAACCTCTTGTGTTAACCCCTTGGTTCAGTATTGTTCGGAGATAGTTATCTGAGCACAGTTTGGCCATTGAATGGGTTTCCTCTCGTCGATTCCGGCTGCAGGGCCTGGAGCGAGTACGCGCACTGTCAGTCCAAGCTGGAGCAGGTGCTGCGAGACTACGCAGTCATGAAGGGGCTGCAGGCCGGCCCGGACATGGACGACGAGAGGCTGGCCGAGAAGGAGAGGGAGATCGGCGGGGACTGGAGCGATGAGGAGGGGGAGCCGGCAGATAGCAAGAAGACGGGGGCCAAGGCCAGCGCAACAGTGGTGCCGATTGAGGCGGCACCCAAGGGGACGGACGGAGAGGAGGCACAGGACGACTTCGGCGACTTTGCAGGTAGAGACGGAGGCCAAAAGGCACACTCAAACGAGGCTGAAGCAAGAGGGATCGCTAGAGTGGACAGCCTGAATGAATAGTACTCAGACTCGGTGTGCAAATTCTATTGTTCTTGGGCTGACTCGTCTTGCACTGCGCCCCCTCAATCATGCCAAGATAGGCAGACGAGGTAGAACGAGACGGCAAGCCAATCCTGACATGTCCTCTTGCTGCAGCTGCCGCCCCCAGCGCACAGACCGTCGCAGCAGGGCTGGCCCGCCTGGACCTCAGGAACGGCGGGGCTGGCAGCAGCGAGGACCCTGAGCTGGTGTCACTGCGGGCAGGGATCCAGTTTGGAGTGGGCATGCTGCACTGCGTCATGTCCATGGTGAGCAGAGGTTATAAGACAAAGAAACCAGAATATGTCGAAGACGCATAACTTAAGGAAGAGGCCTTGCAAACTACGGCATGGTTCTGACAGTACGGAAGAGCCAACCTTTTTCAGTGTTCCCATTCGAAAACACTGAAGAAATCAAGAAGAATGGTGATAATTCGAAGAATAGACTTCTTTCGATCAAGGCAGTGAGCGGCTGCTGCTTGTGCGCAGCTGCCCCCGGCCGTGCTGCGGTCGCTGGAGTGGGTGGGCGTGGCGGGCATCGACCGCAAGCTGGGCCTCAAGCTGCTGCAACAGTGCGCCGCCACCCACACCGGGCACGCCACCCTCGCTGCCTACGCCCAGCTGCACTGTGAGCACCTGCGTGACAAATCATCATGTTACTCTGACGGGAAAGCATGACTCAACTTGCATCATACCTGTCGATCAGGCAACTTGCTAGATCTGGCAACTCACAGCTTCTCTCATTGGACCACTGGCAGCTCGCAGGGTGCCTTCCCGACCCGGACATACCCGTGAGATTCGCAAGGGTCTCCTCGTTGAATTCCACTTCCAGGCCAGAAATGTGTTTCTATCGGCGGGGTCTTGTCTTGACTTTCTTCCTGCCAATTATCTCCAGACCGGAGTGTGATCATGGGCTTCCTGCCACGCTCGGAGGCCCACAGCAGCGTCGCTGCCGCCACCCTGACAGAATTGGCCGCACCGTTCCGTGAGTCCACTCTGTTTGGCATGGCACAGGTGAGGCCCGGACATGGTGTTAACATGTGAGATCCTAGGAAATTGTCAGCGGAGCTTTTCAGATGCTCAAGGACTGACACTTCTCTGTTGCTGCCTAGCCACATTCCCTGGCTGCATACCTCGAAAGTTAGAGGCTCAAGCTTTCAGTGCGACAGGAGACGGTCTTTTCGCGTTCTAAGCTGCTCTGTTTCTCCGCTGCCAGGTGCGCGCTCTCCGGTACTCGGCCCAGCTAGCCGCGGCGACCGCCCTGGCGCAGCAAGAGCCGCGCCGCGCGCCCATCGAATGCCTGCACCTCCGCCGGCACCGTCTCCACGAGCAGGCAAGCACCGCCATCTCCTCCTTCACAGACAAGTTTTAGCAATGATGGCGCAGGCATCCGATTGGATTGAACGTTCTGAATGAAGCTCGCAAGATAAAAGCTGATTGACCAAGGCGCTGAGCACGAATATCCCGGCTGTTCCGTCTCATTCGTTGAAAACGTCTTGCGAAAATCTCCCGCTGCGGGGCGTGCACTGTCGTCATCACTCGACATTGGGCTTACACGGAGAGCTCGCACGCCCTTACCCCGGAAACGAGCACCCATTTGAGGGCCAACGGAGGCTTTGCTGCTTGGGTCCAGGCGTGGTGTACCCTGCTGCGCGGCGACATGGAGACGGCCGCCACCATGTTCGGGGGCCTGGCCACGGCCACCAAGAGCGGCTACCGCAAGACCTTCTACACAGCCTTCCAGGTCAGCATACCCCCAGACGCAATACTCCACGATTTGCTGTCACGCGTCAGAGGTCGGTCCTAAATCTACGGCGGGCCGCAGACATGTTGTCCACGTCCCGCAAACATAAATTTCAAAGGCGGGACACTCCGAAGAATACTTTTCAATTGTGAATGCTTTTCCCTTTGCGAGCTCTGCGTCAAAAAGGATTCCCCCTTTCCCATTTGAAAGCGGGCAGACCTTCGCAACATAGCCTTCAAGGCACTATGAGCCGGATTAGCAAGTTGCGCCCTTAGCCAAGTCTTACGTGATTCTTCTTCCCTCCGACCCGACTGGGTCTTATTGTGCTCGTCTCGTTTGTGCTGTACCCTTCAGATCTCGTGCCTGTGGGAGTCGGGCCCGCGTCACTACGCTGCCGCGGCCGGCCTGCTGCGCGACAGCGTGCCCTTCATGAAGGCGACCAGCACGCCCATCGAGGCTTACGTCATCAACATGGCCGCCCAACTCAACGCAACAGACAGGTGAGGGACCGACGTACGGATATGCTCATCCGGCGACCCAAGGGTTGCCCGGAGCTATCCATCTCTTCTTACGAATGAGTGGTCAAGTGTTTTTTCCCTCAAAATTCACTCTAGAGCCGCTTTGCGACCTTGCTGCAGCAGCACGTCTTGGTCACTCTCGCCTCGAACAGTCGGCTACCTGCCCGGTGGTTTGATGTGCGGTCCGCCTGGGGCGTTTCGGAAAAGCTACTCGACTCCCATCCTTGCATAGATCCACCCTGTTTCAGATCCCTGCCTTCCCCTCTGGAGGTCATCTTGTACTTGCGTCTATTGTGCAGCCGCCCGCTCTTCCCCGCGCGCGAGCTGCTCGCGTACTGGAACGGTTTCCAGGCCATGGACGCGGCGGCCCTGGAGGCGCACATCCGGGTCGTCGAAGAGGCGCTGCACACGCGCTGCCAGGTCAGGCCGCGCATGAGATTGTTTATCACTGCGCTGAAAGCAAGACACTTCGTGCCAAGCGAAGACCTTTTGCATGATCAGATGAGCGCTTCTCTCGACTTTGTTTGTCTTTTGAAGTGCTGATGTGATGAATCAAACTCGAGTACAGGTCTTTGCATCCAACCTGCCTCACTGAAGGCCGATCTCTCCCCGAGTACGCAATTTGTCACTGTACGATCGACTACAGTAATCTAACGGTCCAAGATTCGGTACCGGAAGTCAAGCCTCGAGGGTGAGGGTGGCAAATCTGACGCAGACAGCTGTTGATTCTCCGTTTCTGCAGGACGTTGGCGCGGCCGCACCCGGGGACGACGAGCCAGCCGACGAGGCGGTAGCGTCCGGCATCCTGGCGGCAGCCAACGGACGCCCCACGGCGTCCGTCCCCGGCGCCGCCCCGCAAAAGAAGACCAAGGTGCGTCCAGAAGCTTCATAGCGGGACTTACATAAGACCTTCCGTCCGCGTAGCGGAACGGGCCGTGTGCGCGAGAATGTCTGGTCCCCGCTTGAAAACTGAACTCAATCAAAGAGTTGTCTCGTCAAGCATAAAAATGAGGATTTTGATGCTGCGAGCAAGTGCAGCTGTGCGAGGTCACTTTCTTTCACCGGCGTGTCAACGACTAAAGAAGCTGGCCTGCAATTTCGTACGGAAGCAGGGTTTTAAAACGTCCCTCGTAATCGGTGCGCAGGCTGGGTTCGGGCACGTGTGGAGTGAGCGCAGCAAGATGCTGTGCCGCTTCCTGCTGGGCGTCCTCCAGCGGCACGCGGGCCAGGCGCAGCGCGCGGAGGACGGCCTCAGATACGTCGTGGCGGCAGGCAACGTCGAGCAGCTGCCGTGAGTTGCAGACCATCTGATTTAGACATCAGCCTTTCTCGCATTTGTTTGGTGCGCGGAAGCCTGACAATGAGTGAAGCGGCAAGATTGGTGCCTGGTCATTCCGCCAGGCTGCACCTTTCGAGAGCAAAAGCAGCAGGGTCTCACATCATCTCAATCGATCATAGCGTTACAAGAAACTTTTTGGTTACTTACGTAGCTGTTATCTACGTGCTCCGCGGGTCGAATACACTGTTTGAGTCAGGTGTCCCGCTCCGCAATGGCTTTTGTTAGTGCGCACTTCAATCACAGAAGAGCTGCTTCTCCGTTGGTCCCATTCTGCCCACTCACACGGCGACGTGTCTCGTTGCAGCAACATCTTGCCGTATGCGGCATACGAGCTGGGCAGCCTGCTCATGACGCAGCCCGCAACGGCCGGCGAGGGCGTCAAGCTGCTGGAGAAGGCGGTCGCCTTCCCGCCCCACGACTTCCAGGGCCGCCTCAAGTTTGTCGTTGCAGAGCGGGTCAACGCCTACTTTGAGCGCAAAGAGTAGCCGTTGAACGACGAGAAAGACTGGCACTCGCTGCGCTTGATTTGGAGTATAACTAACTAACTTGAGTTGTCAGAGCACAAAGCTATCTACTGTAGTGCAGCTGGCTTCGTAGTAAACTCATTGATCCATCTAGTAGGCAGTAGTATATGATGCCTTTGCTGCATGTTAGATCGATCGTGAGCAACACAGATGCCCCTCCAAAGCAATCTGCCAAGCTTTTACCAATTTTGCCTAGCTAGCGTCTCCCCCGGTCCCCATCATGCAGCTGTTGGACGTACAGGATTTCATCTGTAAATGCAATGCGGTTTGATGTTAAGCTCTCAAGCAGGATTGATGAGTTCTAAAGTCTGACACTAGAATTACTGACTCAAGAACGCAAAAGCAGTGGAATCCGATGATTCAACCTTACAAACAAGCATGACGTCTAAGTACCTGCTAAGCACTGCAAACGTTAACACCCGATCGTTCATGCAAGGTTGTGTTACTTCATCTGTTCATTAAGAACAATCGGTATGATCATCTCTTTGCCGTATACCTACCGAACGTTGGTGTTTTCAAGAAAAGCTGTCGCTTGTACGCGTCATGTGCATATACCACGTCGGCCGCGGCCGGCAAAGTCCAACACAGCGCGGTGCACCGCCAAAGTATTTTTTTGACACCTTATTATCATCTCGAGTACGCCCGGTAATGACACATTTTATTCGTTCCCTGATTGGTCGAAACCCTTTACCATTGACTTCGTTGACCACGAAGTCACTTGAATCAAAGCGCACCCCACCCTAGATCGAAAATCCAAAAGATCGACACCGTCCAACTTCCAATCCAACGGCATAGAAGTACACCAATTGTATACCTATATCGATATGAGTCCTCTTGGCTACGCTAATCAGAAGTCGTGTCGGCCGGTCTCCTCTAACCCACAAAGGTTCATCTTGAAACCCCAGAAAGAAGTGTCAGTTTGGGCACAAAAATCGTCCCCACTTTAGTTTGACACTAGGGCCAAAAATCGGAGCTGGTTAGCCACGTGACCCGGCACCTTAACTTGGCATGAAACCCGAGTAAGGGGGGAGTAAGGTGGCCATTCTCTTTCTTCAATACTACGGTATGCATAGTTGACATCCGCATTATGTGAGAGAATTTGATCCGGCCGTCTGTCCAATCCAATGGATTGCACTGACCAGAACGCATGATAATCACACAAAATGAATGAAGTGTTAGGTATCAACCAATCGAATGTAACGAAACAAAGGCCAGATGATAAAAAGACGGGGGGCCTACGGGTGGCGGCATATCCTTGCTCTGTTTACCCGTGCCATGAACGAGGAGAGAGCCCAGACGGTGCGCATGAACTAGGAGCAACGATTAACGGAGAAGATATCGAGATGAATTCGTTTTCCTGTGCAGACTTTTGCGGCTGGTTCGTATGTGAATGCATGTATTTGAATGCATTTGAACATGTTCAGACTTACGACTGTTTTGCTTTTGCAGTTGCAGGCAGGGCATATTTGCCACTCAGCTTGTCCAAAAAAGACTAGATCGGTCATCCGCTGGTTTCAATCAAACCGGTGTTTTCTCCTACATAAGCAATTTGTTTCATGGTCAGTTGAATTGTGTTTCTTTCTAAAAATCCCAATCCTGCAACCAGCAAGCGGCCTTCCCGCGCTCCCCTACTCTTCCTTGAGCTGGCTGTACAGTGGCTCGACGTCCTTCTTCCAGCAGCTAGTGACGCGCAGGCGCCTAGCCTGCAGCTCTTGCCGCTCCTTTTCGATGCGGTAGAACAAAGAACCTGGCAAGAAGCGAGACTACTTCCTTTACAAGCATGTTGCACGCGCAGTTACAGCAGCCATTTCAAATGCAGAATAGTGAGAGAATGACCAGGAATGAATCCAAGCCGTAGCTAATATTATAATCCAACGGAAATGCGACAGAAGAATCGGATGTCTCGCGCAAAAAGTCTCGCCCCTTTAATATGACCGGATGCCTCCACCGGGTACTAAACGAGCACTTTGCTACTGGGGCGGAGGGCTCTGCGAGAGCTCACCGTCGAGGCACTGGCGGACGTTCTCTTTGTACATGAGGCCCCGGTGGTCCGCCAGCATCCAATACGTCAGCGCCCACTCCAGCTTCTCAGCGAGCCTGCACAGCGAAGAAGAGTATAAGGTGAGCTTTATCATGGTCGGCAGAATCAACTCGATGCGTCGTCGAGATAGTTCACGCCAGAGTGAATCAAGTAGAGTTGGAAACAAGATAAAGCCGTGCAACAGAGAGGGCCTTGAATCAAGTATTCCTGGGAATGTACACATAACGTTTTGAACAATGTGCCTGCGTTTGGTAGGATCAGCCACGACGACGGAACCACTCAGAACCGTGACTCCTCGAGGGCGATGATGCGGCTCACCAGCCGAAGAGGTCGTAGACGACCGCGTTGCCCTGCGTCATCTCGAAGAGTTGCGAGACGGTGAGCGCGCCCTTGTTGTCCCGGTCGTACTTGGACCAGATCTCTTCGAACTTTTCGGGCACGAACCTGGCAGGCACGCAAGGCAGGCGACCATGACCACAAGCAAACGAATGCAGGAAACAAAAGTGCGCTACGTACAGCTCAACGTCTGATGCTTGAAAGCATCCAATGAATTGGAGATGTTGACAACTGCCACCAAGGAACCAATCGAACTCTGCGTAAGCAAAGGATGGCACAATGACGAGCACGTAGTCAATTGAACAACGAAGACATACTCACAACATAGCAGCCTAGTAACGTTCCGATTTCCAACCAAAAGACGTCACATTCACATATGGTGCTCTGCCGTAACAGAACATTTCGTAGGTCACCGCAAAAGGTTGGATTACGCCGCAATCTCACCGGCCCTCTGTGTCGTACACCCCCGAGTCTCCGCCGTGCTTGAAGCGGTGGATGTTTTTGATCTTGATGCCCCACAACGGGTCAGGAAGCCAACCCTGCAATACGAACGAAGAAAAGTCCTTTGATCCACCTGCTGATGGCCTCAAAAGGCGGAAAAAGTGCTTCAACGAGATACTGAGCGCAGATAGGCGTGTTTGTCCGACTGCAACTACGAGGTTCTCCCTGATGAGGTCGTCCGACCAGATTTACAAAAAGCGGCTGCAGAGTATGTCACTTCTGTTGAATTTTCGGCAGGGCAAGCTTACGTCCTGAGTTGGGTAGCTCTGGGCTCCATTGATGAGGATGGGCGCCAGCAGCGAGAAAAACAGGTTGACACCGAGGGCGCGAAAGCCTGCAGCACGGGACCCGGCAATCGCATGTTCGATATCTACGAAGTTTGGAGACTCCAAGTAACTGCGCTTTCCAGAACACTGCCAGGTCAGCTCAGCGGGACTTACACTTCGAGCTTCGGAAGCCAAGGATAAACAATCAAGAAGACGGCTCCGACCAAGCAATGGCCCCATGCCATGAGCTCCAACCGTGACTTATATCGTGGATTGTGCTACTTGCGACCTTGATAATCGGTTCAACCTTCATTACATGTACGTCACTTCTGAGTCACCAAGTCACCAAACTTCTTACGGGGTAGGCGAAGCTTTACTCAAAATACAAGAACGATCGAAGCAAGTGTAATAGCCTCCAAGGAGAGCGTCTTTAGATAAATATTTCAGCTGCTGTAGAAGGCCTTCAGAAGATAAAACCGATCCGGCATACTAAGCATTGCAGACCGTATTACCTGCAAACGTCTCCCACGGCATAATGACCCCATCCTTGTTCCTGAAAGCAAACATATTCGCGGCTTCAGTGAGTAAGAAAAAGCAAGATAAGTTGAAATTTGCATCTGAAGCTCGATCAAGCCAGAGGCACTTCAACGCTTCCAAGTCCAGCTCACAAACAACACCTTGACCGTTGAAGGCTCATGAACAGACACACGTCCAAGCAAACAGGCAAATTCGAATATATCTGACTACTGAAGCGGTCGCAGCACCTGTCAAAGAACTCGACGTGCTGCTGCATCACGCTAAGCCCCTTGGGGTCGTAGTAGTCAGTGGAACCATGAGGCTGCTCGCGGCTGGCCGCTATTTGGGCTTGGGGCGCACCTGTACCACAGAAGTCGGTATTGAGTCGGAACTGCACACATTTCTGTGATGGCAGACGTTCAAAGAGGGCACACAGGATGCAAATGCAGGGAAGCTGGTGTTGAAAGAATGTGTAAGTGTTTACAGTCACAAATGCAAGGAGCAGCATGTGATCAGTGACTTGGAACTAGCTATGGACCATGGAGAAGGCGGGCAATAAAGTGAGCCAGCAGCTGAAAAAGCCATTCGACTGCCTCAGAACCACTTTTTGGGTAGTTGAGATTTTGAAACGGTACACTAAGAGGAAGAAGGAGGCAATGAAGCGCCTTGCATTGTCTTATGGGAGCTGACTAGCAGATCAGCAAGTCCTCTTGACACGTTACAAAAACATTGGGAAGTCGGTTGTGAGCATCGATTCCAAAAGTAACGCTTCAACAGATGTACCCCCTTGCAATCAATCACCGTTCCTGTTTGCCTCCGATACTGGCAACCTAATAGCCTCAGATCCCCGCATCCAGCCAGCAGAACCACTTTGAGATGGGTGCCACAAGACTAGGGGGTTGATGCCATTTTTGACTCATCGATAACCATACTCAATGGATCGAGCTGTCATTTATCCACCAGGTGAAGTGGTGGGCCAAAAAAGCACATCAAGCTGCTCACATAAGCCCTGCATGTAACACCATTTGCCATGTGGAAACTGCGCAAAATTTTAGCCTGTAATCATGGATTTTTCCAGTCCAGCTCAGCTGCCGGGTTACTAATTAAGCTCAGACATGAATCAATGGCATTGCCGCCCCCGCTGCCACGGGTCTTTCGAGCTTGGCACCGTACCTGGATTCCCCTCGAGCTGGGCCTCCAAACGCTTTGGAGCTGGGCGACGCGTCGTCACTGGGGCCCCAGGCGCGACGTCCGTGTGCATAATCTCTGCATCAGGGGCCATATTGCGTGCCTGTGGCCTAACTTTACCGCTTCCGCCCGGGACTCACAAGCTGCGCTGAAAAGGAACTCCGAAGTGCACAGGGATATACGGTAGCTCGTTTGCACACGAGCGTTTGACAACAAGGATCTACAAGTACCTACTTGCAGCTACGCATCCCCATCAATTCCAAAGATCGAATGCTGCCCATACGCCACTGTCTGGAGTACATGCATAATGTTTGCGTATACTTTCACGTTAGAAGAGAAAAAGGAGCTGCGACATTGTCGAACTGCAATGCACAGATCGATGCATCATTGGAATTGCGTAGTCCTATCATCTATGCACATTTCGCCGGGCGATATCAGTGCATTGCTAGCTTGCAGCTCTCGATCAATCCAAGAGCGCCACGTGGAGGCTGGCGTCGCTCTTTACATGCTGGCCATGTGGCACAGCAGATTGCGAGGTCGAGTTACTGTCAACTGATTGAGCCGAACCGTAGATTTGCAGATGTGTGCAACTTCGACCGTCCGATGCGAGGCCTGCCAGTCCCAGTCCCAGTCCTACGTGCAGGCTCAGCTAGCACTGACAGCGCGCTGCTCGACTGAAAGCGAGCCGGTCTAAATCTTACTACAGCTTGACAATGACCGCTTTCAAGAACATAATTGTGTGTGCCATGAGAAGCGGGGGAGAAGCGTATCGACAACCGCCGGCTGCATTGGATGGGTAAGGCGCTCTCATACTACCCTATTGTTTTTGGAGATCTTGGCGCTCTCTTACGTGTTTTCAAATGCCGTAGCCACATCGGCCATGGGCTTCATGACCCACACAAGGAAATCATTCGTCGACTTTATGATCGGTTCTATGGACATCTCTTTACGAAATAAATGACTGGGCAACTATTTAACAGTGTTGCTCAAGCGGGCACTCCGGTGCATATGGCAAATTTCGATCAAAAGACGCTCAACGTACGCTTTTCAAGGCCCTGCACTTCGAAGCCCGCATGTGACTAGGACGGATTCACAACACAAATCGTGTAAGTTCTTAGATCCTAGGATCTGCATATACATTTTCGGCGTTCTTCTCCATCTCAGCATTGAACGAAGTCCTCAGTAGAGAGCTGTCTATTACCGCCGCCTGCCGACGGCAATGGTCAATTGCATCTTACTTTTGCGACAGGATCCGAGAAGGTCGGAATTAAATACACAAATTCAAAGTGGGCAGCCCGCTCTGACTTAAACTCGTTTTCAGACAGGATGGTCTTAAGAGCTTGACAAATGTGGATCGTAAGCAGGAGCTGCATGATGAACTCGAATAGATGCATGATGATCTGATGAGCTCGACAAAAGAGACAACCAACCGTGGTAGTTGACAGTTGTAGGGGAAGAAGCTTTGTCGGACTTGAGACAATCATGATCTGAACAAATCGTAAGCATGCCACTGGCGCACAATCCTGTCTCCATAACCTGCGGCAAGAATGTTCCTAACGTCTTTACCAATATTTCGACAAGTGACCAGTTATTCTCTGTATGATACAGCTACGTCATTCTGACCTTCCAGCAAAAATCGACAACTATCTTGTCCAGGCCATACCTAGGATCGAATCGGCTGTACTCCGTAACAGGGGAGTGGCTGTGAATTCTGAGTGGCGGCTGCCAGCTCACAACATGCACTGGCGTCAGCGCACACGAATCATCCTACAAATTCTGTAGAGGCGGATTTACCGCGTTTGCTTATAGCGCCGCCCCCGTGATGGACGCCTCCGTCTTGTCTAGCTTCCGCACCTTGAGGTTCCCGATGACGACTTGCAGCGCGAGGAAGGCGCTCAGCGTAAAGGCAGCGGTGGCAGCAGGATTGAGCGCGCGCGCCGTCGAGTAGAGGACAGTGCCCACGTTGAGAAGCGTGCCCGCCAAGATGGCCTGCAAGGGGGAATGGATCAGAGCGTCAGCACCAAAAGTCAATGACTTCTTCGCACCGTTGACACGAAAGGTCGGACTCTTGCAAAGAAACGGCGACCGACCAGCGGGCAAAAAAGTGTCTATAAAGGTCAGCACGAGACCTTTGCTTAAGCAGGTCCTCTGCGCAATGCTCCGCCAATCTTCTGACCAATAGATGGCTTATCCCGAGCCGGAATGCAGAAGCTACCAGCATCGCTCGCCGTCCTTCTGACCAAACCGATTCCACGTGTCCTCTTGCGTCGCCTGCTCTTGCTGCGCCTCACCTTGCCGATGTTGCTCTGCACCTGCGCGACCCGCTTGAAGGCGCGCTCCGACTCGAGCGTGCGCACGCGCAGCTTGAGGTCCCCCTGCTCGAGCGCGGTGACGACCTTCTCCAGCTTGGCCACGCGGTCCGGGCCGCGGAACAAGTTCGCAAACGCCGACGCCTGCCGGTCCCACCGCCGTTGCAGGTCCTGGCGCAGCGAACAAAGGACGAGCGGTCAGAGGAGAGGCACGATGGAGAGAAGAACCAAAGTCATACAAAGAAAAGCTCATCGGAGTTGTAGGAATTAAGCCAGAGAGATGACCAAGAAAACATGAAGAATATCAAGACCGCTCGTTCTCAAATGTAAGCAGAAAGCTCCTCCTGGTGCATGCTTGTCCCCCACCTCACTGACGAGCGCTCGTTATGCTGAAAAGGACGGCACCAGCTTGTGCAGCGCCAACGCAAAGTGGGTTGTGGGTCGCCCCTTACCCGAACGAAGATCTGCGCGCCCGCCTCCTTCAGATTCAGCAGCTCCTGCGCGTACGGCTTCGCGATCTCCGAGATGTCGAAGCGGGGGTCCAGGCCCTTGCCGATGCCGTCCAGGACTGGCAGGACAAGCAACGAAACCGACGGTCAGGCGGGAACAAGACCAAAATGAAAGGAGCTCGAGGAGAATGCCACACGTCTTTCCATCGCAGCACGTTGCGACAAGAGCACGGCAGTCCCACTTGGCGGCAGCTTTCACACTCGACACCCAACCGTCGTCTACTGAGCATCCGTTGACATGCAGCCGACCGAACGAACTATCAAATCCAACGATCGTCGGCCCGTGCTTTCGCACTAAAACCTTTTTGAGTCCGTGCATGGTGGGCTCACTGGAGAAGGCCCTGACGACGAAGGTGAAGGTGGCCGGGAAGCGGAAGGGCTGGTCCGCAGACAGCGCGAGCAAGTCCTCCCCAATGGCCGCCAATCGCTGCGACCGCTTGGTTGTTTTTTCCTCTTTGCTCAGCTGTTTCTTGAACCATAGCCGCCGCGCCTCCTTCTCAGCGGCCTCCTTCTCTGCGCGCTGCGATTTTAGCCGCTCCTCGAAACTGCACGAGCATCACAAAGCGGCATCAGTCTCTCGGCCAGATTGTCCGTCGAAGTCTCCGACGACAAACGTCCAAGAGGTTAGATGAACGGCCAGTGCTCTCAGTGTGCAGAAAGAAGGTAGCAACTGACAGGGTTCTGAGATGAAGCCACTCATTCTTTAACAAAGTGACGCAGTCCAAGCGCTCAGCAATCCAGAGCGTCGCCGGGACCGTTCTCGCTCCTCCATTTACCGCTCAACAGGATGATGGCTCCACAACGAATCGGCCACAGCCAGACAGGACGTACAGAAACATTGTTAGCCATCCGCCAGCCAGTTAGCAAAACTTCTAACCTTTTTAACCTAGTGCTCAACGGCCTTGTCCAAATCCAAGAGAATATCGAAGTGGAGACCAAGCCTGTGTCTGAGCCGCCCACCTGTTGAGGAAGAACTGCGCGGTTCTGCGCACGGCGATCATGTCTCCCGTGGGTACCAGCACGCCCATCTGCACCATCGCGTCCAGCACCTGCACAGGGAGCGCCACGTGTCAGCCGCTAGCAGGATGTGGATGGAGCGCCTCCATAGAACGCGACGGCGGATCCAAAAACCGAAGGTTGAAATCCACGGTTGCATGCCAGCAAGAGGAAGCGGAGGTTAGGGCAGCGATTTAAAAAGGCACGGAACCCTTTCCCTCTATTTTGATAAGCAGAAACGCCCCTGGTCGCTCTCTACAGGATTTGTAAGGTTTGTTTGACTTACTGAGACTGATCAAGCGTTTTGAAACAGATTTCGTGCGGAACACTGACATTGACAAAACATGACAAAACATTACCGTACAAGTCTTTCAATCCATTACAGCTACAAAGTTTGACGCCCAAGAATTTGCATGCAAGGGCCAATCATGCATTGCGGCAGCCCGCAGAGGCACCGCTCACCTTGTCTGCACTCTTTTGGTAGACGCCGTAGAAGGCGTCCACGAGGCCCTCCCGGATGTTGCTGCTGATGCTGCCCATCATGCCAAAATCGTAAAAGATGAGGCGCCCGCCCCCCTGCGCGTCCACCGCAATATTCCCAGGGTGGGGGTCCGCATGGAAGAAGCCGTGCTTCAGGATCTGCTGCAGGTACGCCTCCACGCTGAGCCGCGCGAGCCGCTTGCGGTCGATGCCCACCTCGTCGATTGCCGCAATGTTGTTGATCTTGATGCCGGGGCAGTACTCCATTGTCAGAACCTGCAGCAAACAGGTCCATGCTTGAGACTACTCTGGGCTGATACGAGTGGAACCACTCCCAATAAGGAAACTTTGAATCATTGGGGTTGAATCACGTCCTTCTCCAAAAACCTTTTGTATCGCCATGGCTCAGTCGGCGAGCAGCAAAAGCTACACGAGTATACTCAGCGGCTTTTCCGTGCTTACCTGGGGCGTGGTGTACTCCCAGTAGATCTTGGGCACCTTCACCCAGTCGAACTCCGCAAAGTTCTTGCCAAAGCGTTCTGCGTTGCGGCCCTCATTGCTGTAGTCAATCTCCTGGAAGCCCATAGAAGACCTGTCAGTTCTTGAAATAAAGCCACACCTGATGACGGCCAATGAAAGGCCCTCATACCCAGCAGGAGCTGTAGGCCACTGGGCTTTGCCCATAGCGCATGCCATCGACCCCTACGCAAGCCAAAGATGATCAAATTGACCTTCGTAATGCGCAGTGGCCATTTAAACAATGACAATTACAGCCACCATGCTTTTGCTGCCAGCATGGGGCTGGTGCGCACCTGGTACAGCAGGTTGGCGCACTCATCGTAGATGGCCACCCAATCACGCTTGGCGCCGTCCGACTTGGGGTCGATCTTCTGCAGGTTTTGCGCAAGCACCTGCAGCCAAGACCCAGCTTAATATCAGCCCCAGGGCCCAGGTGTTGCCAGACAAGCTGTTGAAACGGCTTGCTTGTCCTCCTGATACCCTCTTCAAGACACCACTCTCTTCCAATTGTGCGCCCCTGCGACACTTAAATGCAACAAAGCCATCACCCAGCCACATGTGTCAGGCCTCTGCCTTTCACCAGCCACAAGAATCGACACACAGTGACTTGAGCAGAAAGCGGCCATCATGCGGCGAATAGAACATATCCGTAGGGGACAATGCCTGGCGGTAGTCCTTCAACACACTTTCCCAAAGCCACATCTCCCTGGGCCTCCAGCATTAACCCTTTGACAGGATAATGCTCGCACTGACAACGCAAAGCTCTCCACCAAGCTTCCTGACGTGCAGCGCATCACAATCTGATGGGGGTGCCACTAACTTTCACACCCAACAGCACTCCTTCCCCCAAAAACATTCCTTTCCCCAATATGAGCTCACCCGCAGGTTCTTGAGATCGATGTCAAACAGCGCCTTGAGCCCTGGCCGCTGCACCTTGACCACAACCTCGCGGCCGCTGATGCGCGCGCGGTGTACCTGCCCCAGCGACGCTGCCGCAATGGGGACGGGGTCAAAGCGCTCAAACAGCTGGGTCACTGGCGCGCCCAGCTCTGCCTCCACAATTGCCACCGACGTTTCACTGTCAAACGCAGGGACTTGGTCCTGCAGGGAGGCGTGTGGGGCCATGCTTAGCGAACGCGGTGGGGCGAGACAAAATATGGGCGGTAGAAACGGCAGGGGCAACTGGATCCTCTATGAATGTGCCCTGCCTTCTACAATTGTTGCCCAACAATGAGCGGCGCTCATGTCAAGCACACTGTCGGGTCGCAAGCGCAGGCAATAAGGGCAACACACAAATTCTTGTTGACACCGAATGGTGGAACAGCATGCTGGCGCTAACCTGCAACTGGGAGAGCTCGTCAATGTACTCCTGCGAGAGCACGTCCACCCTGGTACTGAACTGCTGCCCAATCTTGATGAACGTCGGGCCCAGCCGCAGCAAGCCCTCCTTGAGCCACAGCGCGAGCGCCTGCCGCCGCGACTTCTGCAAAGGGTTGTGGAAGATGGAATGAGACAGCTTTCTAAAGTGACAGGCTGCGCCGTTCAAGCGCTTGAACTTCTTGGCACCCTTATGCACTTTGAAGAGCCCAGAGTAAAGAATTGCGAGAGGTAACACACCCAACAATCACAGACTGGACTCCCTATTTTCACACACAGAAGTCTACAACCTGAAAATTAAAACCTGAATTCTAAAACATAAAACCTAAAACCGCAGCCTTTTTTTGTAGCCCTGCTGTAGGTGGCACCAGAAATATGCCTCAACTGGTGACTCCGACAAGCTGGCACTGGCATCCCTGCAGCCTCCAGCCTGACTGCCCCATGTGCCACCTGTCAGAGACCATCAGCCATTGCCAGTGAGCTTACCTGCTTCGCTTCCGTCATTCCCCCTCGGTACGACCGCTTCTGCTTGATCAACAAGAAGCGCACCACAAACGTGGCCACAAACGACCAGATCTCAAAGGTCCTCTGGATCGTCGAATAGGTCTTGAACTTGTTCCAGCGCCCGCCGGGAGTCACCGACACCTGAAGGGGCACAACAATAGGGAGTCAGACATGAAACTAAGAGCACTAATATAACATGATGGAGCTGCTTGAAATCAAGGCTTGGATAATCTTTCCTGCACAGAGCAAACTCACTGAAGAATGTTTTGAAGTATAGCCAACCAGCTGCAAACCGCCAGAGGCGGATCAGATACCGCAAATGCTGTGCGGTGATCCAGATGTTGCCACTCAGTTGCTCACTGACAAGAAGTCGACCCTCGCCAGTTAAGAACATACCTGCGGCTTTCTGGCTGCCTGGGGCCCCTCCTGGACCTCCAAAACTGGAGCAGCCGCAGGAGTCACAATGACCGGCTTGTCTACCTGTGCAGCCCCGTTCGCACTGGTCAGCACAGCCTCCACAGCTTGGACAGAGGTTTTGCCATTGACAGGGTTTGCCGCTACCTTGTTTGGTGATGCCAGGCTGGCCTTCTGTGAAACCTTCTGGATCACTGCTGCAAGCTCACTCCTCTCCCTCTCCACAGATGGATCCAACGGCTTCCCGTTCGCGCTCGGCCTCTCAAGCGCCTGAGCCTGGAGCTGCTTCTCCAACGAAGCAATGAGCTCGGGCGTCACGCTCGCCTCGTTAACCGCTCCGTTCTCGCTCTCTCCTCTGCCCCCACCTTCCACTATCAACTGAGCACGGGGCGCAGCATACCGGCTTCTTTTGAAGCCAGCCCCACTCGCAGCAGCCGGCACCAGAGTGCGCCCCGAGAGGAAACCTTTCTCTGACAGGTTGGGGCGCACCAAAGCTAGCTTTACTCTGGGGGGCAACAAAGGGCATGCCGCTGACGACGCCCGCACATGCCGCTGCGATACTGCCTGGCTGCAGAGGCCCGTGCAGGACGGGCCCGACAGTCGCGCAGCGTTGGCAGCCGCCATGACCAAGACGCCTATTTCCGCAGCCGGTCAAGTAGAAGCGAGACCCACCCCCCTGTTCAACGGGACGCCCTGCCCTTGCACTGCTGATCAAGCGAAAGGAGAGATCCGTCGACTTTCCGTTCGAGAACAGACGCTGAACCAGTGCCACAACCACTGCAAGGTCATGCACGGAGCCTGGACAAGTTCGTAGCCCCACGCTTGTGTGCTGTCCCTTGCTGATGTCACTGCAAATCTCTTGGTCGAACCTTCGCACCTTGCTGGCCAATACAAACCAAGATATCGATACGAACTGTGTGATCCAAAATGTCAAATTGTCCACGTGGTCGCTGACATGGCGTTCACTTTAGGGGGATCGGGATGCACTTTTTGAAGCACCGGGAAAAATATCGTGCCAAAATCTACCCATGGGCGCGAACATGACACACAAGATCTCGATCGGCTCTGATCCTCCGAGTCTCAGTCACCCCGCTTTCACCTAGCAAAGCACTTCCCAAGCAATGCATCCTCACGCACGACTTCGAAACTCTGTTTCGGGTCAATGGCCGGCCAATAGACAGACTCTTGCTACTTCTTTCCTTTGTCTTGTTGGAGCATTAAATTCTCCGCTTGAGAGTTTGCTTGATGGTCGACTTATGGCATCAAACTGATAATGTTTGAATCCAAGATTCATACGCAACTGAGTAGACAAGTGTCCTTTTTCACAAGACCGTCAGCCCGTTCGAGTAATCACCGACGCTATGGGATAAGGGTATTGCTGCTGCGAGTAGGAGGCATATGCAGGTATCACATGATTGGAAAAGCCACCATAGTTTCAACATATTTCAACAAGCTGCCCTTGTCGAGATCTCAAATGGAGTCCTTAAAGCTGGTCCGACAACAGGCTGCAAGCACTGGAAAAGCAACGGGTCATCTAAAAGTTACACCTGCTCGCTTGGATACCTCGTGTCCATCAAAGCTTGCTACCGTGCTTCGTGTTCAACAGCAGATTAGACAGAACGGCTACTGATAGTGGGCTCAGTCTTCTAACTTAAGCAACTCGATGTCAAAGAGCAACGTCTTATCAATGAGGCCCTGATTCTTGAGGACGAAGTCCAATGCGCGCTGGCCCTGTATTAAGAAAGGGAGCATTGAATCAGCACATTTTAACCTTTAAGTGCATCGAGTGAACGCTAAGTCTGCAATCGCTCTCATCAGACGAAAGTCGCTGCAGTTGAGAGACGCAAGCCTTTTCTTCCATTTCTCTAAGGACAAGAGAGCAGCCAGATTGTCCGTACTGGTCAGTAGGAGGCTTTCAAAAGCCACAGCCTCCTCGGTGTTGATCACACCCGCCATGCAAACCCTGGACACAGAACTAGCACGTACCGAGAATGTTTGGGGCTGCGGCCCAGCCTTGGAGTAGTCGTTGTTCGGGTAGCCAAGCTCGGGGGGCACAATAATCCTGCAAGGCACGCACAACCATCACCCTTATCATGTGAGCATCACCCGAGCTAGTTAAACGAGCCCATGATCCTCAGGTATTAGCAATAAGCGCGCTCGAGCACTACTACCCCTGCGCCTGGAAGCCGTTCTTTTTGACCAGTGGCTCACCTTCGTATTGACCCTACACGCATCCCAGCCACCGCTTCTTCAAAGGCTGGAATGACCTGCACCCAGCAAAGCCAGACCCGTTTTCTGTCGGCCTTGCACATGTTTGTGAAAGGACAGTCCTAACTTCGTGTGTGCTCTTGCAAGACGGCCAAAACGTGGTACAACACAGGGACGGAATACATTCTGCCGAAAACCCTGTCAGTACGAAACCAGATGATGGGTCCGCCGCAATCGGTCAGCTCACCTTGTTGTCCCCCAAGCGGAACCTGTAGAAATCCTTTTCAGACCCCTGCAGCCACAAGCATGTCGGGGGTGAGCGTCCAAACAGCCCAGCCGATATTGCCCTTCGACTTGCCAAATGTGGAGTCCGCCAAGGGCCAGGGCAACGGAAGGCGCGCACGTTTGCAACAAGCGTTCCTTGGGATCTATCTAAAAGATGTATCTAATCGTCTACGAATTACACAATCTTCGTAAGTCAGCCTTTGAATCTAGCAACTGAAGCTATCCAGCACAGGTGCGCTCAAACTCGTTTTGGAACAGGTCGCACGATGCGCCCACCTCGAAAGAGCCTCCCCTCGACTTATTCCGAGCCTCGAAAGGGCGGCCCAAGTACCCGATAGTGTACCCATCCCAGTCGACCTGAAAGACAGCAAGAAGGGCCTGTCTAGAAGGGCGGCAAGCCACATTTCGAGTGGGTGACTTGCCTCGAAAGAGCCACCTTTAGCCTTGTTCCTTGCCTCAAAGATGCGGCCGTAGTAGCCAATGGTGTATCCATCCCAGTCAATCTGCAGACAGTGCATCGGGGAAAGGCTTTCCCAGCAACCCAGACGGATGAAAGTACATAATGAAGAGGTGCAGCTATTACTGAGGTGAAAAGGGAAACATGCTGCATCACAGCCTGGCAACCTGGAGAGTACTTTCGCATTTACATCAGTACTCAATACTCGTGTCCTTAATGGCAGCCAAGCTGCAGCAGGGATGCGTTTGCTCACCACGGCTACTTGCCCTTTCTTAGCTTGTGGTCCAAGCCCTGGTTTCAACTCCTGCAGGGGTAGGGAGTCCAAATGTTGCATCAGAGTCCAGCTCAGTCCAGTAAACTACATTGAGCCACACAACATGCAGCGGGCATGTTGATAGCTTTCACATAACAACAAACCTGTCTAGAGCTGCATTTGCTTTCCCTTGCTTTCTTCAGATCCATACTCAAGCTCCCATGACTGTACTTTGGTACAGGCCGGAAGACTGTGAGCTTGAAGCTGGGGCTTGCACAGAAGTCCACGATGGGCCTCCGTAACGGTTAGCCGTCATCAATCCTTGACCAAGCGGTGGTTCAAGTAAGTACCATCGAAGGTTGTTGAAGACTGCAGCCCTCAACAGTTGGGGAAGCGGGGCACGTGCTTACCTTGTACTGCAACCCGGTTTCAGTCAGGATGTAGTCAGGACCGGCCCTCATCGCAGACTTACCGTAGTCTTTGCCTCGAATAGCGGGCACTGCACACGCAAAGAGCTATCATCAGATTTTTTTTCTGCAGAAACTTCCGCCATCCTCTCAGCCAAGCCAGTATCCAACCTTAAGAGCATCAAGAAAGATCACAAGTGCCATGGAGAGCTTGGTACAACGAGGACATATAGTACGGCAGTACAAAGGAGGGCGCCCGTTGTTTACTCACTATCGGTGAATTTCCGGTTTCCTTCAGCAGCATTTCCTTCAGCAGCATTTGCTCTTCCATAATGAGCTGCAATTGCCGACGCTGCTGCCGCTAGCGCCAGCAACACCTGCCGTCTGCCCTCTGCGTGTGTAGCAATTGGCAAGGCGCCCTTCGCCGACTCGTCTTGCCTGCTGTCGGCTCTTACTGAGCTCACACCTTTTCTAGAACACTGGCTTCTCAGATGTACATCTAATGATGGTCCCTTAGATAAACGAGCACATTTCTCAAATCGTTCTGCCGCCGTCCTCAAGCATGATTGCTTTGGAAGCACAAACCTGGGGCCACCCAACGTTAGAGCATCCGAAGCCATTCTGGGTCTGGGCTTGTCAACTCTTGACCAGCGGTCCCCACCTAGTCACGTCCAGAAACTCACGAGAGACCAAGTTCCATCTCCAGCTCTCTAGAGTCTAGTAGTAGATGCTGACGAGTGACAAGAGGTTTGCAGACGTGAAAGGACGTAGGTTTGCTAGTCTTACGATATGCGTCATTGATGATGTCACACAGGGTTAACCTCCTAACGCACACTAAAACCCTAAGGGTAATATTGAGCAGTAGCCCGGTTTTTAACAAACCCTAAGGCGTTCCGCCAGAGCGCACCCTTACCCACCCTAACCCCCCAGCTAACCCCACCAAGATCACAGGTTTGCCCTCATTGTAACCGGAATCTGCCCCGAGCACTTCACCGCACCCGGTGAAACCTGGCGGTACCAACCATACCGACAAGTACCGTACCCCACCACTGCTATCGCTGATGTCACCGATGACGTAGTTTTGAAGACTAGCAAAGTTATGTAGTCTGCTGGGTGAAAGCGTTCTCCAGGTGAATATAAGGGCTCGTGTCGACAGACTTCTTATGAAATCTCAACTGACGGTGATGACCCCGGCACTCCAAGCTTGGTACAATCTTGATATTAAAGTGAATTAGCGTAGGTAAAGAACGGTACCAGAGGAAGCCCCAATAACCCTCCGTGTTGCGTAATAAGCGTCCAGAGTGTTGTCCGCTTTGCCCGCGTATTGGAGATATATTCCAAACGCTCTGTTCTGCTGCAGTGAAGTTGCGAAATGTTGATCAACAGTGAAGAGCTGCAGGAGGAAGACATCATTTGTCATCTAAGCCTAAACCTTTCAAAGCTCCGAGCATCACTTTTATTTGCTGGGACCTAGACGCAGAGCCCAATCCTTCTAGCTGTTGTTGATCACTGACTTCCTTTCAATGGACGGTGTCTACTTCTCTTCGATGGCGGCGGCCGCCTCAGCAGCTTCCGACTGCATCACTCGCAGTGCTTTCGTAGCAGCCACACGGCATTTTTTGAAAAACCATGAGCATCAGCTGCACACCCAGCAGCCTGATCGACCTTATCACTCCAGTCCACAGACGCAGAGCAGCTCCTGTGGTGGTGGAGGGTCTGGCATGTTTGGAGCGGGCGTCGTATTAAGCCGCCGACGGAGAGGGATGCAATGCCGTGCATCGAGCGGAAGGGAGGCCAGTTCACTGGATCAAAGTAGCAAAGCATTGGTGCCTGGGCCAATGTCATTCGGACTATTGCGGTTAAATTGCGGGGTTGCGGCGCTAGGTGTTGCGACCATCGGTATGGCAATTCAAACCCCATTTTGCTTCTTCTGCCGGCTGACGTGATCTTTCTGGATGGCTCCATTTTTTGACCATTGATGGATTAGTGATGCCGCGGGGAGAGTCCTCTTTGCAGAATGTACAGCTCTAGTTGCTCATCAGAGTTCGTTTCAATTGCAGTACTTGCTGCGCTTAATCCTAGCCTGATGAGGCAGCTGCTCGGTTGCAGGAAGATCGAAGTTAGATGTGACTCGGGGGAAGGGACGGTCTAGCAGCTCTCGCCGGGAGTGGGAGAGGTCTGAAGACCGGGAGCCCCATATCCTGGAAAGGCTGCTGGCACCGTTCAGGGATCGGGGACGTTTCTGGACCAACGTGTTCCTAGCAGCGAATATTGTGTAAGTGACAGCCACGGCCCTTGTACAGTCTCTAAACTGTTTAGCAGAGCCTTCGAATATTCCCCCGCGGACGCTTGCTTAGCATCGATTCACATACTTTTCGAGAAGCACGTCAGCCGGCTCCTGTCCAATGTGCCTGGTTGAGTTTGTGCCAGTGGTTTCTCCAGTCAAAGCTAACCGCAAACATGTCACGTTGTTGCCCTTACTACAAGACGTACTATAAAGCAGGCATCCACCCCACTGTCTTTGCAGTGTCTTCATGGGCCAGCTGGCCTTGGGGAGCGATCGTGTCGTGATGTGGGGCGCAAAAGTGAACGAGTTCATAGACCAGGGACAATACTGGCGCTTCATCACGGCAAATTTCCTTCATTCTGGAGTCAGCCATCTGCTGGTGAGGGGCAAGTGAAACGGCGTAGTAGACTGCATGAATGTCCAAACAGAAATAAGCCAAGGATTTCACAATAACCGCACGTTGTGTAATTTTGTGTCATTTCTCAACTCGAGTGTCTCATGTTCAGCCCTGTTACTCATAGCCCGTCTGAAATGAAGTTTGCAAGGCAAGAAATCAATGGTGCCTCTTTGGAAGCCCCAAAGGACTCCCTCTTTCTCCAGATGAACTGTTACTCGTTGAACAACGTTGGCCCATCCTGGGAGCGCATTGCTGGGGCGCCCCGCTTCCTGACTGTGTATGCAGCGGCCAGCCTGGCCACTGTGCTGGCCAGCTACAGTTTCACCCCGCAGCCGTCCGTGGGGGCATCGGGGGCCATCTTTGGACTGGTGAGATCGCTGCTGGGTGACGAGAAAGATGCATGATCAGAACGGTTTAGCGAAACAACGGTCCAGCAAGTTTTCTCTGCCGTTGGTTCTTTGACGGACCAGTCATGTCTAGCTGAAGAACCCCACAACGTTGCCACTTTCTCTAGGGAGAGAGTCGTGCACCGCTTGGCAGTTGTCCCGCTAGCAAGTCATTCGGCTTTAACGTTCTAGCGGCTCCTTGTCCTGGCCTGCAGTAGTCGGTCTTGTCTTACAGTGACCTTGCATAAAGGGACAGGGATTCAAGTGGACTGAATTTGTGCCCAGGTGGGGGCCCTGACCGTGTTCTCCTACCGGTACATGCGCCTCTTTCGGAGCGGGGAAGGCCGCGAGCTCTTCAACTCGCTCGTGCGCACTGTCGCTGTCAACGCCCTCCTTGGGGTGGCCATCCAGCGCTGGGACAACTGGGGCCATGTGAGCATACCAGCAGTGTACGGCCATGAGATTGAAAATGCGGACTAAACACTTTGGTTCATCGTTGGCCTCAGCATTGCTCGTGATGGCACCATAAAGGTCACATGGTCAGCGTCAGCGTCCTCCGCTGGTCAGAGTCCGGCGGTGTGGGGCATGCTTGGGTCAGTCAGACATCTCTTTGATGTGAGCTGATGAAATAGAATGGCATGTCTTTACAGGCAGGAGGTTTCCTCGGCGGAGCAGCTGCAGCCTGGATCCTGGGGCCTTCGTATGAGGTGAGGAAACCAACTTCGAGAGTGTTGTTCATCAAGCGAGGGCCTTGGACAGCTTGCTATATGGATAGGGCGGTCTTGTACTCCGATCGCCCAGGAATCTCGGGGCTACTAGCTTCCATCTTTAAAGTAATTGTTTGGGTCAACAGGGCCGATTGCACAGGGGCTGCAACAGGTGTCTAGAGTGCCAGACACTTTTGCAGTGCTTGTCGCAGTCCACTTTGCAGGATGCGACCATTTTATGCGTCTACTTCGACCCATTTTGACAGCGCTTCAGGGCCTTTAGTGTTTCAATTGGATGCGACCATGTCTTCTCAATCCTGGCCAGAAGTCATCATTCGGTCTGGTCCAGGTTTCCTTGCCCTAGAATAGCATCTGGCGGTTTTTATCACAGTAGGCAACAGCTCTTCACGTCAAGCATCAGAGCTGGTCATTGTTCATTGTCGTGCAGGTGAACTACTATGCGGGTTTGATGGTAGACCGGCCACCCTTAAGAAGGCTACTGGATCAATTTGATAAAAGCAACGGGAAGAAAGATACGCCGCTGTGATAACAAATATCTTTAGCAGTAGGTCTTGTATAATATCGCAAATGTTGCCTCAAGCTGAGGCAGGCAAATAGTACCGATCAGCAGCTTGCAATACTGCAGTCCCTTTATGTAGAGGTGATCAACAGAATTGAAGCCACTACTGAAAGACGTTTACAGTTCTCTGAGGCTCGCTGGAAGATACCTGGAATATGAAAGTGTACATTGCAAGTACAAGTAAAGAGGGTCCCATGCGCCTCATGAGATCAGTCACGCCTTCCATTGCATGCGACTCCTTTGGTCGAAGAATTGCATTGTAAAAACCCACATACATGCATTGTTCGATAATCACAGCTGAAGCCGCGCTGCTTTGTCATGCAAGTCGAAGGGAATTATCGCTCCATTCGCTATAAGGCTTGTGCATGATCACATGCATCGTCTTTACTCAAAGGTCGCAATTTCGCTTCGCCGCCATGCCAGCAATCTAGTGGCGGATAGACATAGCTAGCTGGATTGCAAATCTCAATTAACCGGTACGTGCATGCGGGCCACTGCAAGCGCATGCATTTGTGAAGGTTGCGCGCAACTTTGCCCGATGGCTCATGGCATGATTTAGGTATTGCATTACGCGGATGGCCGACTCCCAATACATATACGAACCAATTTGATGGCCGATCTCACTAGGATGCACATGCAGGTCTTGATTTGACGCAGGCTCGCTTTATATAGTGATAGCCACTGAGTTAACGCATAAAATGATGCACCGTCGTTCGAAATTGCCAACAGATATAGCCCATGATTTGCACCATTCGTAAAATTAACATTCAGCCTTTTAGTAGACATTAGAACCGTACCGTCGTAAGCTTATCATGATATCAGTTTATACAATTGGGCCCCATGCAATGGTTGGCCGGTGGCCGGGCAGCTAGATTAACACATGCTCGCCAGGATCGATCATTCTGAGGTTCATGCAAATTGCTTCTTGATCTGCTATGCAACTCGATGTATCATTATACCAGCGAAAGACTGCATTTAAGAATAGCACACAGATGTGTGTAGTAGGCAAAGCAGATTACATGTGCTTGCGACCATAATAATCGCAGTCTCTGCATCATACAAAATTGTAGCATCCTCAGGTTTTATATCTGCTTGTACACAACGGTTCAAATTGAGTTTTCAGTAGGAGGAGGCTGACCACCTCCGGATCCTTTTTAAGTTTACTGTCATATGTACACCTACTACTTAACCACCATATGTATAGAAGTTCTAATAGGATCCGCAGATCTGTCTCTCGAGATATGTCCAGGAATGTCCGTTTATTATCCACAAGGCTAATGTGCTGCCGCTCATTTGCCAGCCGTACTGGAATCTTAGTGTTGGGTTTCCGACGAGCTTGATTCCGACTCCAGCATGGCCCATCCCTCATCTTCAATTTCCCCTTGGTCGAAGTGAGGACCGACCTGCTGCTGGAAGACCCCCAGGTATTGGCTGGTCAAGTTGCTCGGAGAAGGGCCATACAGGCCCATGTGAAGAGCCTGCGCTGACCCTACATCAAAGGCCTCCTGGCTCTCGACAATGTTCGAAGCAGTGACCCCGCCTTGGTTCTCCCGGTCTGCGACATAGTTGCTCGCATCTCCTCCCGGAGCCTGGCTCAGTCTCATGCTACTGTTGGTGGACTGGAAGTTGGACTGAGCAGACAGCGACAGGAGTGACGGGAGCGACGACTGCAGGGAATGCTCACTGTCCCCTGCGGTGCTGTCGGAACTGGGGATAACTGCTCGAGGGTGCCCCTCAGCGTGGTCGATGTTTCCTGCCGGTGATCCCCCCTCGCTGGCAGAAGCGGCACTAACTTCCGGGTGGTCCGTGTCAGCCTCTGTTTGCGGCACCGAGAGAGTTTCTATCTCTGCAGCTCTGCTTAAGATGGTTTCTCCTTGAGAATGCGAGGAGCGGCGTAAGGCAGACCCTGCCTGGCCGACAGTCAGAAACGACGACGGCGCGAGCGGGCCGCTGAGCCCACTGCCGGAGGCCAGCCGCTCAACAGCCGCCAGGTCCTCACGGAGCATGGCCACCTCAGCCCTGCATAAGACATGCGCCGTTAGACAACGCGTTCACCAAAATAATCTCAAGGCAATCTGCCGTGAGAAGGCCTCATAGCAGTACGAACGAACAGCAAGCAGCTAGAGATGCATGTGACGAGGCAGGTCAACGGGTCTCCTGTTCAACGACAAGCAGAAAAGCAACTCGGCGCACCACCAAAATGCCTGGTTCACGAGGCTCACAGGGCTGACTCAGCCCAACATTTCAGCAAAGCATACCAAGCATTATGAGGATAGAACAGTGCGAGCATTTATGGACCAGGTTGCTTACAGCATGGAATCCACCATTGTTCCTTTCTCCATGATGAAGAGATGCAACTGCGAGGGGAAAGAAGGCTTTGTCATATAGGACGTCCTTCACACAGTCCTCAAATATCTTTTGACTTTGCAAAGCGTAAATGAGACAGCATGGTCAAGAAGACCGTCTTTGATTTGCAGATGACAAGCTCGAACGTTTGAAGCCCCGCAACCATCATCACTTTTGAATGCTTACAAGAAGCTGATATACCCAAGATGGTCCAAATTCATGCATGATCGAAACAAAGCGCTTCTATCTGAAGATGGGAATCGAACCCTCAGTAGCCTGACCGCTACGACCATGCTCACCTTGTTGGCCTCAGCCTCTTGTCTATCAAGGTCCGCCTTCTCTACTTCTGCCTTGTCCAACTTGGTTTGCACAACCTCAAGCGCTGCCTGGACCACAGCCCGTCGCTTGGCCGCTTCTGCGTCGGCCAGTACAATGGCAGCCTCTGTGGCCCCCATCCTCTCACGCAGGCCCACTTGCAGCTGCAGGTCAAGTCACATCAAGAACTATAAGCTCATGTGTTGGTGGGGGGCGCTTTGAGGAGCTTACCATAGGCTGCTCTTCTGTATTTGACCATCAGCCAGCTTTCCCCACATGGTTGCAAAAACCCGGTAGTGGAAACATAAGCATGTGCGACACTTAAGCTGGCATCAGCAAAGGTGTGAGAGGCGCTCTAATGTAGGTGTGAGAGGCACTCTGATGTATGCCGGGTCCAGAAGAGGGTTGAAGAATTGACCTCTATGGAGAGGCACCTCGAAAAAACTGTACATTACCCAGACTAGACACCATTAATGCCCTTTGGCGAAGTGGATTCTTCAGAAGGAATGCCCTTACGTGCTCCAATGTCGTCCTGATGGCCCTCCTCTCCTCCTGCAGGAGGGCCAGATTGCGGCGCAGCTCCTTTGCCTCCGTTCCCAGCATTGCCAACTCTCCATGGACCTCCCCGGACCGCCGCTCATTCTCTTCACTTAATCGGGCCACTGCTTGCTGGGTTTGCTCCATGTGGCGCTGCTCTGCATGTCCTGCCACATTGGCTCTATCCCTGGCTGCATCCAGCTCGACTTCCAGTGCAGCTGCAGTGTTGCGCATCTGGGCATAAGCCGCGAGTTCTGCAGCCAGTCTCTCCTGCACGTTCCAGCGAGGAGGACAGGTCTAAGACTCAACCTGAAGGATTGAAGACTGAAGGCTGCCATAGTCGACCACCTGCCCTACATGAGATGCAAGCAAGGTATGCTGGTAACATTGTCCACAGAAGGTGATCATCAAAAGGAGTTTCCAGCAAGTGCATGACATGACCAGATCGTCAGGAGGTTAGAACAAAGTACAAACTCAAGGAGGATGCAACATAGTTAGTGAACAAATGACGACGCGATTGGCAGACCAAGGTCACATCAAAGCCAGCTGTGAAAGGAAGGGCATATGAAAGGGGAGGGCCAGAAAGAAAGGGGCACCTGTCAGTGGTATTGCTTACCTTCTCTTGCACTGACTGTTGGACGAGCATCTCCAGAGTAGGAGACTGTCCTTGGGCAACTGTCTCTTGGCTACCGTGAAGAGTCCTCTCTTCAGGGGGTTCTATCCCCCTGACAGCCTCTTCCAAAGGGGCTTCCTCATGATTCCTCAGCGGCTCACTTGAACATACAGCTGGCCCCAAAAGCCCCTCAGGCGGACTTTCATGGGAAATATGAGCCTCAACATCCTCTGCCGAAGTCTCGGCGTCTAAGCAAGTGGACTGGTTCGCAGCCAATGCTGCTGCTTCCAGGTATGGGTTCCAACTGTCGAGAGCATTGGTCCCAGTCTCCTGAGAGGCATCGTGACCACTCTGAAGTTCGTCAGTCCCTGCTCCAGCGGAGGGACTACGGGTTTCCAACGGCTGACCTGCAAAACATCCAATACTAGAACACTCAGTAAACAAAGCAATGAACAAACGCAAGCGATTTTGAGCACTTGCAATGGGTGGACCAAGAGCTTGACAAGCTTCAAAGAGAAGCTCTGTAACATGGCAGGCTTTTAAACCATGGCAAAAGTTGGTATCACATAGACTACGGTTCAGAATTGCTGAGAGATCATTTTTGTTCTGCAGACCTGAGCATGCTTCAAAGAGGCACTTACCTTCACTGCCACGTGACAAGCATGCAGGGTTCTCATGTACATGCGCTTCAGATGCTTCGCAAGCCAGAAAGAACGCAGCATCATCTTCATTCAGAAACCGTTCAGCTGCAGCACGAACGACGGTCCTGTCCAACTGCAGAGGAAGAAGCAAAAGATGAGGCAATCGCCTCCCCAAGCTTCTCTTATATTATTTGTATTAACAAGAAGTTGTGAAAAGCCTTGATGCTTGCAAACATGAGGTAACATACTATCCACAGACGTTTTCACTGTACATTCACCAAGAACACACAGCTCACGAAACTGTGATAACAAACGGCTGAAAGGAGGCAGAATAATGCTGCAGAATGCAAGACGCTACAGAGAATATTCCTCAGAGTGGAAGGACGTACCTGAGGAAAGCTTTCTCGAAGCCCAGCGTAAATGACACGCCATTCCGCCATTCCGCCACCTTGAAACCTTGCTAATATGTCCTCTTCAAAACTCCGACTTCGCATGAGAATGGCAATGCGATAGCAACTACCGTAAGGTCGTCTTCACATGCCTTCCTACTTCCCTTTAAAGGCTCTCATGTTAGCCTGGGCATTGCAGGCACCTGCCGCCATGGCGCTGCATCGTCCACTCGCGCGAGTCCCTAGTGCGTACACAGGCTACGCTTTGAAAGTGCTGTTGCCAATGCCATGCGTGACGGTGGTCACGGACCTGGTCACGTTCCGTTCATGCTGGAGCCTAGCTGGCCATGCAGCTCACATTTTATGCTACAGGTAGGTACCGTACCGTGTGTGTCTTATGCATACCGCATGGCCAACTTTTGACAAAATAGGCCGTACGATTCAAAAGCGATGCAATTGGACGATCAGCATTGACCAAAATCACTGATTTCATCAACCGGTTGGTACCAAGGAGTACGTACCGTACTGGGCAACTTGGCGGCTGGCAAGTAGGATAGGCGGCCGCGCATGATCCAAACCAGATCGCTTCCGGCGCGGCCGGCCGGCGGCCGCCCAGGCTCCAAACCAGCCTACATAAGTAGCTCGTGACTGAGCGGCCGCGCGCGCGCAGGTTGTATATAGTTGTATAGATGCAAACATAAGTTTGACGATCAGCGCCGACGCGCTTTCAAAGACTATATTCCGTTTCTTGGAACATTTCTGACGTGTCCAAGTGATTCTTTCGCGCTAGTGCCAGTAGTATTAGAATTTAGTGCTAGCTTAGTACGGTAAGTTTGTTGACCGGACTACCATCGCGGACCGAGCCCGCCCGCAGAGTGACTCTGGCAGGTGTCTTGCCACTCGAGCTATTGCCTGAGCTGGAGCAATGAGTGTCATACGTGAAATGAGGTGAATCATACTATACCAAAGAGCGCGTATTAGCTGATTCGAGGTTTGGAGGCTGGGAGATTGCAAGCGTTTAGACCGACCTCCTGCAACGCACAAAAGAGCTGTATGCAGATTTCAGAAGTTTACTTCCAACATACTACAGCAGGCCGGCAGCACGGCCGGCAGCTTGCCGCCAACTTGATGCACTTGAACGTACGTAGGCCCATTGTTTAAATCCACCGTTCTCGTTTAGCATATCTTGGCACTCCGGAGATGACGTCCTACTTGGCAGCGTCCCCTTAGACCCTTATTCCCTCATTGACAAGTTTCGAGGGTCTCAGAACACCTCTTTTAGGTAGCCTTGGGAGTACCGTAATAACATCTGGCGACTGGTTTGAAACCCGACGACATTGCATTAAGATCCCAAATAAAATCTCGAACGAAAAGAAGCCTAGTGTGCGCGTGACGGCTTGGAGGGAAGAATCTGCTGACGAAAGAGACATGCATGGACAAACATCGATGTTGTGGGGATAATAAAAACCTGTCCCCTAGGGCCATTACAGCAGTTGCTGGAGACTTCTCCAATATAAGCACTTACAGAAAAAGGCCGTCTGGTTGAGCGTTCATGAGAGCCTCCCCTGTTACACGACCTTGGTCTTTTCAAATTATGGGTGGCTTCAAGTTGCCTTGAATAGGGACACACACGCAACAAGAAGGAAGCACTGGCAGTACTAACCATCACGCTGCGGCCGACTCCTCCTCTCTGGATTCGGTCCCCGCACTTTTCAACTTAGCTTGGCAAAGATCCCTGACGTCAGGCCCGCAGCTTTCTAGGGGAGTGCCCTGACTTGGCCCTGCAATCCGGGTGCGCTCATAGCAGCCCCTGTTGTTGCTTCTTGAAGGGCAGAAGTAGTGGGACGGGTAAAGAGGCGCACACCACCAAGAATGACTTCCCAGGACGTCATGTCCCCATGTTCTACTAGCGGTCGTTCTGAGGGCCAGCTAAGCTCCCAAGCGGGACGCTGTCCCGTGTTTGAAGGGCTATACAACGCGAGCAAGCCAGGGCAGGAGCTAGTCAGGCTATGGCACGGAAGTGAACAGGACTTTGGCGCGGCATTTGAGCTTGGGGAGCTCGTGGGCGAAGGAGGTGAGGGCCTCTCGTTGTATTTGCACCCACAGACTTGGAGTGTTGTTCAGGAAAGTGAAAGAGAGTCTTCACAAGGCCCTCACTGGATGCAGGCTCTTCCACACCACAATCATGTCACCGACTAATGCCATGACGTGCTTTTGTCGATTTGTGCCTTTGACCATGTTTTTACGTGGTGAAAGGCAAGGAAAGCAGGCGGTACGAACAATGTTCTCAGCAAGCAACGTATGCGCCAATCTGAATCAACTCAGGAGTGGTGCAAGCAAAAAATTACTTCCCAGATGTGATAGTTGAATCGTGCAGGGTTTGCGGTTGTGCGGCGAGGCCGCTGTCCAGAATCCGGGGAGGACGTTGCGGTCAAAATTGTAGACAGGCAGCGCTATGGGAAACAGCATACGCAGAACCTGGATAGAGAAATCGCTATTCTGCAGCAGGTGGGTTGCTCCCTTGTTTTCACCAACTGCTGACATAATGCTGCCTTGCAACCGGTAGCGCGAGCTGCCCTCTAGCCCTCTTCGTCTTAACAGGTGGGAGATAGTAATGGGCTGGTTAAAAATGGTTGACTTTGTTTCCGTACCTGCAGCCTGTCCGGCTTTGAAGATAGATTGTCAAGTGGATCCCGTGAAACGTGTCCTTATACGATGGACGCAGATTTCTGTTTCTTTCGTGTGGTGTAGTTGGATCACCCGCACCTGGTGCGGCTGAAGCGCGTGTATTTGTCGCCCCCCCGCGTGTACATTGTGACGGAGTTGCTGACGGGGGGCGAGCTGCTGGACGCGTTGACGGTGTGCGGCAAGTACCCGGAGCCTGACGCGCGGCGCATGATGGAACAGCTGCTGCAGGCCGTCGACTACCTGCACAGCCACGGCATTGCGCACAGGTCAGCACCCGGCGCGTGGGGCTGCTGTGCCGCATGCAAACATCGATGCGCCAAAGTTATGAAATCCCACACAAGAGAAGTCCGGAGAGATGCGTAGTTCTTGAGTCTTGCTGACCAATGAGCCTCAATTTTTTTGATACTCAGAAATATCCTTCTGCTCCCCAAAAGACCGCTTCTGGGCATTATAGGACGTAAGATCTACGAGCAGTCTCCGAAACTGCTTGCTGAGGTTTTTCAACGGCTTTTAAAGTGATCTGCAAAGGTGAAAGTGATCTGCAAAGGTGAAAGCTTTCCGTTGGTCTCACTTCGCCCGTGCCTTCCGTCACGCCTCAGGGACCTGAAGCTGGAGAACCTGCTGTTGGCGACGCACGCGCCCGCGGCCCCGCTCAAGATCGCGGACTTTGGGCTGTCCAAGTCGTTCCTGGAGGACCCGCTGCGCACCATTTGCGGCAGCCCGCAGTACGTGGCGCCCGAGGTGCTGTGCGTGGGCCTGCTGCGCGCGAGCTACGGCTGCGCCGCCGACCTGTGGAGCCTGGGCGTGGTGCTCTTCATCCTGCTCGCCGGCTTCTCGCCCTTCGACGACGACAGCGAGGCGCTCATGTTCGAGCGCATCCGCGCGGGCCGCTACTCCGTCGAGGGACCGCTCTGGGAGGGCGTCTCGCAGCCAGGTCAGGGCGGGGCACGGAAAGGGGCCGCTTCAAAGAACAGAACTCTCAGGGCCTAGCTCGCCCTCGTTGCTCGATAGTAAAGCTTTAGTGAGTCCTCCTCGGCTTGTCGTTAGAGCAAGCGGCCTCCTCGCGATACGTTTCTCTCAAGAGTTTGCCACGCGAAGTGCCGTTCGGAGACACCGCGTCCGTGGTGCTCCCAAGTTTGTTACTTGCAGCAGTAGGTACAGAATGTACGCCGCCTTGCGCTTCACCTCTCTGGCTTCCTCTCCTTGCAGCTCGCGACCTGGTCCGTCAGTTGCTGTGCGTGGACCCGAAACGGCGGCTGACTGCGGCGCAGGCGTTGCAGCACCCCTGGATCTGCGAGCAGCACGTGCCCAGCAGCAGCCCCGAGGGGGCGTCCCCTGAGGCGGCCACGCGGCCCAAGATGTCGCCCAGGAGGCCCACCATCAAGGGCCTCGACAAGGTGGGGCTGTCATTTGGAGCCACTCGTGGCGGCGCAAGCTCACGAAGGGCGGGCTCCGGAAAGGAACCGGGACTCTTTTGCACACTCTGGACAACGGTTTGATACATTTGATTGACGCAGATGACGCAAGCTGGCGTCCTGAAACGTGGAATTCGATCCATATTATCCATTCGCCAATCATTATTTTCCTTCCCCTCAGTTTTTGGCACCCGGAATTTTCATGTCGACCACAAGTCTGGATGATAACTTCAGTAATCAGAAACAGAATTTTGACAAGCGTGGCTGTCCTTTTTCGTGCAGCTGGTCCTCCAGAGCCGCAGCCCCAACCAGTCCGCCCCCGACAGCCCCCGCGGCAGTCCCCGCCACGAGCCGCCCGTCAGCCCCGGGCCCGGTAGCCCCGCCAAGGGGAAACCCGGCTCCTCGAGCCCACGCTGCAAGGGGGATCCCCGGGATGACAAGGCCGGGGGAGTCACCGGCCGGCTGCCGGCTTCTCCCCGGTCTCCCGCTCCCAGCAGTCCGCTGAGCAGGCGATGGGACTCGTCAGATGGGGCGCATCAAGCCATCAGGGAGGTCAAGAGAGTGGGCACCCCGAAGGCGTTGCTCGCGCAAATTGGCAAACTGCTGCGGTAAAGGCCGCTAGATCTCACGATGGACTGATTGGGTGGGAGAATGGCGAATATGCAAGCGTGTTGCGAGATGATCGAGAGGCCGCTTCTTCCGAGCGCGGCTTTTATAACGGATGAAAGAGGGTAACAGGTACACAAGTTGTGCTGCCGGCCGCATCTTACTCTCAGTTTGAAACGTTTCAGCGTTGAACGTCGATCGATGTAAGTAGCGCGCGCAGAGGATGAGTTGAGTTATAGAGTCGGTTCCACCGACTTAACCCGAGGCTTCTTTTAAAGTCTTACTTATGCAATATATCTGGCCAAGGTCGATCAACGTGCACGAAGAGATCGCGGCTGCCTGCATCGAGTTCTTCCTCGACGTGCCAAAAACTCTTAATTTAAGCAGAAATGTATCCTGCACCCAGTGATGAGGGCCTTCTATACCAGAAGCCACTTCAATGTAAAAACTAATGCATTGAAGCTACAAGATGCATGACACTGTGTTGGAGTGACGTGAATTCGCCAGTGATATGCTTGAACGTCATGAAAGGGGGACGATATAGGCCTAGATCAGTCATATGAAGGGTGCAGCAAACTTAAAGCCTTTCCAGTTGCGCAGACGTACAAAGTTGCATGCGCTCCGTACATCAACACCGGGCTTTTAGGTAAATGCTGATCATATCACAGCGCATGAGTGATTTAGGCCTGTAAGCTCGCGCGCCAAATCGACCGAAAAGACTTCATTGAAGTCGGCATCTCTTATCGCACGATCTCTGCTCATGTACGGTAGACCATGCGGCAGAGCTAAGGTCAGATTGATGGGCCGCACCGATCGCCTTGTTCAGAGAGAGTTTATCGCGAGTTGCCAAAACATATTGAGGATCAGGACCACCAAACGCACATTTTGCGCCTACTTTGAATCATTGAAGTGTGCTGCAATGATCATTTACACAATAGCTGGACCGTCGCAGATTGATTGTGTGAGCGTTCGCATATGTACCAGCGCGCCAGGCTTGGACCACTTGTGCTAATTTCTCAGATCATGCATGTGCAGTTCCGCGCATGTTAAGCTGATGTCCATGTTCATCCGACCACACGAGCTTTTCTTGGCACCCACTGACTGCCTCCTTTGGCGATACTAGACCATATTGAATGATGCAACAGATCGATCTCGCTGACTAATGCTTGCTCAGGCAATCTCGCCGCAACAACGACCGCCTCCTCTTTCGAGGAGCAAAAATCTAAAAGCACGATCCGGCATTGGCGTGCAAGCAGCTACCTGCGATTAATGCACGTACCTGTCACCAAGTTTTCTGCAAATGGCAACGAATCAAGGTTACCGATTGTGTTTCTGGTTGTGACTATTATTCTGCTGTACGCTTAGACTTCTAAGCAAGTCGATGAACACAGCACCCCCGTCGTCCGCATTCCCGGCTGCTTCTTCGTCTCTGTAGTCCTCCGCAGCCTGAAATGCAAATACACCGCAGATAAGTGCGGACGTCAGAGTAGCTGGCAGTGCTAGCAACGGAAGGAGAAACTGGTACCCGTTCCAGCGCACTTACTGAGGTCTATGCGCAGCTTTGGAGCAGAAAACTTCCCGAATAAGAAATGCTTCAACAACCTGGTCTCGCATCTCTTCGAACTGAGCCCGAAAGGCAGCGGGCCCTGCCACCTGGCCAAAAGGCCTCATCTTTCCATAAAACATCCTCAACAGGGGTTAAGTTCAGGGGTAACCGTCTCTACTCAAGCACACTATGTGCTGGCGGCGATAGCAGCCGTGTGCCTCTCCCCCTCGCTCACCTGCTTGGACAGTTTATTGGTGGCGATGACGGAGGCGAGGTCGTCGAAGGCGATGGCCCGCGGCCGGCTGCTGCTGCCCGCCTCCTCCGCGACCGCGTCAAACTCCTTGAGGTAGTCCCGCAGCGGCAGGTACGCCGCCTGCTTCGCAATCTCCGTCAGGTCGCTCCCGCTGCATGCGCACACAGCGCTGGTCAGGGCCGCGCTCACCGCATCACCGGCCTATGTTTAGACGACCTCAAAGCGCCGGCAAGCGATCTTTTGCAGCAGTTTCGTGCGAAAGGCAGTCCAAAACACAGTCCGGAAGTAAGCAAAAAAGACATCGGAGATCGCATGCAACGGCTTTGAAGACGCAGAGCAGCCCCTTTGCGCGGCTGACCTGTACCCCTCGGTCATGTCTGCGAGCGCGTGCGTGTCGATGCCGTCCTCGACGTTCTCCCCCTCAAGCAGAACCTCCAGGATCGCCGCGCGCTGCGAGCGGTCCGGCATGCCCACCTCGAACGTGCGCGGCAGTCGCCGCAGGATCGCTGGGTCCAGGTCGTACGGCCTGCAGAGAAGGCGGGGGGAAACATGCCGGCCTTATGATTGGGATTAAGGCTACAATCATCCGGCAGCCACTATCAGATCGTCCCAGAAAAGTGGAACTTTAAAGCGAACAGGCTAAGAAAAGTAGCATCGGGTCTGATTTATATGTCACTGCTCATTCCCATATTTTGAGGGGCCCCGACCTTTCCATAACTGACTGCTCGTATTTGACCTCCTTATTGTAAGTTCTGCCGCCGATGAGTGAGCCTGGGGATGAGGCGGGAAGAACACGAACTCAATACCAGATGCCGTCGTAGTGGCTGATAAGAACGGAACCATTCCAACAGTCGAGGCTACAGATTTCAATCCTAACATGAAATCAATTCTCAACAGACGTCCATGCAGAAACGCGAGCTCACCTGTTTGTGGCAGCAAGCACGATCACTTGGGCGTTTGCATCGGCTGCAGAGATAAGGACCCCCAGCTTAGAAGGCGGAGTTGCATGCACAGTGTTCCCTGCATCCTATTTCCTGGCGCAGCTGCTGGCAGCCAGCTGGGACGACGGTGCCGGCGACAGGCGCAGAAGCAAGGCCAGCGCAGGCAGCACAACTTACTAACATACCGTTAGTTACATGGACGGCAAGTGATTGTTGGCCAACGTGCTGCGGGTAACTGTGGAGCAAGGTGCGAGGCGGCTCACTGTTGAAGCCGTCCCAGAGCGCCATGAACTCGGTCTTCATGAGGTTGGTGGCCTCGTGCTCGGAGGACACGCCGCGCTTGCCCAGGAAGCTGTCGATCTCGTCCATGAAGATGATGGCCGGCTGCAGCTTGTACGCCAAACTGAACACCGCGGCCACTGCACAGCCACACGCCCCAGTCAAGCCACTGCCCAGGCCATCGAAGGGTCATTGGAGCCGTCCAGAGACAAACTCAGTCATGTCCTCCGTGTCCAATCCTGCTTGGACAGACATGTTGATGGTGAAACCAACAAGACTTTAATACCGAGCTGTCAAGCATTGGGCCGTTCAAAGGCACAAAAAACTCCTCAGGAGAGGCTCTTCGAAGGGCTCTTTTTGAGCCCCAAGTCTGCCGCAGTTCCGGAAGAAACACGAAATCTCATGCCAAAAATCAAAACGATGCTTACCCAGCTTCTGCGCATCCCCAAACCACTTGCTGGCCAGGTTGGAGAAGCGCACGTTGATGAAGCACGCCTCTGACTCCTTGGCGATGGCCTTGGCCAGCATGGTCTTGCCCGTGCCGGGGGGACCGTACAGGAGCACGCCCTTCAGTGGCCGCAGCAGCTTGCCGCTCATGAACAGGTCGGGGCGCTGCAGAACAGGGAGTGTCAGCGGACCAGGCTTTCTACAACAAAAAGGAATATACACAAACAGGGCTCGTTGAGGTATTGTATGGTGAATTGGTGCAAGTCAGCCAGCTTTTGAACATCGTAACAAGATGTCGGCCTTGGACACTCATGAGCTTTGTCCCTGCCTGTCACCCCGGGGCCGGCCTACCTTGAGCGGCAGCACCACGAGCTCCTTGAGTGCGGACTTGACATCGTCTAGGCCCCCAACACATGAGAAGTCTACGTTGATGTCGTTGGAATCGACCACGTCGCACGCGATCACATCCTGGCAGGATACAAGTAAAAACCTCGTCAGAAGTGACATCAGGGAAGCGAAGTTTCAGTGGCAAGCAGAGGGGGCCTTTGGCAGACCGCTCAAAGAATAGGCACCTCACCACAGAATTGGTACGGAAGTGGCGAATGCCCACTTAGTGATCTCAATATCCCCGTGTCAATCAGGACATCAATCATCAAAGCCACTTGAAGCAAGCAGACCCTGTCAAGGATGCGCTGGGCTTGCCACGTAGAGCCTCCAAGGCCATACACACCTCTTTCCAGCATATGCAACTTTGTGGAAAAACCACAGTGCCTCCTTGACAGATCTTTCACCGCACTTCTACGACGACAGGAAACATTAGGTCAGCTCAAGGAGTGAACTTCCTCAAGCCTTCGATGGTTGACTTTTCAAAGGATTTCTGAGCTCAGTGCAGCGGCTGCATCTGCGGCCCAGAAACCTTCCCTTCTAGCCTTGCTCAATTACCTCGTAAGCGTTGAGCTTGATCGGCCTTCCGAGTCTCCTGCCTAGCTCTTTCTTCTTCTTCTTCGCGTCGGAGGCTATGATGCGGGATGGATCCAGCTGGCGCAGCCCAAACATTACACAGGACACACATAACAAGCCGACAACCGACGCTATCAGAGTATCCTGCACATGACAAGACGCTCTTCAATATTTTGCGGTGGTGGACCCTGGAGGGGACAATGCTGTGGAAAAACACAAAAGAGGACAACACTGATGCTAGCAAAGCCCTAGATCTGTACAGCATAGCCTCAGCGGAGAAGATGGGACAGGATACATCATTGCCGGCAGCACCGGGGGCTTGTCAATGATTGGAGGCGCACCGTTGCCTGCTGAGCAAAGGTCTTCCCCATCGCGGACAGGTGCCCTCAATTGACTCCCCTTTCAAACTCTACTCCTCAGTTTTCTGGTTCCGTAGGGGGGTGCAAAAACTTGAGAAAGAAGCTAGCTCAACCAAACATACTCCTTCTTGTTCTCAGAACAACATGACGAGTACTGCGCTTTCCACCGAAAGGAAATCTGTCCCTTTCACTGTTCAACTTCAGAGAGCTCGAACTATGCAGATGGAGCTGGGAAGGTGAAAGCGCCAATCCTCCACCTGCAACTTGAAGTTGTAACATGTCGTCTGCAAATTCAAGAGTGACGAACTGGCCAGCTGGGTGACGAACTGAAGGCCCAACCTGCAAGTTTTGTAGTCTGTATCGCGACCGTCCAAAGTCGGCTTGCAAGTAGAATCGACTGCCTAAAATGTCCGCCTGCTATAGGGGGCTTGACCGTCTGCCAGCTGGCAGCCACATGGCACAGACGGCCAGTTCACAAAGCTTCTGCCCAGCTCCGCTCTGCAATTTCAAAACCTTGAGCGCAAGCAGATCAGCAGGGCTGAAACTTCAAGAAAGGGGGGCGGGTGTCCAGCATTCCTTTCATGAACTCTGAACAGAGGGAGCCGGCCCCGCTTGTGCGCGACCAGCATGTCTACCTTCACGTATAAGCCCCGCCAGCAGGACCCGGGCGTGGCCACTGAGAAGTCGACGAGCTACAGCCAGGGGTATGCGGACCGTGCAGCCGGGGCGCCCCCTGCTGCAGCCAATGCCAGGCATGGAGCTGGCACGTTTCCACCATCGCAGGGATATGCCCCAAGTGACCGCGCCGGGGGATATTCGCAGTACCAGCGGCCACGCACAGTTGGGGATGTCATGGTGGACGCAATCGGCGGGCTCTTCAATGGCCTCTGGGGAGCATCTCACACAGTAGCCAGGTAGGGCAGGCTGGTCCGAGATTGCTGGGCCTATGAGAGATGCATGCAAACGACCGCAAGCATGATTAACGTCTGTGGGCGGTGGAGTACTGCGGAACATCTCTGGCAGCATTACAACCCATCTTGTATCAATGCACCCAATTGACGCAGGTGTGGTGGTGCTCCGGTCCCCTTTTCATGCCAGCTATTGGTTGCAGGGTCGACTTGAAGCGGCCATTCCGGTACAGCGGTCCCGTCATACATGGAGCAAGGCCCGAAGATGATGAGTTTACATACCGCGGCAGGAAAGCGCGCCGTAGCCGGGCTGTAGCGACGCCACCAGGAGCAATGTATGTCAGGTGGGGCAAAGAGGAACGAGCAGCCTTGTGAACACCACCTTACATATGACAAACAAGGACAAAGGCAACAATTTGAAGGGGCATCATGCCCCGGATTAAAGAAGGGCCACTGGATTCCTTCCATATGAAGATGCCTTGGTGTTGTTGCTATCCATCATTAGTCATTTTCTAACCACTTCATCATGCCAAGTGTCAGAAGGTTTAGCCTGAAATGTTTTGCCGTTGGTTCGATTTTGCTGTTTGATGCTAGTACCGAATGTCAAACAGATATTCACTTCTTGGAGGCAGACAGCAATTGAGCTTGTGTCGTTTGATTGGTCTAACCAAACATCTCCGTTCGCTCACTGCAGAATGGTTAGTGGTATAGGGGCTGACCTTGTTTGTATCTTCTTGTTCTCCTTGTTTTAGCGGGCCCTACAGCGACGTATCTCCAAGCGCTCCTCCGGCGGAGCTGGTGGACGAATCTGGGCGGATGGTGTCCTGGCGGGGCAGCCTGCGGGGGCCAGGTGGAGCGCGCCTCAAGCTCATGCAGGTGAACCAGGGGCCCTCCCCGTGCAGCCTTGCTCTGCACAATCCTAGAAGACCACACTGCTTGTAGGTCGACTGCCCCACTTCCGGATCGTTCACCTTTTGTATTACTCATGTCAGAGGATGCTTCGCGAGAGAGCCACCCCCTTAGAGAAATAAAGTGGGAAGCTGTGGAGCTTTTGACTCCCCTCACCTTCAAGATGTCCTCTTCTTTTCATTAGTTCCTTTGGTTCATTGAGCGAGGGCCCTTCCACATGGGGCCTCTGGGTCCCGGTGGCGAAAACTCATCTCTTTTCGATATGTAGGTCTTATAGCTGTTTTGGGCTGCTATCGTCCCCCTCCATTGAGTCTGCCGTCAAAACAGCACCAAACAATAAAATCTGCCCTGCTTCAGATCTGGGACGTCGCCTCCCCCGAGGGCGACAGGCCCTCGTTCAACTTTGGTGCGGGCGTCAACTTCGACATGGACAGCAACCGGCTGACGCCCAAGTGCCGGTTCAAGTCGGACCAGGTGGGCCTGCTGCTGCTGCCGGAGCCCGCCCTGGAGCTCAAGGGCAAGTGGCGCGTCTTTGACAGCCCACTCGCGGTGGACGTCAAGTACCAGTGCCCCGTCACCAACTTCACGCGCTTCTGGGAGAGCCCCGCTAAAGTGCGCGTGCGCTTCTTCAATGCCAACCATGCCGGCCTGCACATCACCCCCGTCGGTGAGGGACGTGCTCTGAGTGCCCTCTAAGCGTAGGCTGTTGAGGGCATTAGGGGGTTGGGGTCTGCAAAATCACTTAGAGACGTTCAATGTTTATTCGAATCCGGCAAAGTCTACTCCCATGTTCGAGGTCGTCCTGTGGTCGGGTGCATAGGAACTTCACAAAAGCTTTGTAGGCACCTCTTCCAAGGTTCACGAGCTATCCCGACAAGGCATGTCGCTGAGTCCTTCTTCCCCCTTCTCCAGGTGTCGAATTCGAAGATCGTGACCTCAAGCTCGGGAAGTATGCCAGCCTGCGTGTTGCGGCGGCAGTTGATTTCCCTCGGCAGCTGCCACTCGAAGAAGGGGATCAAGCGCTCAATGTCCGAGTGAGCAGGCTGGGGCTAAAGGCCAGGATAAATTGACACCCATGTTATGGTGAAACACCGGCCCACCACCATTATGACGTCTCAACTGCTTTTGACCTGGACAATCACCAAGAAGGACACTTGCTGCACCGAAGTGCCAACTTTCGCTCAAGGGTGTTCTGCTCGCATCCTTGACGATGCGCATGACTTAGCATGCCCCAGAATACGAAGCTTTTTTAAGACGTCATGAATCTTAAGATATCGTGAGAACAAGTACGTTTGCTGCATGAAATCAACATGGGGGCCGCAGTTACGTAAGGTCTATTTTGCTCATAGTCGGACCTTGAAACGGCATTTGCATTATACCCATGCCAGGCAATACAATGGCCGTGTAGACACATGAATCTGAGCGAGATGTCAGATATGGATGAACAAGAAGCTATGTTTATTGTTGTCCGGCCTCATCAAATTTTGCAGCCGAGCATGCAGAACCGATCAAGCAGCGTTCCACCAAGAAGTTGACCACTCCTCTTGCTTGTGTGCCTTCATCATCAGCTAGCTTTTCGTGTCATCTTCGAGTTCAGTGACTGACGGGAATGCATTCAATCGTCCAGTTTGCATGCAAAAATCAAGGGCGGCAGCAGCAAACGCTAGGAATATCACACTCTCCCCAGCATCTAACGCCGATTTTAACAACGTTTCCACAGCTGCTGGGCTAGAGCCAGCCAGCTGTGATGTCGTCGCAACCTGTGCAAGACCTGCACCCATAGAGCAACAGAAGCATTGACACGAAGTCGGGACCTTGCGAAGACTCGAAAGTGGTTGCATCGATTGTGATCTCCCTGTCAAAATGACTTGACAGAAGAGGCTCAGGAAAACTGCAGCAATCATGGTACTGGCTGACTCTAGGCTCGTTCAACAGAACGTAGGCATGCGCGCTGAAGACGGCAACAATCAGGAAGCGGGTACAAATGCTCGACCCTTCTCAGTGTTTGAATCCTGGAGGCTGGTCGCTGCGACTAATAAGAAACTTGAAGGTCGTAGGACCTTACCGCGTGTGAGTCCAAAGGCCGCCACCACTCCTCCCTTGAGGTGCGTGTTCTGGGTGTCCCGCCGAATCATGTAGCGGTAGCACACGCCAAACAGCGCGCAAGTGGCAAGGATGGCTCCCTCGCTCACCACCAGGCTCACTAGACTCGACTCGGGGCCGCGCCCCGCCAGCACCACCGGCAGACTGGCCGCCAGCCCTGCAAGGCAGCACCAACAGAACAGCTCAGAACAACTCAATTTCCATAGCACAGTGTAAAAGGTGCCTAAATGTCTGGCCTGATCAGCACAGGACGGAGTGCCCCTAAGTATATGACAGGTAATAACGTAGCTTTTGCTAGTTGAGATCCTATTATTCAGTGGAACATCAGCGATACAGCCCTTCGCCCCGCCCCAGAGAACACCTTGTGAGTCACTTCCCCTCACCTGTAGCAACTGCGATGGCCGCTGCCTTCCCTGACTCAATGCGCTCCTTGTCTTCATCTACGCCAGGGGTGCTCCACTTGTTGGCCCCCTGTTTGGCCCGTGCCTGGAGCACCTCCTCGCGTCGTAGTGCCACCTCCGCCTCCGCCTCAGCCACAAGGCGCGCAGCAGCAGTTACCTGCGGCACCAACCAACCATCTTTTATTTAAGAAGATTCTCTTAGGCATTGCTTCTATCGCACCACCCATTCCAAGCTGTCACAATTGCATTACAGCACCTTCCACCACAAACCCTTTCGCATGATTTGCAAGAGAGTAATTCAGGGATGAGAATCTTGTCAAGTGGGGCATATGCTGTATGTGCTTACCCCTTCATCAGCCTCTTCCAGCTCCGCTTCCTCGCTGGCACGCGCCAGCTCCGCTTTCATGTTGGCCACCTCAGTCAGCTTCTCCTCCAACAACTTGCGTGCTGCCTGCAAGGCAAGAGTCGGGTGTTATCAGCATTTGATTTACGGTAATTCCTAGAGGTGATGGACAGAAGGGGAAAAGTGACACAACAAGGTTTCAAGTCCGCTTACAAGGTGTGATGTAAAGCATATTTGTCCCTTGTGCACGTATGAAGAAACTCTTTCAGCTTCTTTAGACACTCTGCCATCAGCAAATGCACCACTGAACGGCAAAGTCCCAATGCACGCCCTTGCTTGGACTTCTTGGGATCTGTGCTGGCCAACTAGTGGTGGCACAGTTGTTGCAGAATTGTAGCGGTACCTCCGCTCTGAGCACCCTGTCCTCTGCTGTTTGTAACTTCTCCATCAGGCGCGGTGCATCGCCCTCCTGCATGACTCGCTCCAGCTCCACTTGAAACTCCGCATTGGCCCCCATGCCATCATCTGAGCCCCAGACGTTCCTGTCATCCTGGACTGCTGACGCTAAACTTAGCCTCTTCTTACCAGCGGTGTAAATCAAGGAAGAGGAAAGTCCTTGACGGGTGCTTTGGCTGTGCTGAGGCGGCATTGCGATCCGTCTGGTGAGCGCATTGCCAAAGGCATTGTCGCTTCGCTGAGAGCAGGTTCCAAGAGCGACACCAAACCCTTCACAGCCACAATATCCTACAATGGCCTCCATTGTCTTGCCTTAGATTTGCGGGTTGAGCACCTCAACCTCAGGACAATTCCCTGCACGTCTAGGCGCGCTGGACCCTTGGTCACGGTGGCACTGGCATTGGCAATTGCCAACACCGATGTCAGTCCAGCCTCGGAGGACTGCTTCCCACTTCTAACTTTTGAAGAATGTACCGGGTGAACCGTGAGGCCCGGGGTAGTCCTCCATTGGGCCTTGTTGGGAAGCGGGCTGACTCCCGTTGCTAGGAGAACTACGCCAAGGTGCTTGCGACAAAGAAGGCAGCAGTTCCCGGTTCAAGTGGTCGGTCGTCGCTGCTCTCTTTCTTACAACTGTACAAACTTGAATCGAAGTTCAAGAAGGCAGCTGAAGCCTGAACGCTACCTACCTTCCCAATTGCCAAAGGTTGGGGCGCTAGCTAGAAACTTCACGTGAGTCTCACCTCATTTTCTGTGTCCAGAGTGCTTTTTCCGCAGTGAATCCAGATATCTAGAAAGCTTCCTGTCCAGCTTCCTAGGACAACGAGCGGCGTATATCGTTGCGGCTCTCTGAGGGATCACCATGGAAGATGACGCGATCAGCAACTTCTGCGCAATCACAGGTGCCACGCCGGATCAGGCAAGGTTCTTTTTAGAGAGCTCAGGCAATGACATGGAACAGGCCATGTCCGCTTTCTATGATCAGGAAGGCGACGACGATCTGCCTGCTGAAGAGGCAGTGCCGTCGGAAGGAGCAGCGCCACCGGCGCAGGGGCAGCAGGAGCAGGCGGGAGGGGTCAGGCAGGGCCAAGGGGCGTGGCCAGGTGAACAAGAGGGTGCTGTTGGCTCCGACTTTTTGGTCTCCGGTTTCCAAGCGCACTACTTTGATCAAGAAACCGTTCCAAGTTTGATTTATTGATTTCTGCTTGCAAAGCAATTGTGGACGTATGTACCTGGCGTCAAGTTGAACAAACGCAAATCCCTGGAACTTTGTTGGGCGTATTGGCGTACTGGCTGTTGCTGAACAGTCTTAGCCACCACAATCCTGTATCTTGAGAAGTGACCCAGTGGAGAGCGCGTGCAGGTGCTTCTGGTGGCGGCGGCGCTGGCCCGAGCATCCGGGGCGGCGAAGTCCGGGGTGGGGCCAAGAAGAGGCCTGCCGGCGCAGGCGCCAGTGGGGGGGGCATCAGGACTCTGGGTGATCTCGGCAGAGCAGCAGAACAAGACGACAGTGATGAGGAGGGCGGTCCACAGGAGTACTACACAGGGGGAGAGAAGAGGTGTGGACAATTCTCCTATTCCCCACTTTAAAACAGATTGTCTCCTTGAGAATAGACACTCCGCTGCAAGGGTTTCCTCGTTGCTTCTGCGGCTTTCATCGCTGAGAAGCTGTGTGTCGCGCGCTGTGTGATCGCTTCCAATTTCTGCTCTCAATCTATGTCCGTGTATGCAGTGGCATGATGGTCCAGGACCCCAGCAAAAAGCCCGGCACGTCGGTTGACTCCATCTTTGATCGCGCCCGCCAGCACGGCGCCGTCGATGGCACTCCCGCAGATATGCTTCCCTCCGCGCCTGCCGCCAGGGGGGCTTTCACAGGATCAGCCAGGTGGGTATTCTCAGGAGTGACTCGTTGTTCGCCCTGCCCCGCTGCAGGCTCCAATAGTGCGAGCCCTCGCTGAGTCTGCTCAAGATTCATCCCAATGATGCGCCTCTGGTAGGACAGATTCCAGCCGATTTGGGCACTCAGCTCCAAATTGTGCTTGCAAGTCCAATCAGCTCTCGCTGAAGGACACTCGTGCCCCTAGTCCTGACGGGCGCTCCTCTTTCTGCGCTGCTGGCAGGACGCTGGGCGCGGACGGCAGCCCCGCTGTGCCGGAGGTTCCGCCGGCGGTGGCCGCGGCGCCGGCGCCGGAGCGGGCGGTGCACACCATCACGTTCTGGCGCAACGGCTTCACTGTGGACGATGGGCCCCTGCGCAAGCTGGAGGACCCCGCCAACGCACCCTTCCTCAACGTGAGCAGGCCGGGTGCAGCGGGGCAGGGCGATGTGATTGGGCACGTCTTTTTTGTCTGCATATCGTGGCTCGGCAAAGCCAGACAATGGTTTGTGTAGCTCATTCTGGACGCGTGCATCCCTTGCAGAGCATCAACAAGGGCGAGTGTCCGCGCGAGCTGGCCCCCGCAGATGCGCGCGTGATGGTGCACGTCAACCTGGTGCGCAAGGATGCCGACTACGAGGTGAGCGCACAGCCCAGCCGTACGTTGCCTCAAGCTTGTGCAATATCTTGCGGTTTCAGTCGTCCAAGGTAGCTTCGTTATGACTTCTGACAACCAGCACACGGAGGCTGTGGTTGGCGGCACAGGCATGATTCTTTTTCAACTTTGTGATGGATGAAGACACGAGTTGGAGAAGGGCAGGCAAGGCAGTCGTGGCTGTCGCAAACAGTTGACGACCCGCACTTTGTGCCCCCGGATGCAGCCTCCTAAGGAGCCCAAGTACCGCGCATTTGTGGGGTCTGGCCGCACCCTGGGCTCCACCGACAGCGAGCCCGCCCCGGAGCCGGCCGCCTCAGCCCCCGCGACAGCATCCAGCAACAAGTCGTTCGAGGTGCGTCTCTTTCGGAGGTTGCTAGCAGTGAAGGGAGCCCACTCGTTGCGCTGTTCCGGCTTGATGCATCTTTTTTTTTTTTCTTTTTCCGGCGATGGTGCATCTTCTCGCGGTCTTTCTTCGCTGCGACCGAAGAAGGCCATTTGGCACACAGAACGTTGGCCTTGAGATATGAGCAGACGGCTGCTGTTTCGCAGTCATCAAGTTGGAGTGATCGAGTCGGAGCCCTTAAAGAACCTCGTCAAGATGAGAGGTGTTCAGTCGTGTCACGCGATTCGAGCATGAATGGCCGTGTCTCCCCATATGCAGGTGGACGAATCGCAGCCGTTCACCAGCCTGCAGCTGCGCCTTCTGGACGGAACGCGGCTGGTGGCGCGCTTCAACCACAGCCACACGGTCGGCGACATCCGCCGCTTCTTGGAGCGGGCGCGGCCCGGGGCCACGTCCTCCTACCGCCTGGTGACTTCCTTTCCCCCGAAGACGCTCACGGACCTCGACCAGACGATCGAGCAGGCGGGGCTCCTAAATGCAGTGGTTATGCAAAAGGCTTGATCCGGAGAGAGCAGGGCCGCTTGGTGAAGCGGGAGTACAGGAGTGCACTGACAATATCTTAGGTCGATTGGCGCTGTGCCACAAGAATTCCAACTTACCTAGCTGCCTGTATTGTTTTTTATTGGAGTATTTGTCTGCCGCCAACATCAACCACAATCTATTCATCTACTACTTGTCCAATGTTCCTTGGATTGGAATCTAGAGGTTGTCGCTCCAGAACCGAGAATGCCCTGAATCCTTGACCCTCTGTGTCATGTGCATACTTCAACGAGAAGTGGCCGTGCATTACAACAATCTGACAATATCAAAGGCTCGCTTCAACTCAATCGAGTCGCTCGTAGAAAGCCACACACGTACGTACTTATATGGACAATTTCGATAATATGAAGTCGACCGCATACTGTGTCTCAACTGCGTTCAAAGTGGACGTACCATTGAGCCAGATCCCCCGTCTCATACCATCGGGTTGACGCGGAATCTTATGGCTGCAGTAAATTCACCAAGATTTCATGTGCCATGCCGCCGGGCAACCAATGACCGGATATATACGTAGCTGCGCGCGATCATGCACATATATGCAAAGTTGTACTCATTAAAGATATAACGCGATCGATCATTCACAAAAGTATGCCATGAGAAGCCTATCATAGTATGGCCAATTACTGGCTACAGCGTATTTTGAAAAGAGACCATCATCCGCATGGCATGCCAGACAGTACGATCGGACCGGTGACACAAAAGAAGAATCCCAGTATGCTGAATGATAATGGCAGGCTTCGTGCAATAGCCTGACACTTCCGACGCCCAGGTTCATCAAGATTGAAAGAGCTCCTATATTTCAACCACAGGCAACCAAATTACGCTGTTCTAAGTAGTGCGCTTTCGCCTGCTGGTCCGCTTTGTATACAGGTTCTCACCGGACGTGATCTCAAACACCAGTCTCGATACGTTCCTCTCAGGTTATGTAATTTGGAGAAGCAACTTGGAGCATCTTGGAAGCATACGGTCCTATCCCTCTGTCTCCGTTTTCTAACTTCAGTGCAAGAAACGCCTTTCAGCCTGTACTCTTTCGGGCAGCATGCCAACCGCACCATGACGCAAGCACCAGCAAAGCATGACCAGCTAAGAGGCGCTGCCCAGGCGCGTTACGCCGCGTCGGGCCGCCTGGCGCGGCGGTACATGTTGTCGCGGAACTCGAGGACGTCGTCGCGGATGAGGTTGTTGAGGAAGGCCTGCAGCTGCGCGGCGCTCTTGTCGAAGGGCGGGTCCACCACGAACATCTTGAGCATGTTGTGGATGCGCTCCAGCGGCAGCGCGTCCAGGTTTGTCAGCATGCCCACCACGTAGTCCTGCACCACCAGCACCATCGTCAGCGGCCGCCCTCGGCAGCCAGCAACAGTATAGCAGTCCGATAAACAAAGCACGCTCAAGATTCGTTTCTTTCAAGGATCGCCTCTTGCGCAATGACCAAACCCGCCTGTTAGCATGCTGCTGGTCACCAAGTGCGGGGAGACTGTCGTGCGGCGGCACGCACCTTGTATACTTGCATCTCGGACGCCATCTGCTCCTCAGCTGACGTCACTGCGCTCTCCCCCTCCTCCTCTGCCACCACCGTCACCTCACCCTCCTCGCTAGGCCCCCTACCCGGGCCCCCGGCCGCGCCCTCCCCTCCTTCCACCAGGCGGTACAGCCCCCCCCCGTCCGGCCCCGTGCTCTCCGCGAGCACGCCCTGGTTGACCCAGAACACGGCCTTCTTGCGCAGCGTGCCCAGCGGCGCCCCGACGGCCTCCGCGAGCTCGCGCGCGGGCCAGCGCGGGCGGTCCTGGAAGTGCCACACGATGGCCGCGTGGATGGGCGACACCGCGTACTGCACCGCGCGGCCCCCACGCTCCACCTCCAGCCGCACCGTGCCCAGGCCCGTCTTCCACCCCAGCTTGCGCGGCGCCTTCACCTCCTGGTACCGCGCAGCGTATGCGTCCAGCACCGACTGCACCGGCGCCGGCAGCCGCACCTCGTCCGCCTGCCACAGGCGTGACAAGGTCAGAGCGCAGCGCTGGCTGCCCGGACAATAAGCATGCAAGAAGTCATCGGGCATAGATCAATAAGCAGCACCTTGAAATACAAACGGTCGAGGTTACAGCCCAGGCGAAGGGATAAAATACTTGGGTTGTTCCGACGACCTCTACTCGGACCTGATTACCGTGCCGCAATCGCCAGCAAGGCCTTGGCTACAAGGAGCAGGCAACACAACGTCACACTGATCTACCCAGGTCGCTTTAAACCACACGAATGCTGTCCCCACTTCCGCGTACCTGGAAGGGCGGCCAGAAGTGCGCCGACACGATGGTGGCGTCCACGTTGTCCAGGGTGGGCTCCCCTTCGGCGGGCGCTGCGCCGGGCGGCCCCTGGCTGCGCAGCGCGCGCATGCGGGCGCGAATGGCCTGCAGCCGCGCCTCGTTCTCGCTGCTGCTCCCACTGCCGCGCCCCACGGCGGCATCCCCGGCCGAAGGCCCGGGCGGGCTGGCAGGGCCGGCACTGCACGGGGCATGCGTGTCGACATGAGGTGCAGGGACGAGAAGGAGACATCCGACGATCACGCCAAGCGGGTGAGCGTCCACGCAAGCGATGGCCGGACTGGGGCGAGCTGGTGCGAGAAGCACTGACCCGTTTCTGTGCCGCAAGTTCGTTCTCACCGTGGAGGCAGCGGCGGCTGGGGCACGCCCCGTCCCGCCCCCCGACCCTGGGGGGCGGCTGCCGCCGAGCGGCGCCGGGTGCTTGGGGGGGACTGCCGGGGTGCGGCGCTGCGTTTGGGGGAGGCGACGTAGGGCGGGGGGCCGGGGTGTGGATCAGCGTGTTGATGCGCTTGCTGTCGGCCAGGTCCTTGAGCATGACGTCACACTGGTGCAGGTTGGCATCCGCGAAGCGAAGCTGCGAGCAACGGACAGGGCGGAGTATGATGAGAGCAGTGCGGTGGAATTTAATGGCGAAGGGGAGAGTCTTGAAGGGAACAATCAACTGATTCAGCCAGCGTGAAGCGCCTTCTTCAATCGTTGCACGGGCCGAGTCTGCGGCAAACTCCTAGTATAGCCAACGCCTTTCGGTCACTACTTGGCTTCCGAAACCCGTGCCCCTCGTGAGCTCATCAGCAGCCTGATGGACTCCAGGTTCGTTGGGCGAAGCTGAATTTTATCTTGCCCGCTCTCAGCGGCGTGGCGCACCTTGAGCAGCTCGAGCGTGCGCACGTCGGTGGCGGTGTTGTAGTCCTGCTTGGCGAGCAGGCGGTCGGCCAGCATGACGCGGTACTCGTTGACCAGCACCTCCTTGCTGCCGTACATGCCCACTACCGCGCTGATCAGGTCCGCGCGACGCCGCCGCCGGCCCCCGCCGCCCGGAGCAGCAGCAATCTACCATCACAAAAGAATGCGCTCGGGTTAATGAGAATGGGAAGCGCGGCTTAGTCAGGGGCCGCTGCGTACCGACTTGCAGTCGTCAAAGATATGAGGCAAGTCTAATTGCTTCCGCATGCTCCTCCCGTTCTCAGACCAACCCGTATCAACAGGACCGTTCCCAACGCCCTGGTGCAAGGGCGTGCAAGCCGTTTCGGTCCGCGTGCCTCACCGGGTCCGGCTCCCAGGCGTGGGCGGCGGCCGCCTCCTCCTCGGTGTCCGCCGCCCCCGCGTCGTCATCCTCGCGCTCATCCGCCTCCGCCATGGCCGCCGTCTTGGCGAGCTCCTCGTACAGCGACTCGCCGCCCCCCGCGGCCGCGCTGTCGTCCGTGAGCAGCGTGACGATGCCGCGGATGGTGTCCTTGCGGCGCCGCAAATACTCCTGGATGGGCGCACCCACCGCCTCCAGCACCACGCCCCCGGGGTCCAGCACGCGCAAACTCTGCACCCAGCGCACGGCCACGCTGTCAGGCCCCTGGCAGCGCGTGGGCCCAAGGCTTGCAGCCGGACTGTGGGAAGCGGCAATGAACCTGCAGCAGCCAGACGCGCTTCCTGCTGATAATACTATCTGCAGACTTGCCAAGTGGCGGAACCGTCTCCCTACAACCCAGGGTGCCGCTCAGCGAATGCTGACGGCCGACCTTGATCGTGGCGATGTAGTGTGTGAGGATGTCGGTGGTGGCGGCCCCCGGCAGCAGCAGCCTCTGCCGCAGCTGTGCGCGAAAGGCGTCCACCAGGTCGCGCTGCCGCCCCGTTGCGGCCAGGCAGGCACGCAGGTCCTCCACAGCAGGCAGGCTGCGCGCCGCACGAGCACGATCAGGAGGACGCGCAGGGAAACAAAGCACCGCATGCGCAGAAGGAAAGGAGCAGGAAACGTGGGCTAGCGGAGAACCGAAGAGCCAGGTTGCAAAGTCAGGTGAAAACAAGGACATGTATGGACACGGAGTCATGCAACTGAGTTCGGGTTCACCGTCTGCCTGATGCCCACCTCTCTGGGTGGTCCACAATGATGTCGAACAGCTCTGTGGTGCGCAGGTCCCCCAGGATCTCGTAGGCCGCCATCTCGAGGCGCTGCTTCCATTGTCCCAGCGCCGCAGCAGTGGGCGCGGGGCCAGGAGACGAGGCCGGAGCCGGGGTGGCGGGGCAGGCGAGGGGGGAGGGGAAGGGGGAGGCCGCAGGGGAGTGGTACAGGGGAGGGGGGGGTGGGCGGGACCGGGGGCGGCAGCAGCAGCGAGAGGAAGCGCAGCGGGACGGCCTCAATCCAGCGCAGGAACACTGCCGCAACAGGCGCCTCGTAGCGGCCACGCGCAGCACGCAGCAGCTTGCTCTAGACGGAGGGGGGAGAGGGGGTGAGGCAGCGGAAGAAGTGGTAGGAGAAGGAAATAGAGACAAGGATGGAGGCACCCCCAGGTGTCACACTCAAGATCACATCTAGGCACTCTGCTTTGGAGAATTCAGATCATCCAGTTTTTGTGGGAAGAGCCCCGGTGGCAGAGCGTACCTGCAGGTGCTCGTGCACAGCCTGCGCGACGGCCCCCTCTGCGAGCGCCCCCAGGCCCAGCTCCCGCAGCTGCCGTGCCACCGCTGCTACGCCCGCCACCCACTCCACGCCCATCAGCCGCACCATGTCGCCGATGCCCACCCCTTCCACGTGCCCTTCCGCCCCTGCCCCCCACGCGCCCGCGCCCCCTCCCGTATCCCCCAGCACCCCCGCCAGGTGCTTGTTCACCAGGCCCGCCCGGTTGGGCGCTGCCTCCCCGGGGCTGCGCTCCACGCCCTCCATGGCATCCCCCCCCTCCACGTGCGGCGCAACCCCCGGCCCCCCCACCCCGTCGTCCTCGTCCATCACACTGCTGCTGCGCCTGCTGCGCCGCCGCCGCAGCGCGCTTCCCCCCCCCGCAAGCCCCCCTGCGCTCTCGACTTCGTCGTCCGCCCCCTCCAGGCCTAGCTCATCCTCGCTGGTGCCCCCGCTGTCGAGGCTGGCCGTGCTCTCTCGGCGCCGGCTCCGCCGCGCTGCGCGTTTCACGCCCCCGCTGAATTCGTCGAGGCGCGCAGCAAAGTAGAGGCGCAGCAGGTCTGCCACCACACAGGAAGGATTTTAGAGTGTGAGGAGAGGAGAACAGGACCCAGCCGTGGACGAAATCACAGCCCTGCTGCAAGGAACGAGCCAGCCTGTTTAGCGGAAGCGGCCACGGCCAGATAAGCACCTAGAAGCTGCCTTCTGCCGTTTGGCCGGGGTGCCCACCTGGCAGGTAGTCGGGGGCCGTGCTGAGGAGCCAGGCACTGGTGCCCGCCTGGAACTGCGCCACCACCCGCTCGCTCTCTGACAGCTCCAGCCGCGGCTTGGGCCAGCCCGCCCCACCTGCTCCCCCCGCTGCTCTTGGGGCCTCCGCCATCACCTTGAGCAGGTCCGCCAGCTGGCGCTTCTGCAGCCCCTGCGCCGAGTGCAGCTCCGCCAGAGCCGGGGCTAGGGTGGACACCGCCCAGGATTGCAAAGGAGACGGGTCATCCGCCTGCGGTAGGGCAGCCAAAAGAGGGGGTAAGCGGGGAAGAGTATGATTGCAAACAGTGGCAACAGGCAATGCCACGCAGGGCCTTGATCATCATTGCACGAGGTCGAAACGAGGGGGAGGCGGGGCTTCACCTGCTGAGCCCTTTGCTGGCGGTCCTCGTATGTGTCAAACTTGGCCCAAAAGCGAGGGAGGTGCTCCTCACGAAAGACTCTCTGCAAGGGCGCCACCAGCAAGACGCAATCAGAGCCAGTCCCATGCAAGCACACCTCGGCACATGCACCCAGGCCATCACCACCTCCAGCCAGCATCTCTTCCACAAATCACAGCGGGGGAAAGAAAGTACTGAAGACCATCAGTAGAGCTGTGCCCGTAATGAAAGTCCTGCCATCCTAGTCATGGGTCCTGCTTCCATGTTCCATGAATCACAGTTGTAGTGGTGCCAGGCTGGGAGGCGCATTGCTTGAGCTGTCACCTCCAGGCGATCCCCACAGTGGGCAGTGAGCAGCGGGCCCAGCCCCTGCTGGCACAGCACCCCCACACTGGCCGCCAGCTCGCCCGAGGGCGCGTCTCTGCTTCCCCCTTGCAGGCCCTGCTCCAGACAAACCGTCCATGCTGCGCTGATGTTGCTGGCCAGGACGGAGGTCAGAGCTGGCGCCCCCATGCTTGATAGCAAAGACAAGGGGGCCACCGCGTGCTCCTCAATTCGTTGCGCAGAAGCAAGAGGCAATGCGGCTTCCTCAATGCGTGTGGCTGTCACTACAGGCACTGTCCCAATCCCGCTCCGCCTGGAATCCACAAAATTGAGACTGCTCGGTGCTCAATTTCGATGTGCATTGCGATTATGAGGAACCTTTGGGCCTGAAAGGAAAAACAGTTGCTGACACTGGTGTCACAGGGCATCAGATTCATGCCTTCGGGTGGAGCTAGCTGTGTTCAACGGTTTCTCTTCTCTTGCTGTCCCTGATCATTGATGGTTCATTTGTGAGGTGCGGGTTCCCCCCTTCGTCGACGTAGGTAAAACTTGGCTTTTAGGGTATCCATACGCGGCGTAGAACCATTTTTCATGTTGGATATAATCGTACACCCGCTTGTTAGAATTGGGCTCTTTCTGAGGGAAGCGTCAGCTCTGCGTGGCTACCTTCTAAACCCCGTAATAGACTTCCAAATCCGTTCAAAAATGTGTTGGTTTAAAGTGGGCGTAGGCCGTCACACCGACGGCATCACCGTAGCGTGACGGCGACAGAAATCAATCAACATTCACCCTCCGATAGATTCAACTCGGTGGTTTGTACCGTCCGATCGAAAAATGACTCGCGAGCCCTAGGCAGGCCTACGGTGCTTCGCTGTTTGCCTCAGTGGACGTACAAGTTTGCCATTGGCCACCATCATGATCAATGGCATCATGAATCTGATCTCCCCAGCCAGCTCGCGGGCTGTAAACTGTCAGTGTAACAGACGCAGCTGCCGGCCTCACTATCAGCCAGGGTCATCAATTTCTACTCTGGTCGCTTGGTGGCGCCATGTGCGTCGCCTTCTGGCTCTGGCAGCCTGACCCACAGCCCGCTGCCGGCGATGGTCCCCCCCCGGTGCGCTACGCCCTGCTGCTGGCGCTCAACCGCGACGAGGTGCTGAGCCGGCCCTCGCAGGCGGCGCACTTCTGGGCGGACGACCCCGGCATCTTCGCGGGGCGCGACCTGGTGCAGGGCGGCACCTGGCTGGGCGTCAGCAAGAGCGGGCGCGTCGGCTGGCTCACCAACGTGCGCGAAACGTACGTGGACGCCGCAGCGCACACGCGCGGGGACCTCGTGACCGCCTTCCTTCAGGTCAGCATTGCGCCCGGGAGCCAGCCCCTGCCTCGTGGCCACAGCTAGACAGTCTTGCCACCGCCCTCTGTGTTCACTGGCCCCGGCCGCCATGGATGGAAGCGGGAAAACGTTGAAGGCCCCTGCCAGGCTGACGTGCAGCCAACTTGCTTGTGTCAGAGTAGCAACACTGGCACTGCCGCGCGTGTTTGTTCACGCAGGCGTCTGAGATTGTTGTCCACCCACACGCCCCTGTGTCTCGTCTAGGGCAGAGAGAGCCCCCTGGAGTACTGCGCTGCGCACGCCCCGCACCTTGGCGCCTACAATGGCTTCAACCTGGTGGTGGCCGACCTGCGCATCGGCCAGATGGCCTACTGCACCAACCGCCCTCCCGGCCAGTCGGGGCGGATTGAGGCGCTCCCCTCCGGCATGTACGGCCTCAGCAATGCCGCCCTCGACACCCCCTGGCCCAAGGTGAGCTCCCGACAATGGCACGCTGTGCCCCAGGAGACAGCGACAGATGCTTGCGAATTGTGGCCGCTGGCTATCTGATGTGGCCCGGATCTTGCCAGCGTTGGCCTCCGACCCCCCCCGGCGGCCCGCTCTTGCAGGTAGTCCGGGGCAAGGCCACGTTTGCTTCCCTAGTGGCTGCGACCGCTGATGCGGCGGTGCCTGCGGAGGAGCTGGTGCACGGTCTGCTGCAGGACCGGTGGCGCCCGCCAGGGGACCAGCTGCCGCACACGGGGAGGCCGCCCGAGGTGGAGGCAGAGTTAAGCCCCATCTTCGTGGAGTGCACGCTGCCAGAACTGGTGAGAGCCGCAAGGCAGTCGCCTCTGACGTCGGTCAGCGAGAGCTGCCCATTCACCTTCGGCAGGACGGGGCGAATGCTTTGCTTGCTTCACTTGTGATTGGTTCTCAGATAATGTGAGTGCTCTCCGTTGGGCTGTGGTTATTGTTGTTGAGGGCGGTGGTCATGGTGTTTTTGCAGGGGGCGTATGGCACGCGGAGTCAAACCGTTATTGGGATCCAGCACAACGGACATGTAGACTTCTTTGAGCGATATCTTGACAATGACGGCACATGGAAAGAGCAACAGCAGATGTTCGAAGTAGAATGCCAACGGGGAAATGGGTCCGAGCAGGGACTCAAAGCGAAAGGATCCTGGGTCCGATGACGACAACCTTCTCTTGCTGGTGGAACTTATCACGCAACTTTATCACCAAAGAGGAATCCACTGCATAGGTTTTGGAAAGGTTGCAAGTTCTATAAAGAACTTGCTGGCCAATAACATTCTGTGGCAGGATTGATTTCCGAGTGCATAGGTTGACGTCTCAAATTAGTACCACATGCTTGATTGCACATGCAAGCGGGGCTGAGAGAAGTCCATGTTATAACCGTTGACCTCCTTCCCATACTTAAGCTGGTTCAATCACCGACATACTTACATACCTATCATGAAGCTTTCGACTGCCCACGTTTAATTGCATAACAGGAACTGTGTACGCGTATACAAATTCCACGTGCCATATTCAGGGGCTCTCAACATCAGGGCCCGGCCATTCTGCAGTCAACCACCAGCTAGCGAATGACCTACTTCAAGTTGAGTGAGATGGATGGTGCGCCTACAAACGCTTTGCTTTGACTGCCCAGAGGACATCGAAGTGACTTTGCGGCCATGTTAGAGCACTTTAAGTCAACTCTATTTCGCTACGCTATACACTGGAGGGGTGTCTACAGGGGCCGCGGCAACTAGCTCAGCACGATCAAAAGTAGAGCGCAAGGCAGAGTCTCACTACTGCCTTACAAAACTACCTAAACAATATACGGTACAATTTTGACGTCGTGTGGACGCACTCAATCTCAACGCTCCCAGAACGCCTCTCCTGGCAAAAGGTCCACCTCGGGAGCCAGCCAGTCCTCGCCCGAGTTCATGTCCGGACTGCTCAATGCTTCACTGCCATCCGAGAAGGTGGCTATATGCTCTCCGTCAAACCGATCTGGGGACTGCCTGTGATGCAGATCGTCCTTTTCCGGTCGGGCAGGGCTCAGATCCATCTCGAAGACTCTGGCACTGTAGACACTGTCGAGGTCTTCGACCAGCGGAGAATCCTGCAATGCCGGCAGTGGTTCAACAAGCTGCAATCAAATAGCCGCGACCACTCGACTGCTAGCATTCAAGGACATGAGACAAATAGACACTGTGCCACGGCAGTTGGGTTGCCGAACCCCGGTGCCTCTGCAGATGCGAGAACAGGCATCAGCGGTTGCCGTCCGGCCTTGATGCGTAGGGTAGAGTCTCACTCCGAGCGGCTTGGCATCCCCCAGCCGGGTGCTGATGTGCTCAAAGACGGCGTGCTCAACGCCGTGGTCCTGCGAGAGCCACAGCTTGCGGCCCGGCAGGAACACGTCGCGCACCGCCTTGAAGCGGCTGCAGTTGGGCCGGTCCGACAGCACCAGCACCTCCGCCGCCTCCCCCTCATGCAGCGGCGCCCGGGCAGCCGCCGCAGGCAGGCTCATCTGGCGCGCACGAGCAAGGACACGAGTCAGGAACGGTTCACAGTACCGCCAGTGAAGGGGCCGGGGCCGGCCACTGAAGCGGGGCAGATATGAGGGAAGCAAGGACAGTAAGAACGGGTGACGGAGGAAGTGGACCGTGCGGTGGGGGCAGCTTCATACGTTGGCCCTTAATGTATATCCATATGTCGACCAGACAGGGATGGGCATGAGAGAGCCCAGACTTTGCATCTAGCCAATACCATCTGATTGATTTTGTAAAAAGAAAAGTGTCTGTTAGATTGTGATTTTTGCCTTATGCAGCTTCGCCCATTCCTTAGAGAGCGATGGAGCCTGAGGAAATTGGCTTTGAGGGCACCGGGGCCTTCGAACCTCATACAAGTTTCCGGCCTCACCTCGATGGTCACCCCTCCCCTATCCCCCACCAGCACCGTGTACCTGTTCTCGGAGGCAGTGGGGGTGTCACGTCCGTCATGCTTTGCTCCAGTGGCTGTGCTTTTTGGTGCAGCTGGCATTTGCTGAACCCTGAGGATGTGCGTTTTCCAAACTCCTGCAAAGACGGCTCGAACACAAATCAGCACCCCATTGCAACTGGGCCCAAAGGAAGTGAGTCAGACATACGTCCTCACTGATTTAAGTGGAGCACCAGGGTTCCCAAGACAGCGCTTTACTAGGTGTGTTCTGCAGGCAGTCGGTGGCATACCTGCGTACTTGAAGCGCAGGCGCAGCCCCGTGTTGGCGCTCGCTGCGCCCAGGATGGGGCTCCACACCCAGAACAGGCTGGCCAGGGCGGTCAGGACGACGCTCAGGTTGTAGAACGCAAAGGTGCCCGCCAGCGAGAGGCCCAGCCGGCGCGCCCACGCGTCAACGCCGCCCAGGGTGGACACCACCTGATCCCCAGTGCCTGCAGCACGGAAGCAGGGGGGCTCAAGAAGGAGAGCAGAGAGTGGCATGGAGGCAGGGCAACCACGCTATGCGACGTGGCGCTAGGAGGTGGGAGTCTGGTAGACAAGTATGACACTACTAAGACTTTGACAGATGTAACTGGGGGGTTTTGGGAAGCGTAGGAGGAGGGGGGCAACAAATTGGAATCTGCCACAACACTGAAGTACGTGGGCGCAAGCTCAGATTACACCTCAGGGGGCCCACCTGAGTACGGAAGCACTTTTGACAGCGTCTTGGTCGAGAGGGGAATGATGGTCGGGAAAACTTTTGAACGTGGGGAAGACTCTCCTGCCCCGCGCATGAATCGCTGGGCACACACGACGGTTAGTTGGCCCGCTGGTGGCTGTCGTATTCTGTGTCTGGAGGTCTGGTTTCCTGTCATAAACCAGTCCCTGGCTTCTGATTCTAGGTTACAAAGGGCTCTCCCGTTCCAAAGCATCGCCCCTTTGTTTCTGGGCCGTCGAAACAGATGTGACCACCGATGCTGTGCTCGACCAGCCGGGTCTAGAGAGAGCGTACAGTGCAGTCTGGGATGCTGGTGGCCACTTGGGAAGCCCCAGGCTGACAGTTTTTGCGGTGTGTGACTGTGCAATCGGCCGGTGCCGCAGCATTTGGGTGGCAGCGGGCCTTGTTTATGAAGAGGTCCAAGCGAACCTAATGATGCGTCCAGGGAGGTCTGGAAGGAACAACACCTCGCTGATTTGACCACTGCCATCCTAAAGTCTTCTTTGCCTGCTTACTTCAGCACCTAGAATCATAACACAGGAAGCATTGCTGCCATTTGTCGAGCTCACTGAACTAGGAACGCATAGGACCAAGCGGATGCTGTGCTGCCAGCAATGGTCTGCGACTCTGGACGGACACCATGGTCGCAAGGCAGCTTCAATGCTGGCAATTTGCCTGCATCAATGCTGGCCGTTGGCCTGCACCTTGATCAATGTTCTCTTCTCTGATCTGGTGATCCAACTTTTGTAGTACCTAATAATACAAGTCGTGCCAATGCCAGCAACTGGTGTCGTGTACCG